>JAUMHQ010000069.1:10987469-11001084 GCA_032361165.1 Enteromius paludinosus
AGTGATGAGGTGCACCTGAGCGCAATCAAATGCACGCCAATATTCATTGGCCTTTTGTTTAAAGCTCAAAGGCAATTGGTCTCTCTTGCGAGTTCCCATATGTAACGTCGAAGTGATTCAACTGAAAGGGTAACAGTGTTTGTCACAAAATATTGCATGTTAGTGGAAAAGCTACACTGTTTTGTTTCACTTGTTAGTTTCTTCCCCATGGCAATATCATAAACATTCATCCTAAGTAGACAGTAACATCAAGTTTGACATAAGTTTTGACAAGTTTGATAAAAGTTAGATTTTCTTTTTGTCTAGTCAGTGCTTGCATTTGGTGGTTCTGCAATATAAAGGATTGGGTTATTTTTCCTTTTTGCTGTTATAAACAAGGGTCGACTCACTGTCACGTACCAAACACACGACCTCGGATGTGACACGTTCATTGTTTATGAACTGTCAGATATATCAGGCACTCTAACTAAGCTCACATGTTGAGTAATATAATATGACATCACTCTTGCGGCTCTCTGCACATCATCACCGTTGCCCATCCACCAGCCTCTGCCATTCAGCCTCCATCTCAAACGGCCATCTTGCTCAAGTCAGACTCAGAAAGAGAGTGTGGTTTGTCTGCCAGCATGATATATTATGTGTGTCTGTGTTTTTCTCACCTTAATCTATCCTACAGTTTATGTTTGTCAGTGATAGTGTACGTGTGTTTTCTTTATCATGGCCTCCCATTATTGAAGATTTCTTACTCTTATAATAATTGTCGTTTGCCTTCAATTTCTCCTCTTCCTTGTTATTGTTCACTCTTTTGCCTGTTTTAAGCAGGCATTTAGCCTGTCATTTCCTGTTGTTTTTGACTCGGTGTGTGCTGGCATATTGTGCCAAATAAAAAGTGAAGGGTCTATGCCAAACCAATTTTTGCATTGGGGTGCATCAGCAGTATGTCCAGCAGACATCGACTCATTAGTTTAGGAGCAACTCATTGACCATGCACTTCAGGGGGGTAAAACCAGCCTCAATTAAAAACCATTCAGCGTAAAACAAATGAAACTGCAATTTGCTGCCTTGCCTTTCAGATGGCTGTTTTTATCATCTCTGCTTTTTCCCCTTTCTATTTTTGTCTGACATTTTGCCATGCAGGCTTTAGAATTTTCTCTGGCTCCTAATTTAAGCAACAGTCTAGTCCTCCCACTGCCCAAAATTTCCCAGTGCTCATGACTTTCACCCCACGTGGCTCATGAAGTCTGCATAATGGACAGATCTTTCCCGAACACATTGCTCAGTGCTGTAGTTGCAAATATCACTTTATAAGGCTACGTCAGTCTTTAGAACATAAGTAATGTCCACCTTTAGGCCCTCAAATTTATGAACCATTTGGTATAGTTTATGGTGTTGCAAATAATATATAATGGATCAGAGATTGTCTGTATTTCCCAACTGACTAGTAGCTGCTATATTGTTCATTTCTTGGATCGAACCCTTCCATATCTTTTTTCTTCTCTCTTATGCACTGTTAAAATGTTTCCTGAAAGGACTGTGGACCTCCTAAAAGATGGTTAGATGGGTTAGATATTTACCCAAAGATAAATAAATGGGATTTCTTGCTTATTGATATACAGTATTTCAACATCTTAAATTTTTTCGCAGTGGATCCATTCATAGTATTCTTTTAGATTTTTGAATTGTATGGGGTCCAGAGTCCCTAATTTTAAAGTTTCTTTTAAGACCTTTTTTTCCTCCAAGTGCACGTGAGCTGCGGCAAAGCCAGAATCAAGTCAAAAGCATCACGACCAGCATGAAGTCTCAGTGGGACGAAAACGCCAAGAGATATGTTGTCGTACCCTTGTTTTTGGGGGCTGATGGGTATTGCATTGAGTTTTAACAGCTAGCGTGTCTGAGACCGGTGGGCGATCAGCGTTTTGTGGCTATATTCAAATGTGGTATCCTTCAGCCCAAAACCTTCAATTGATTCACCCAATAACCAGGCCGTTGTTCTCAAATGTATTCATAGATGGAATTGGAATGGGCTAAAATTGCCATCTAAGCAAAGAATGTCTCATTAAATCATAGTCATGGTATCATTAGCTTGTGCCACAAAAATAGAGACAGAGATGAAGAGGTCCAAGACCCACATTCTCCACCGCTGTTTCATTCTTCTCGCATTGGATAAAAATAGTTTTGATCCATTTTCCCTCACTTTAAATTCTGTTTAAGCTGATTTGGCTGATGTGGAAGTTAGCTGGACTCGTCACAATGGCATGACATCAGACAGGCACCGCTGCCAATAGGAAACAAAAGTTCAATCCATTTTCCCTAAATAGGATGCCAAAACCTTCACTTTCTCACAACTTTTTTTTTTTACTTCATTTTTTCAGTTGGGGCACAAAAGGCCATCTTATATGAAGCTCTTTCATTAAACTCAGTGCAGTACTCATTAGATATAAACATCCGGTTACGGAGACCGCTTTCCCTCTGTCACTGATTTATTAGTGTTATTATTGTGCTTAGCAGGATTGGAATCAGCAATGCGAGCCAATCAAAATTGAGTTTGGTCCCACCAGCGGTGCAAGCTTTTTTGAATGAAAGTGCATAAAGGGAGAGCGGCTCACTACAGAGGGTAGGAGGGAAGCAGATGAGTGGGGATGTCCTGTGGGAGCTGACCTGTCTACTGTAAAACCAGGCTGTGAGGATACACCTGTTCCCATCCCAACTGTCCCCCATAATTGAGTACCTCTGAAACTGGGGCAGTCAGCACAGCAACTTTTGGGCCCAGTAACACATGGGTTAAAGAGCAGAACATTGACCTCATCTCACATTTTGTTAGATCCTAGGAGTCATAAAAAATAACAATAAATGAGGTAAATAAATAAATAGCAACCAAAATGGCAAAATTTAGCCAAGTCTGGAGGTTTAGGATTCATAAATTGTACATTATGAAGCAAAGGTAGTGTTGAGTCAGCACATTTAAAAACACCAGGAGCATGGCTTCTATTAGCGGAATTAAAGCCAGATGGGCTAGAAGATTCCTTCGGTAATTAACCCCAGAACCACTTTTACTGGCATCTCATCCTGAGAACTCACACTAGAGTGACCCCAGATACGTCATATTCATATTTCAGAAATCTAACCTGTAATGTATCACACTAACAAGATATTGCTTTTATACGTTAAATAAACAAGTGAATATAAAGTAACTTACACTGAAGACAATATTTCTGAGTACTATATTAAATTAAAACCTCATTAAATTCATAACCCGTATAAATACTATCATAGTTTATAAATAAATAATAGAATAACACTGTTGACTGGTCCTTAACACTACAAAGACTAAATACAACAGTACAAAAGCACAAATTCTGGTTTATGTATTGAATCTCTACATGTTAAACTGAGATGATCATCCAAAACATTACTCACATCACTTTTAACGAGCAAATAATTTGGACATGGTCAAATTGACTATACAGTGGGAAGCAGCCATGTGATTAAACAAATACTGCTGATGTGGCACCATTATGTATAAAACAGGAAAGGTTGAATGCAGCACCTGTTCCTTTGGTCCAGTGGCTGGTGCCAGAAAAAGCCTGCCTAATGGGCTGACAGGACCACAGGGAACACAGCTGCCGCTCACAGCTCTGCCTGTGTGTTGAGATGATAAGCCCCCCAGCCCCCCGCTGCTCTGCCATCCCTCCTGTCCTCTCCATCCTCAGCGAACAACAGAGAGAATTCACAAAGGATAGAAATGGATCAGCAATACTAGCATATGCACAAGTCCATCCAAACAGAATGGAGTTTCTTTTATGTCTCAGGGAATCTCGTTAGAAAATCCATGACAGTAGGACAACTTGTTTTGTTGAGGTGTCTGTGAGTGAGCAGATCTCAGGCATCCTCTGCCTTTGATCTGATATTTGGGACAGACCACAGAAACAGAATCACAGTTCACATGAAAATGAAAATTATGTCACTTGTTCAGCCTCATTTAGTTCAAAACCCATATGACTTTCTTCTGTGCTATTCAAACTGAGACATTTTAAAGGTCTGTTTTGCTTTCAAGCTCATCAAAAGCACTGGCACCAAAGTATCATAAAAGTGGTCCATACAGCTTTTGCAGGTCATATGAAGTCCTACAATAGCTTTGTGTGAGAAACAGAATGCATGTACTGTATGTTGTTGCTCAATGAAAAGTGTAAAACTCATCTAAATGGTTTCACTCATTAACTCACTGACTTGATGACTCACAGTTTGTTATGAGCATTTGTAAATGAATCGTCATTTTGGGTCAAATCAATGGTTGATCTGAATCATAAAACTAAGATAAATGATTCTTTCACAAATTGGTTTGATCCAGTTTTCAAGTTCAACTAACTGACTTGATACAGTCGCAATAAATAACACTGACTTACTGGATTTGTTTTCTTACTTTTCTTACTGAAAAGTTAAGATTTGATGAAGATTGTGAATGATCCGGTTCATAAAATGAATAATTGAACTGATCAGGTTCTCAAGTGTAACTCGTTGACTCCATTTGGTTGCGGTGATTAACACCAATTCGCTTATACCTCACACAAAGCAATCCTAAGGCTTCAAAAATTTTAAACACAAGTGATATTTTAAACCATTTTAAGACATTTTTAGGAACATAAAAACAAATTTGTAATTCATGGGAAAAACAGTGGCCAGTACAGCCTTTTGAATCTCTTCTTTTGTGTTCCACAGAAGGAATAATGTCAAACAGGTTTGGAGCAACATGAGGATTTTTTCATTTCTGGATGAACTTATACACATATAGTATGATCTACTGTATCTCTTTTCTTCTCTTTCCCACTGGTTCTTTTTCCTCTACCCCTCTTTTCTCAGTGTGGGCATGAGTGTGTACAAAACAATGTTTGTTTCAGTGCTGTTATTTCATGGTTCCTCCCTGTTCCCATGGTTCTTCAGAAGCCCAGAGCAAACCATATTACTCAGATTACTCACCTACACGGCTTCTCATCCACAAGATGTGCACCAGCCACTATCTGGACCTGTTCATCACAATTGTCATCGGGCTCAATGTTATCACCATGTCCATGGAGCACTACCAACAGCCAAAGGTACTTCTTGGAATGCCAGTAGTGAGAGTGCATGCCTTTGTTGATATTCCATTAAGGAAATGAACTGGCTGGTTATGTAACTGCAAACAATGTTACTCTAAGTTCAACCCGCTGCTATCTCATTTTATGGCTCTGCATAATATTTGCTGATTAGGCAGCTGATGTTTATGTACTCTCTTTGCTGTACCGCATTTTGATTATATCATAGCAGTAAGTATATAATCTTAATCTTTATATTATTATACTTATTTGCACTTTCATTGTGCCGCTCCAGGACATTTTGTACCACTGCCTGTGTCTAAAGAAGCCTTACGAGGGTAATGCCTCACCAAAATAAACCGCACTGTAGTGTATGTGCAGAAATTTATGCATATTCCCTCATCTGTCTTTTCCCACTGCATAACACTACAGAGACAATTCATGAATATTCAGTAGCAGACTAAAACAATAACACGAGTTGTAGCAGATATGCTCTGGGAGTTTAGATTGCATTTCTGTAAATCATTTGGGGGGTGTAATACGTTCTTCTGAAGTGCTTTTTTATGACAAAGGTCAGTTTTGATGGTAAAAGACCTCTATAAATTAAATTTAATTGCTTTTGTGGTTCTTTTAAAATGTAAGTAGTTAAAAAAAATTAATTTGTTATATTAAAATAATGTATGTGTTCATTTTTTTAGAGAGCACAAAGTTGTGAATTTTTTTATTAACTTTTGTTTTAAATTATTATTATTATTATTATTGAATTTATCGATTTGACTTGATTAACCTCGGACTTTCAATATTTTATAACATTTATCATTTATGGCAGTATCCCTTCTCAAATAAGAATTTGTGTTTACTATTCCTATTAGACAACTCTGTTGCAATGTTTCCCAGGGTTTTCACCCATCATTAATGGAGGTCCGTGACCTCACCTGTGGCTATAAATAGCAGTCTGCTTTAATTAGAGCCCCGGTAGCCGGCAGAATCTTGGAGGAAGTGGAGCAAAGGGGATTGTCAGGCTTTGACCGCTTACACGCTCATTCTGTGAACAGAATCAATTGATTTTCTGGTGCATCGTCACACTTAGCCTGGCCTTAATTACTGTGTGGTGGACAGAGGAGAGGCCAGACTCCTGGAAATGTCAAGTGAATATCGGACCCTGAAGATGCCAGCTAATAATTGTTGTTTCTTTTGGGCTCCTTTGTTAATCATCTTTTCTGCTTATTGGTAATGAAACGACTTCATTCGGCCTACAGTTTGTGTATATGTTTATTTATTTCCTAAAAGAGTGCTGTTTGAAGCTTTGTTGCCTCTGCACTTTCACTATCACATTATCCTCTGTGTTTTAACAGGTTCTGGATGAAGCTCTGAAGATTTGCAACTACATTTTCACCATTATATTTGTCCTAGAGTCCGTCTTCAAACTTGTTGCCTTTGGATTTCGCCGCTTCTTCAAGGACAGGTAGTAGATGTGACCTTCTCAAAACTTACATTTGAGGTAGTTGATCCAAACCAAATCATATTTACAGTAAATCTGTTTCCATGGAAGTCCAATATCCCTATCAGGGAATTGTGTGTGTGTGTGTGTGTGTGTGTGTGTGTAATAAGGCTTGTTCGTATTCCTGAAGCCACATCTCTTGAAATGATATCACAGCTTTGAGATTCCTTGGTTTGCCTCAGACTGTCAGAAGCACATTGAGAGCTGAATGCACTGGCGTCTGTGGTGAAAAGCTAGAACCGAATTTATATCACTTGTGGTTTTGGTAAAAGAAACCCCTCTTGAGTATCCAAATTCAGACTATCTGAGGCTTAAACAATGAGAGGGCTTAAATTAATAACAAAGACACGATAAAAGCTTTATTCTACCATTTCAAAATAGACCACACATGTTTCATATATAGAGTTTGAATGATACATTTCACTTTTAGTTAGTTTTTGAAATATCAATAAGGGGATTAGGCCCTTCACTGAAGTTGATAGGCCATTAGAAGTTCTCGTGTAATCAGCTTTTTGTTTCACTTGCGTAATGAAGAGCATATCATCTCAATGTATTCCCAGATCCTTAATCCATGTGTAGGGAAATGTAAAGCAGCTATTTGCATACTAATGAGAACTTTGACACAACATAATTGATATGATTTTAAAACAAATCTCTCACCAAAGGCCCTCCCTTGAGCTGAAACTACTGTTAGACATACTGTTCAGGAGGTAAAGGTTTAGGAGCTTTATTGATTTACAACATTAGAAATGGCTTACTATTTCTTTTATCAGCTCTTTCATGCAACACACTCCAAGTCCATAGGGATGGAGGATGGAAGTACGCTTTGATCACTGAGCCCCTTAGCGAGTGAAACTGGTGGGAAAAATGTAGAAATGCTGTGTGTTAATTATTCGACTTAAATTTCCCAACATATCTAATGAAACACCTCTCGTGGCTGCAGGCCCCAGAAAATTGAAGTGTCCTAAAACAGGCTCTAGGCTCTACCTCACCCATGACAGTGTTTTACATGACCCCCAGGGGGAGTTATTTAAAGTTAGCCGCAAAGTTTGAAGCCATATTTAGACAGTGAACATGCTGAGAAGTCTGCTGGAAAAGAGAATTAACATCCAGGGTCAAATGAGGGTTGTGTGCCCAAAATGATATTTTCATCGCTTTCCGTTTTTGAAATTGCGTTGCACACTTTGCCTGGTGTATTTTTTAAGAATACGCCACCTCCAAGTCTTTTGAAGTTGTAAGATTAAAGAAATCATACTGTGATATTGAAGTGATTTTGAAAATTAGCACAATTAGCATATGAACAATTTCATATTTCATTCTCTTATTGGCAAAGAAAGCTGGTACAACAAATAAAGGACGCACTTAACAGTGGACAATTATGGATATTGTAATTTTGCTTCATAAACCAGGTAAATGTGAGATTTTCTCTCAATCTGTTCATCAGTAATATGGTAAATGTATAGAAAATAAATTGTGACATTAATTTTTTTTTTATTAAATTTTTTTTAAGTAATAAAAAAAACTGTTTAAATTGGAGTAAATAAATGTGATTGAAATAGAGTAAATTATAACATTATCAATTTGTCTTATTAAATTAAAATTAATAATTTAATGTAATTTGATTTAATCTGGTATAGATGAATTCAACTGAAATATGCTGTAACATCAGCATAAAAATGGAATAAAAATACTTCTACTACTACTAATAAATGAAAATTTTTATATATATATTTTTTAATCCCAAATAAATGTGACAAATAAAATTATTTTGACATGACTTGAAGGTAGCTTTACTCTTTTTTTATTATTATAATCAATATTTAATTACTATTTACAATTAATGTTGCAAATGTCTTTTACACAGGTGGAACCAGTTGGATCTTGCAATTGTTCTGTTGTCCATCATGGGCATAACACTGGAAGAAATCGAGGTCAACGCTTCCCTTCCTATCAACCCCACCATCATTCGCATCATGAGGGTGCTGCGGATCGCTCGAGGTTTGTATTCTCTGCCCTCTATCTTTCGTACCACCATGGTCCATTTTTCTTTCTTGCAAAAGTTTACACTCCTCAGCGCTCTGCCTGTTAGGCTCAGAATATCAGACCTGGTTGTATATGTCACCCTCGGGATCTCTGTTGTTTCACAGACTGCTCAGCAGAAGCCATAGTCTGTGTAGAAAGAGTCCAGATGGCTGTAATGAGAAATTCAGTTCACACAGCCACTCTACTTATTTCTTACACACACACACACACACACACACACACACAAGCGTATACGCTCACAACACACACAGTGTGGGAATCTGTGGTGCTTGTCTACTTGGAACGATTATTCTTCCTCTAATGAAAGAGCTGCTGGGTGAGTCTTTATTGATTATTCCCTCAACAGAGATGGCCAAGCAACACACACCTGCACAGATATCTGTGTTCACTTCAGGTTGTGTGAGTGTGTGTGTATGCATACGCAGCCTATTTCTTCCTGGACTCATTCAGACATTCACGACAGTCACAGGCATCATCCACTTATGATTGCCATGATTACAATTAACCAAACCTCCACAGTGGCGTCTCTTCCATGGCTGAACGGCCTTGTCATCAACATCATTAAAGCTCCGTGTGTGTAGTGCACGACCCCAATAATAACATGCTCTGTGATCTGACCACTCTGAAAATTACATGAGAATTAGTTTCCACTGGCCACTATTAAAGAAACAGTACGTCTGCTGTGTGCATATTTTTGCTTTTCTATGAAAAGGTTGAGTCAGTTTGAGCCATTTTTTTCTCAAAGTCCACTTCGACGATATTAGAAGTGTAATTTAGTTTTACTCCTATTTGTAATACATTAAATCAACTGGTACATACAGTAACATCTGGGGTCAGCATTTTTTTTTTTTTTTACTGTATTTTTTTTGGAAAGAAGTTAGTACTTTTAGCACATTACATTTTAGAAAATTATATTCCAAAAATATATTTGGAATTGTATTTCCTTGCCAATTTACACTCTTCTGACAGACTTGAACTTGCAGAAAGATTGTGTTGTTGTTGTTGTTCTTTTGACAAGTTCACTTGTAGAGTAAGTGCAAAAAATTGTATTAAAATTTTATATTATGTATATTTGTACATTTTAAATAGTCTTTTTATGTATATATAGTAACCCACTCTCTCCTGTTCTTTCAGTGCTGAAGCTGCTCAAGATGGCTGTGGGAATGCGAGCTCTGCTAGACACTGTGATCCAGGCCCTGCCTCAGGTACTGCACCAAACTTTTATCTGTCTCCTTCATAAAGTTCTGCTCTCCACTCGTCCATTGTATTCGCTGTTCTTCTGGGGCCCCTCTGCTCTCCACAGGCCTCATTTACATAGTCAATCTGCCATGAAGAGGCCACAGCAGTGCAGATTGGCTCTGATGGGCTGCTTGGAGAATAGCAGAAAGACAGAAGCCAGAGAAGAAAATCTCCAGCATGCGCATTCTTTGATAGCATCAGTCTCCATCGCTGCCTGCAGGGTTTTTGATTTGGAAACATGCCGCACCACAGGACACACTATTAATTCCAGTCTTTCCTTTTGCGCTCCTCAGATATGCACTTAGATAATCAGACATGTAATTCTACTTGAACTAATTGTCACTAATTGGATTAGATCATGTTTAGCCATCACCTGATCTCAGCATCACCTCCTAACGCCCTTTCACTCTGGCGCTGTGACTTTCGCACAGTTTGTTCTTTTGTATTAAAGTAGCTTTTTTTGTGGTTCTGGGCTATTGATCTACTCTTCCGTAATTTGTGAGAGGTGATCCGTAACAGTGTTCTGGAGATATCCTGCCAGATTGTGTCAGCTTGATCCCCGTGTCCCGAATCACTGTGAATCCAGCCAGTGAAGAGTGCACTTAAGAGAGATTAGGGTGGGAAAATAGCCAGACTTACAAAAAGAAATGTCAGCGCAATCGGATTTGTCAGCACATCTAATCTCATTCTTTTTATTCCTTTCCGTTTTCCTCAAAATCATGCCTGATCCAGTCGTCTGTGATCACTCTGCATGATTGTTTTGCATGATTCTTTTTCTTATCCAGTCGGTGGTAGGTGGGTTCTTCCTGTTATGCAGAAGCATATGTTTCTTTCTAGATATAAGGGTATACTAGAGCAAGGTTACTTAAAAAAATAGTAAAATAAATAAATGCATTATTATTATTATTATCATTATTATTATTATATTTTACAAAATGACAATAATTTAACAGGATGAACAGTGGTCTAAAAGTTAGTCTTATTGTTGCTGTAGCTTCTGAAATGAATTTAATATATTTTAATGAATTTGTTTGTTTAAACCATCTGAAGACATTTTGATAATATCATACTGCTTTCTATAACTTTAATTTTCTATAACTTTAACTAATATTGTGTAGGTCAGACAACTTATGCCAAAAAAAACATCACTGAATTGTGTTGAATTATATAAAAAAATATTTTGTATTACTAGTTTTTCTAATATAAATTGCATATGTATTAATAGAATTATTCCTTATTAATATAAATATATTTAATGAACATTTTCTAATTTCTAATTTATTTTTTAATAAATAAAAAAAATCTTAAAAATGATGTGGCAAACATGGCAACATTCACTCAAATAAATGTAGTGAAATTATTTAAAATTCAGACCTATGTTTTATATATTGTGATGAATGTAAATAAATATTATTCCCATTTTTGAAAATAAATTGTTATAATCTATCCAATATAAGATTGTGACATGAAAATGTCCTGCATAACAATATTGGCCTAGGGCTGTATAGATTTCATGTTTTCCAATTAGTATACGAGGATTTTATTTTTGGGCTTCTGACACTTCTTATTAATTGAAAGAGAGAGGGAATGGAATCAAGAAACAAGATTTCAGATTTGTCATCTATGAACATGTCTGGATCACGTGCCTAAATACTGCAACAGTAAGCAACGGCTTCGGCATAGTTTGAGTTTTAAGTTTGCAAACCTGACAAGCTCTAATCATGTGGAACACCGCTGTCATCTTCTCATTTCATGACTCTCTCTGATTGGCTCCTCACAGGTGGTATTTCTAGGTCTGCCCTGTCAGTTTTCTTTGCGCTCCATGACAAACTTTCCTGGCTTTCCCTCCCTCTCTCACTCTCTATCTACAGGTGGGGAATCTGGGTCTCCTCTTCATGCTGCTCTTCTTCATCTTCGCTGCTCTGGGAGTAGAGCTGTTTGGTGACCTGAGTAAGCATAACAAACACACATAAACAAGGACCATTTTTCCTCATGGTCTGATTCACTCAGACGCAAACACTCCCTCTTACACACATACACTCCTCAGGATCTTCCCTACTAGGTTTTATTTACACTGAAATGTAAATGACTTACATTCCCCAGGGAGTGCGTGACACTACTGCTTGGAGTCCAAAAACTAAAAAATGGAAATATGCTATATTGAAAATGTTAAGTAAACTTTGACTAAACCCAAAGTTAAGACGCCAAAATAACTTGAGTGTCCTACATTCAAGTATTTTCACCAGTATTTTTAATATAAGTATCACAATAAAAGTTTCCATACTTCTCTGTAGGGCAAACCGTAAATATGGTACCTGCAGGAGATTTTCTCTAAAATACGTGGCAGGACATTTGGCACCGGTTTACTGAATACAGCCTGCCGTGATTCATTGCAGCTCAGCACAATACCAGGGTTGATGTCATTTCCATTTCCAATCGGCCGACTCAAGATAAACATAGAGACTTCATAATTCATATCCAGCTTTACTATGCTGTCCAAGTTCAATACTGTATGTGGAGTCTGCTGGCTGAACTGAGATTGACTGTCTGCAAGGCAAACTTTTTTTCAGTTTCTTCCCAAACTAAGAATGAGTCAGTATTTTTGACTGGTCTATTAGCTGTCCACCCACTAAATCAATCAGTAGGATTATTTTAGGTTGAAATGTTGGTCTATGTGTTGTGAGACTGCATAAAATTGTTTTTTTCCAACACATTTCATCAGTAAATACATGGTAAAATAATTTGACATTTTGTACATTTGTATTATCTTCACGAGTATCTAAAATCCACAAATGGAGAAAGTTAAGAAGTTAAGAGTGCTAAGATGAACCTTTTAATTTAACCTTTTTATGTATAAAACGTAGTATTCAAATTAAGTGCATGCACTTTTTCACAGCACTGAAAATGTTGATTTGCACATTCTCAAACCATGTACCTCTGACATTTTCTTTCTATCCCAGTATGTGATGAGCTGCACCCCTGTGAAGGTCTTGGCCGTTATGCCACGTTCAAGAATTTTGGCATGGCTTTCCTCCTGCTGTTCCGTGTATCCACCGGGGACAACTGGAATGGCATTATGAAGGTGGGACACAGTGAAATTCATGGTGAATTTCAATGATGCTCTTGGTTTTATTTGAAATGCTTTGCGCGTGTTCTGACTACGGTCGTTAACAACCTATTCACCTCTCTTTTCTTCTGCATTGCAGGACACGCTCAGAGACTGCTCCCAAGACACGGGCATCTGCTACAACACGGTGGTGTCCCCCATTTACTTTGTGTCCTTTGTACTGACGGCCCAGTTTGTGCTGGTCAATGTGGTGATCGCTGTTCTCATGAAGCACCTGGAGGAAAGCAACAAAGAGGCAAAGGAGGAGGCTGAGCTGGAAGCCGAGTTGGAGCTGGAGTTGGAGGCTGTGGGTGGAGATGGAGGAATATCCCGCGGACACATGCCACCTTTGAGACATGGTGATGTAGGTGGACCAGGAGGGTCGCCTTGGATCTCTAGAGACTCTCAAAACATGTCGGGACCCCTTTACCACACAGACAGCCCACCTGCAGACATACGCAGGGACTCTGAAGATCACACAAAGACAGATCCTGATCCTCCTCATAATTTGGAGCAGCCATTAGAGGTGAGTGTGTGTGAGGTCAGTGGTGTGTACCTTCAATGGTGTCGTTTCCAGGCATCACATCATTCTGAAGTAAATATTCTAACCTAAACGGCTGGCTACTTTACATTCCTATTCAGGACCATTCACTATGG
>JAUMHQ010000069.1:11014867-11030572 GCA_032361165.1 Enteromius paludinosus
GAGGAGACAAAAAGGTTTTGGTTAGATGGAGACCTTCGGGCACTGAGCCCGGAGGTGTGAGAATTTGCTCTTTCTGTGAAATTGTCGGTACCGCCGACCCGAAGGGCAGTGGCGGCTGAATGCACAGAAGCTCCCAGCCCTCCTCCGGTAGTGGAAACACAGATGTCATCGTCGTCCCCTGAAGAGCAGATCTCATCACCTCCGGGTTGCCTGTCACAGGGATGCTTCCCGCCCCTCCGGGTGTTCCTCTGGGCCGCCAGAAGGGCATCGTGTGCCTCGGCGGGGGTCGGAGCAGGATGACTGGTTGCCCCAGGGGGTCGCCCTCTGTGACCAACAGGCGGAGGCTGGGCACTCGGGGACCAACTGGCCCGGCGAGGCAGGATGTGGGACATTGCCTCCATCTGTTTCTGGACTGCCGAGAAGTCCCCGAGTGAGGGTCGGCCAGGGGTACACGGGCCACCTCCAGACCGATTCCTGCAGAGGACCTACGGCATATCGCCTTGGCTAAAACACAGAAGAAAATGCGTTGTGAAAAATAACATCACAGACATCGCATTCGGACTCTAGAATTATCTCAGAGGTTGTGAGAGAAAAACAAAGACATGGCAGATTCGGATAGGATTAAAATCACCAAGTACGTCTGTGAAACACAATATTCTCTAACGACCCCCTGTAAAACTAGTCCCGTCCGAATAAGGCTTTACTTTTAGTCACTATTTAGATAGCACACATATTCTGAATGCCTTTGGCAGAATTCAAATAATTTTAAGACATTTTAATCTAGATTAATTTCAAAATTAATCTAGATTAAAAAATAAATCAATGCCCACCCCTAATATATATACATATATATAATATCTTTATCATTTATAATTGACCAAGCTCATATTCAGATCATTCATTCTTTTTAACATTTAAACTAGATTAGAGTGTTTTTTAACAAAGAAATAAACACTAGTATATTTTTATCAATGAATTATGATCATGCATTTACACAATACATTAACAGTTTTGCTCAACCTCCACATGAGAATTTTTAATTTCTTTTATAGAAAACCCCTTCAACCTTTAAAAAAAAGAAAACATTTATTACTCCATAACACAGCAGATTATACTGTGGAAGTATGCTGTATAAAGGTCAATCTAAATCCATGCCATCTTGACACATCCTTCAGCACTAGAGTCATAAGCACGCTCTGAATGTGGATCCCTCTCTATAAGGGTAACATATCTTTGTGAAAAACCGAAAAAAGCCTGTCTCTCTTTCATAAAACTGCCCAAAAACTCCCAGGTATGTATTAAGTACCCTTTCTGAATAGTCTTCCAGGGCATTATTTCAAAGCATGACCTTTGTGTTAAAAACATGCCATCATTAAAATAAAGGGCTTGTCATAGGGTAGTATACCCACTTTGGCCAGTCCTGATTATTCCTGCCTATCAAGAGTCTGTCTGTGCTTATTATGTGAAATCAACACAGCAAAATGTTTACCTTGGAGCACCAGAGTGGAGAAAATTGTGATTGCGTCGCTAACAGGAACTTGACAGAAGCAAAAGCTAAATTGCCTCAGTCAAAAAAACATTTACCTAAACCTGTTTGCTTGAAACGCCTGTAGATTCCATTTTGCAAGAGCAGCTTGTTATGTTACATTGTGTTCTGTGCTTTAGAATTATTTCTTTTTATTTGGAAACACAAATGTGTAATACAAATCCCCATGTGTGGCAATCTTCTGTCTGCAAGATGAATGAATAAGCTCAGGTAGTAGCTCATTAGTCATTCACAAATAACATATGCACACATACACACACACACACACACACACACACACACATGCATTACCAGAATGCCTTATCACACAATGCATTTTCCCTCCCGACCAATCTCTCTCTTTTCTCCCTCTCCTTTCCTCTCGCCCTCATCTCCCCTCCCACTCTATGCTAGCGTGTGAGTAGCTCTCTCTCTCTCTTTCTACCCCTCACAGGCACGCACTCAGTCAGTGGAGGAGAGGGTTTCTAAATCCAGCTGTAGCTCAAAGTGATCGCCTCCTTGGGCATATCCATCTAAGAGGATTGTGCCTCGTACCCCTTTTTTCCTTCTGAACCTGTAGGATTTTTCTTATCTGCCACTCAGGTTTGTGATATACTGTAGTGGGTGTTCCGTGGAAGAATAACTGAAGTTTTTCATACATGGCAGAAACACCTGCCCGTGACTTATTGCGCTTTTATATTGACGTGATCTGTGTTTCCTAACACACATGACATAGCTTAAGTAATTTATTTTCTGTCTACTGGACTTCTTTCATTTTGCCATACAAGGATTTCTTGCTGACAGCGGGTTAGGAATCTAGGAGTAAACTCTTTGGAGAAACCATGAGTTGGACTCATTATAAATGCTAAACGTCTGTTTGCTTGGAGCTGCGCCATCTGAGGAATTCAGTTAAGGTAAAGCAATATTGTTTCTTCTTGTAACTGACATTTGAGGTCGCATATCTAAAATGATTAGACTGTTTTCATAAATAAGCATGGTTATTTGAGGGTGTTGCAATAGTTTTAAATGTTTAATATTTAATTGATGCTTAATAGGAATAGTATATTAAATCAAAGGACTTTAAAGCAACTTGAAGAATTAGGTAAGCCAATCCTCCTCTCAACATATTTATTTAGGTTTATTTATTCCTTTATATATTTAGATAGTTTTTTTGTTAATATGAGTGCTGATTTTCTGGACAGAATATGAGGCACTCTAAAAATGTTGATCTTACAGTAGGTTAAAACATTGTTTATTAGTTTATCAATGATTTTAAATTTGAAGCACAAAAACATGCCTGACTTTGTACTATTGGTTAAAATACTTTAGATTAAAAATATATAAATATAGTATATATTTTAAAATATTTTATATTAATTTAATTAATTGATTAACCCTTTAGTATATGGACAAAATCTCTGTTAAATTCAACTGTTAACCAGTTGTTTATTAGCATGCCTATTATTAACATAATGTCTGTTTATTAGTACTTAAAAGGCACATATTCTGTATGATAATATTCTACAACCCAATACCTAAAATTAACAACTACTTTACTAACTATTAAGAATAATAAAGTTAGTAGTTTAATGATGTGTTAATATCTAATAGTTAATAGTTGGACATTAAAATAAATTGTGACCAATTATTTTTTTTATTTAATGACTAGCGTATGGTTGGAATTAGAAGCATATTAAAATGTCGACCTTAGGTTAAAACAAATACACATACAAATATACAATTGATTAAATTCATAGTTTCACAGTATAGCCTATACTTGTTAAGAAGAATTCTTAAAAAGTGATCTTTAAATTTGCCTTACATGTATCATAGATTAAATGTAATTATTAAATCTTTAATTTCATTCATAATTTGCTAAATAAGCTTATAAGTGAAGCAAATTATTGTTCAACAACTTTTTAACCACTTTTGACCGTTATTTCCCCTGTAGAGATGACCACCATGTCAATGGAGCCCATAGTGGCGATGGTGGAGAAGGTTTCCAACGTCACCGAGCTTCCAGTAGAAGCTTCCACTGAGGACATGGCTGCCACCTTCACCATCGGCACCATCCTGTCCCTAATGTGTCTGGTGGGTGTGTCTGGAAATATCTACACGCTGGTGGTCATGTGCCACTCCATGCGCTCGGCTGCCTCTATGTACATATACATTATCAACCTGGCACTAGCTGACCTTCTTTACTTACTTACAATTCCGTTTGTGGTGTGCACACATTTCCTAAAGGGCTGGTACTTTGGAGACGCCGGATGTCGGATCCTTATCAGCATGGACTTCCTTACAATGCATGCCAGCATTTTCACCCTGACTGTCATGAGCACAGAACGTTACTTCGCCGTCCTCAAGCCTCTGGATACAGTCAAACGCTCTAAGAGCTATCGAAAAGCAATCGCCCTTTTGGTGTGGACGGCCTCGTTGATTCTCACCTCACCCATGATCATTAGCGTCCAGCTGATGACAGAAAGCTCCAAGCCAATGTGCCAGCCAACCCTGAGCCCTCTCTCGTATAAAATCTACATCTCCTTTCTCTTTGGCACCAGCATCGTGGCTCCAGGGGTGATAATCGGGTACCTGTATATACGCTTGGCACGAACCTATTGGATTTCCCAAACTGAGACTTTCAAACAGACCAAGAAGCTCCCAAACCAGAAGGTCCTGTATCTGATCTTCACTATTGTGCTTCTGTTCTGGGCTTGCTTCCTGCCTTTCTGGATCTGGCAGCTTCTAGGTCAGTTTCAGCCCAAGCTGGATCTCTCCACCAAGTCAAAGCGTAACATTAACTATCTGACCACCTGTCTGACCTATAGCAACAGTTGCATCAATCCATTCCTCTACACCCTGCTCACAAAGAACTACAAGGAGTACCTCCGCAAGAGACAGAGGACGTGGACGGCTGGCAGCTACCTCAACCGACGGAACCGCTTTCAGCGTTCGCCCCGACGTTCCTTGTCCTCCAGCAGCCAGCAGTGCACTGAGAGCTTTGTCTTGGCGCATACTTCTCGCACCAACAACAGCAGTCTCTGAGGTAGGTCGTTGACCTTGTCTTTTTGGCCAATGTGAAAGATAAAGATCCTGTCTGAATAAAACCAAATTTTCTCCAGTTTACCTTCATTCTCGCTTAGTCTGTTTCGAATCAACCGGGACCGGACTGTTTTAGTTTTGCTAACTTGGGTCTGATTTTTGGATTGCTTCTTGTCTCTGCAAATGGCTACAGCTAAGTTATGAGAACTTAAAATGCTTGACGGATCTTTTCTGGTTGCTTATTATCTACAGCTTTATTATTCAAATTAAGACTACACATACAATATAAATAGACAAGTGAACTGGAGAGACAGTTTAAATGGCATTTTAAAGGTGACATTTTTACACTTAAAGGTGCAATGTGTAATATTTAGGAGAATTTATTGGCAGAAATGCATTATAACATACAAAACTATGTTTTCATGTAAAAGACCTTACATAATAAGCCGTTATGATTTTATATCCTTAGAACGAGCAATTTATATCTACATACACCTCGGGTACCCTTACATGGAAGTCGCGATTTAGTACCGTCATGTTTCTATAGTAGCTCTAAACGGACAAACTTCTACAGAGCGCATTTCATCAGCAATTATAATTTATTGTAAACAGGACTGAGAAATGTAGTTAAACTAATTGCGTCATCACTTGTAGAGACGCTATTGCCAAACATACAGTATATAAGTTGTGGGCATCAGGGGGTCGCTAGTAATATGCATGGCATTAAAATTTATTTCGTATGCACGATCGCATTTGATTTTCACTTTCACTTTTCATCATGATGTTTCACAGTAGACTTCGTCCAAGGCCTATTTGGTAGTCGTTGCCCAACCCTACTAGCCGTCATACAAAAAATCTAACTACAGTCAGCAAATAAACAATGATCAATGAGTAACAATAATATTCGCAATAACATATTGGTCTACTGAATAATTAAGTAAATATAATTCTTTGACTTACCTTTGCACAGAAACCTCATCGCTTGATTGGCTACTGTCAGAAGTAACAGACGACAACATTTTTGTCCTGTGTCAGCTTCTGTATGTGTTTCGAAATGGCGGGGTGAGCAGGGGACTTAGCGGTTTGTTGAAAATTTAATCCTAACCGCTAGATGGCGTTAAAAATTACACCATTTAATGAGTCACCATTATATTTAATTTGTGTGACAATCTTCCATTTATTCCAGGATGTTATGTTTGAAAACTACAACAGATTTAAGTGAATCAGACATTTTAATTGACGGAAATTCATTTTAATTGATAACTATGGTGTCATTTGTGTCTCAAGGTGGTAATTGGTTCATAGATAATTGGTCATAGTGCAACTGCTGGTGTGGGTAAAGTAGGCCAAATGATAATTAGGTTCCTCTGATTGAATCCCAGCAACAAATTACTTTCCAATCATCAGAACTGCTACCTGAATGTCTGCATTGTATGGATGAAAGTGGAATAAAAGAATAAAGCTCTAACAAGGCTAGAGTAGGCTATGAGCATGGTAGAGTGAGGAGGAAAATGTGCTAACATTATCAACACCACATATATATATATTAATCTCCACTAAAAATACAACTGGTAATTGAATTTTAATCTTCTAGATCAGGTTATCTTTTTGTATCATAATTGCGAAATCTTTAGAATATGGAACACTTATTTGTTATGAAAAACCACTAACTACAACTTTTCCCTCAATGAATTCCTAATTTGTTGTTTATTAGTAATTATTAAGATTAGTTTTGCTTTAAAATTGTTAAGTTTAGGTATTGGGTATTAAGGCTGTAGAATAGGGTAATGTACAATAAGTCATTAATATGTGGCTAATTACTATAAATAAATGGCTAATATTCTGCATTCTAATAAGTTAAGAAACCCTAAAATAAAGTGTTACTGCAAAATATATAACATTTATACTGAAGAGTTTCCAAATTGATGGAAATGTAATTTTAAAGTGCACTCTATAATTATTTAGAAAGACATCTGATCACCAGAAAGCCTAAACCTTAACCCAGACGGTTATAAAAACGACATAGTTTCTGTTAAACATAAACATGAATACATAGACTAAATAACCACTTTCAAATTCCACTACACATATACTGCAGCCATAACAATCATTTAATTATTTTTCCAAGCACTGAAAATTAAAAGATTTCTAAAAACATAAATACGGAAACTACTGGAATGATAGTTTGGGGGGGGAAAGTAAAGAAAGAAAAGAAAACACAAAGAAACCAGTTCACTGAATTGAAAGCTGAACAAGAATGTATCTATTCAATCACTGCTATGATTACAATATCATCACTTCCAAATTCCCCGGTTTAAACAGTTTATCGAGTTTCCCTTTCTTTCTTCTCAATGACACAATATGCTTCCACTGTCTGACTTCTGAACGCTACTGAGAGAGGAAACCAGTCAGCAAAGCAATGAAACAACTCTTCTGAGGTGTTTCCTCTTGGTCAGTTTTTGATATTCTGTCTTTGGCGGTCCACATGACCCATGTTTAGGAAGTGATGGACATTGCCAGAAGGAAGACCTGTGTGTCCCTGCAGCTCTAAAAATAACCTGTCCTCTACAACAGCCTCTGTACACAGTCTTTCAATGTCTCTATTTGGTGCAGACACTAAATCTACATTACACGTAATGATTACTCTTCCTCTGAGCTTTAAATATTGATTCCCTCTATTGAGGGTGTGATTGCTATAATCAGGTAGATGTGAAAATATTACAATTAAGTTAAAATTATTTAAACCTGTGAAATATAATATATTTGATAGATTTTTAAAAATCAATATTAAAAAGCATGCATACACTGAAAACGATTTTCACTCAGAAATTGCTGTTAAATTTATCAATTAATTATAAAGTAAAAAAAAAATGAACTGAGCATGCAATTGAACTTAACATCTTCCAATAATCTTGTATATTTGGAACTGATATTTGGAATTAGTTTTTCATTAAAATACAATGCATCCACTGCCTTGGGTTAAACAATGAAAATGTAAAGGTGAAGATTTACATTTTCTAACTGTTACTGATCTATTTTTTGCATACTAAATTTAGCTGAATAGCCAGTGACGGCAGCATGTATTTACTTGAATTTGCATCCATATTATCTTTTACTTAAGGCCTAGGAAATAACTGAACAAAAGTCACATTTGGCATTCAAATCAAAAGGAAGCGCAAAATGTCCCTAACTCACAAAGTAAATTCACCTTAACAAAGTTATTATAGTAGGATTAAAGTTACATAATAGGACCCCCTTGACACTGACATTGGTTTCAATCTGGACGCCAATCTGTCACCGAGTTAGAGACCTTGTTTGTCTAGACGGTGGGCTGTTTCATCTGGTTCTGATCCAATAAGGATCCAAATCAATATATCTCATATATTCCAGGACCTCTTCCAGACCATCTTGAGCCATGAGATACTCCTGGCAGAACAATTGGACAATGATAAACTGTTATGATCTTTGTAATCCAAAAGTAAGAAGAATGGCACACATTTTCATCAAAATCTTTAAAAATAACCCTGGCTTAGTTCAGTAATCAATGTTGGGCCTGCCTTACAAAAGCAGCAATCATGAATCAATAAAATAAAAATTCACATTGATAACAGAATCTGCACATTTCTATACCGAAATTGTAAGAGAAAATCTGTACAATTTGTTGCATTCTAGCTGAGAGCACTATTGGTAGATTTGCTCCATTGTTTTGTTTAAAAAAATATGGGAGGGATGGGAGGAAGATGTGGATTTTTTCTTGCAGGGCTAACAACTCTTGAGTAGACATCTGGGTGAGTGAAATACAAATGCAGTGATTGCAGAAAGGTTTGAACATTTAACTTTCATTTAGCCTGGTAAACTTTAGTTAGATTCTAATGCCATGTGATGTAATGGGAAGAAACTACAGCAGGAAACAGGTTAAAGAAAATGAGAATCAGCAGGTTGTGCATCAGAATCTGTCCTGACTATTAAATATATCTTCTAAAGTTTTACAGTGCATAATAGAATTTTGCCTCAGCTTCAAATACAGTCTGCATTGTGCACACACTGCTGAGCTGCCAACATTATGCAATTAATAACTGCTAGGGCAAACATTGCACTATGGTATCCATGACAGGAATTGGATAGCTTTGCATTTGTTTTGCTACTGTATATGCGACGCTGTTTTATCATTTTGGGAGGATATACTGTAGATGGTGGTAATGGAAATGAATCAAGAAACAGGTTCACTGAAGACCTGTTAATGACAGCAACTTACTGACAGACCCAGGACAGCTGGCTTGAGTTTATGAGACCCCATTGCTCTTGTGTGCATGCTTGTAAATACTTTTCCACTGATCCCGGTTACACAAGTCAGGCAACTTATCTCACGTACACTGTACGCAGGGCCTAACATTTTGACACACTTTAGAAAAGTCACCAGCCATAAATATTTTGACCAGCCATGAAACTATGTGGGCATTACATTAATAGGCAGAAAAACTTCACATAATAATAATAATAATAATAATAATAATAATAATAATAATAATAATAATAATAATAATAATAATAATAATAATAATGATTATTATTTAAGCAAATTCTGTCCAACATAAATCAATAAAGTAATATCACTATTATACTTTAAAAAGTAGTTCATAACAATAATAAATTATATTTCATGTAATTATAATTTAGATAATAATCATTATCAATCATCATCATTGTTATTATTTTTAATAATAAAAACATAAATCAACAAAGAAATATCACTATAATTCTTTTTAAAAAGTATTTTACAATAACAACTGTAAATTATATTTTATGCAATTATAATTTAGATAAAAAATAATAATGTACATTTTTTATACATAGTCTTTGAATGAAAGTGTAAATGTACATGTGATTATTATTCTTATTATTATGGTGATTATATGAGATTTTATAAGAATTATAATTTACATTTTATGCAATTAGAATTTATGTTATAACAACAATAATAAAAATAATGTTATAAATAATAATAATAATAATAATAATACTATTATAAACAATGCTGATGTCTTAAACGTGTCTACTAAATAAATACATTGTATTATATACAAGTAAACAGCAAACAGTAAAACAGTATTAACAGTAAAAATGCAAAACTAATATTGGTAGGTTTTGTTTTTTCTTTGGTTTCTTTGTTTAGAGCTTTTATTGCAGGACAAGTTTCAACCCAACTTTGGTTCAAATATGGACTAACCCAAAGTTTGGGTTAAAAATGTGATGTAACCCAACAGCTGGATTAGTCCATTTGACCCAAAGTTAATAAAAAAGGTTTGAAAACGCTTCTCTTTGGTTGACAACATTATAAACCATGCCACACATTTACACACTGACACTGAACGTAACACTTTTATTTTTGCCCCCATTTTTCATGTCAGAACTCAAAGATCTAAGACTTTTTCTATATCTGGTGTGACCACCATTTGTTTAACGTAGTGCAACACATCTCCTTCGCATAGAGTTGATCAGGTTGTTGACTGTGTCCTGTGGAATAATGGTCCACTCCAGTTTGAGACCCCAATAAGGACGATGAGCATGCAGATGAGTTTCCCTGAGACGTTTCTGATAGTTTGTGCAGAAATTCTTTGGTTATGCAAACCGATTGTTGCAGCAGCTGTCCGGGTGGCTGGTCTCAGACGACCTTGGAGGTGAAGATGCTGGATTTGGAAGTCTAGGGCTGGTGTGGTTACATGTCGCCTGCGGTTGTGAGGCCGGTTGGATGGCCTGCCAAATTCCCTGAAACACCTTAGGAGATGGATTATGGCAGAGAAATGAACATTCAATTCACGGTCAACAGCTCAGGTGGACATTCCTGCAGTCACATTCCTTGCGACATCTGTGGCATTGTGCTGTGTGCTAAAAAACTACACATTTTGGCCTTTTATTGTGGCCAGCCTAAAGCACACCTGTGCAATAATCATGCTTTTTAATCAGCATCTTGATATGCCAACCTGTGAGGTCGATGGATTATCTCGGCAAAGGAGAAGTGTAGGCTCACTAACACAGATTTAGACAGATTTGTGAACAATATTTAAGAGAAATAGGCCTTTTGTGTACAAAGTCTTAGATTATGAAAAATGGATTTTACATCAAGTGGTCATAAATCACAGTGAAACACGCAGCGCATCAGAGTATCGAGCATTACATTTCCTATAAAAAATGCTTTATTCCATTTCACTGCCGATACTTTCCCATTGTTTTTCTATGCAAATGTGCTAGATGGATGCAGCTGTGCTCATGTCTGGCATCTTGCGCATGACACTACATTAAAAAAGTTCTATGTGAATGGCTGTTACAGTACATATACTTGCAAATGCTGATTTGATACTCGGCGAGTGCTACTTTTAGGCTGACTATGAAAAATTCATTGTTCTGCATTAATTATGATCTGGGCCTCTGGGTATGACACTGAGATATCGATCACGATTTATAGGGCCACGGATTCCTTCTGTTGCGCCATTGATCCGAGTACAGTAAATGTGTCAGGGTTTCCCCTTGAAGAGGACACTGGTAAATGTGGCTTCTCTGATATTAGAGGGTCGCATAACAGCAGAGTTTCATCACCCCACATCACCCAGCAGGGTACTGCAGTATCTGTCTTACGAGGCGAGGTGAATGTGCTTCTACAAGGTCAGGCCATTACAGATAGTTGACACCGCCATCACTCACGCAGCACCTAGCTAGTTTTAATGCACACATCTGCACTAATGACTTTTGTGAAGTAATCAGTGCGACTCAGATCCCTTCAGTCTTTATCCTGTCAAACTGTACAGGAAACCCGCATGCTGTGCCAAAATGACCAGCTTCTTCCCATAACCCTTTAGTCCTTCCTTTTGCAAACGCTGGAAAACATTGTTGTTACGCAACTTAGGAACAATCCAAGACGTCTGATCTTTTCATCTACAAATTTGTCCCCATTTTAGATGAAAAGTATGAAACTATGAGTTTATATTATTTTCTTGATTATTCTGAAATCCGCTGGAGGTTATACGGAGTTTACATGAAAGCTTTAGTTTTAGTGCTTTGTCAGATCTATGCCAATGTAATACACAACCGTTGAATGATTGATGTTTAAATGGTACTTTCTTGTGCTTGTTTTTTTCCTGGTGTTTTAAGATGATGAATGTTAAGCGGGACTCTAGGGAGAGATTACATTGTATACTACTCTGTATGAATCATGTGTGTAGTTTTTCCATTTATCAAACAAAAAATATAACACATTTTTAATTTTTAAATATAACACACTTTTATTTTTTATTCATATATTGAACTGAACTGAACCATGCACAGTAAATCAAATACTAAAACAAGGCAGCACATGCAAGTAAAAATAAAAAAAATAAAAAAGGACAGCACATAATTTCAGCATATCTGACATTACAAGCCCTTCAATGCCTGTAATGAAGTTATAGCTACCCATAAAAATGTGCACTGGTGTTTTTACTACATGAGCTGATAATGGCAGTTATCATATAAAAAGCATTTTGTCACACTGAGGTTTCATACTCGGCCACTTGGATAACTCAGGAATGTTCTTCAGAGCACGACTAAGCCTTTGTGAGAAGTGTGTTACAACAGCAAGAGGCAGATGAGAGAACAGGGATTACAAAGATCAACAAATAAGGCATTAGAAGTCAGAGAGACCACTAATAAAGCCCTTAATAACTAAGCATTATCTTTACTGACATTGAGCACAGAAATAGAATGTGAAAAACATGCAGCACTTTAAATAAAAGACACAGACAGATATTTTGCTATTTTTTATTGTATAACATATATATATATTATATAATGTATAACATTTCCATCAGAATGTGTAGCCCTGTGAATAATAAAACAACTTACCTATTCTTTAAATGATATTTGTTATATCGATCTGAAAAAAAGGACAGTCTCCTGGTTGCAAAAACCTACAATAGATGAGAGAAGTCAGGACTGATAGTAATTACAAGCAGATGTTATTCAAAATAATGAGCAGATGTGATTCACAAGATTTGAGCCTCAAAGTTCCTCTCTGTTGACATGAATCGTGCCGTTTCCATGTATTCACAACATTCATTTTGATGCTGGACAGTGATCCCACAGAAGAAGATGATCAACGATGTCACCACCAGATCTACGCCTGGTAGATTGAAAACATAAACATAAAGACAAAGGGAAACAGTACATGACCTTCTGCTGGTTAAGAAAATACCATGCGCAATGAGCTGACAGATGCAAACTGTCTTAAAGGTTGATCTGGTTTTCGAAATATTTACTTCTGAAGACCAGACAAACAAAGTATAACATGATAACTTTGTGCTGTTAAAAAAGGAGCAGCTACTGTACATTTGCATTTAACTTCATTCTGGACTGTCTTTCTGAACATGTGCTCATTTGTATGTAAATTTTTTTCTTATTATTTTTTTTCCTTTTAGTCTTTTTAGCTAAAATTAAAACTGCTCTTGTTAGCACACCTCACTCCATGTACCTGTTCTAGCGTTAGACTTTTTTAATTAAATATAGTGTGAGTTTGCTTTATTACATTCTTTAAGAATGATTTCCTACATTAGACTAAATTAGTGTAATTGGCAGGGCAAAGTGTTCAGTTCTTCTGTGTGATCACACATTGCAAGGGTGTTTATACAAGAAGAAAAAATACACAGTGAATACAGAGGGGTCCAAAGGTTCGAGAGCACTAGTAAAATTGCTTTTTCTTTTTTAAATGCGAAAGTATTTTTGAAAAAGAATAATAATATGCAATTATAGAGTGTTTGGAGCAGGAAGGAGGAGTCTCTCTAGCCACTGCTGTTCCAGGCCACCTTTTTAACCTCTATGCATTTGTTGTTGATATGTAAAGCCTAATGTTTGGCTTCTTCTGGTGGAGATGAAATATGCAAATAAGCAACTGGCCAATTTTGTCTGAAATGTCACGGATGACTCTTTTTTCTAAATGCGATACCACAGTTAACTTTTAGTGCTATACTGAATAGTGAACTTGTTTATTTTATTTTTATATTTTACTTTACTTCATATTTACTTATCAATTTTTTTTATGTTTCTAAGAGCTGTTTGTGCTTTTTCCTGGCATACCATTTTCTTACTGCAATAGCTGAGGAGTATATTTTGTTAGCAAAGACGTGTGAGTTTCCCAATGCCTTGTGAAACACTCAATGACGGACTGGATCACAGGGTCAACTGCACCACAGAGCATCAGTAATAAAAAAGCAAAACAGCTCCATCCCTCTCTATAGTGTATTTCACAGGTGTAAGGCAATTAAAACAAAGATTCAGACCAGTGGGATGTATTTCTTACGGAATGTGAATCAAATACGTCTTGGTTGTGCAAAGATATGGTACGAAAGGATGCACAAGGACACCATGTACTGACCCTGTGTTTGTCTGCCTTTCCTTTTGTGCGAGTACATGGATATGTCTATTATGAAACAGATCACAATACAGCTGGTGGCCCCTGAACTTTCTGTGCTGCAATGTCCTTTTGCTTTCTTAAAGGAGTTGTAAATTAAAAATGAAATTTATTTATTCACCCACATGTTGACTTGCATGACTTCTGTGGAACAGGATAAGTCAGTGGTAACCAAAATGATTTGCTTACTCAGTAACTTGCATGCATTTAAGGCACACATTTGATTGGTTGAAGTTAATAGAAACATCTGAGACAGTACCGCAGCACAACTTATAGAAAAGCATTTCCTTCTTTCTTTGAAGTTACAGTATTGCACTTTGGAACTTTTTCAAACTTTGTGACACTTCTGTTTCCCAGAAATGGAATGTGAAAATAGATTTGACCTTAGAGGTGCTGCAGGCGATTTTCAGTTTCCCGAATTCTGTCAGAGTTAGCCACCCCCATCTCTTCAACCACAAGCCCTTTCTCCGAAACGTCCAACGAAACGAACAAGCAACTGACAGATTTACATACCTTTCATCATTTATATATCTTCATCGCTTTGTTTGTGGTTAGGCTGTCAGAGAGACATATTGATTCCTCAGGACACCAATTTCTGTGGTACCGAAGTAGGAACATTTTATGTGTGGCATTCCAAAAAGTCACTTACAGTACAAATAAGTGCACATATAAGTCTCAAGAGGAAAAAGTGTTATTTCTTAACAGACGCTATTTCCCCTTGGCAACCTCTTAGGGTTCTCTGGAAGCTGAAAAATCTGGCTGATGGCTCTAGTAACACACATTAACACATCTATACACACACTCACACCTCATAATTTTACCATAATCCTATCTCTGTGGCCCATGCTGTGAGTTTCTCCTTTCCCACAGAGCAGAGCGGTGGTAAAGTGGCAGCTTTTGGGGTTGTTTTGAATGTAGAGGAAGTCCTTGAAGGTGTTGCAGCTGAACTTTAGGGGGATCAGCAGGGTGAGTCAATAATTAGAGTTATGTGGGGTGTCCGGGAGGAGCGGAAAGAAAAAAAACTGTGAGCTGGGATGATGCCGCAGTGCTAGCCCAGGGCAGGAAACACAGGATAGGGCAGGGTGTCTCTTAAGAGAGTTATAGCTCCACAGTGATTCCAGGTGCTGCAGGTTGACTGGTTTTGTTTTCGTAAGTGCTCTGAGAGGGAAGGCGTTAATGCAGAGGGTATTCTCTCAGGTGCTGGAACTATTAAGGCAGCAGGAACTCAGATGATGTACGGTCTTGATGCACGGTCCAAGAAAGACAAATAAAACATGTGCAAGCAGCCTTTGTGTGGCCTTCCGCCCTGAGAGATTCAGTAGGGAAAAAACAAGCTGGATTTAACAATGAAGACTGTATTGTAATCGTGTTCTTTGCAGTTAACTTATAAACACATTGTCCTCTATAAAATGACTGTTTTTGCAGAACAAATCACCGGTTTAATTGTTCTGGACTGCTTGAGTGTGTTCGGGAAGAACATCAGTACAGTCTATTTCAGCTGGATGAGAATAAAAGGTTTTGCAAGTGTGATTAAATCCCTAGATTAAGATTTCCCATCGTTTTGGACCCCAATTGTGAAAATTGTAAGAGATTGGAGAACTTTATACTCAAAGGAAGTTCGTATACTCAAAGGAAGTGACAAGGTATGGTTTCCCATACTAGGAATTAGTGCTCTGCATTTAACCCACCCAAGTGCACACACACA
>JAUMHQ010000069.1:11051242-11071616 GCA_032361165.1 Enteromius paludinosus
CACCTACATCTTGGATGCCATGGGGGTAAGTAAATAAACATCAAATTTTCATTTTTGGGTGAACTATCCCTTTAACTAAGCATGCATGCAGTAACTGACACTATTGTTTTGCTTTGGACCCCTGTAACACCCCTCGTTTCTTCCTTTTCTGAAATGCTTTTTACCCTACCACTGATACACTGATTTGTTATACAGTATATATATATATATATCTATCTATCTATATATATATATATATATATATTCACATGTGCATATAGATATTTATGTAACATCTTTATAATAGTTTTAGATTAATAGCCCTTATACTTAAAGATATACAGTATATTAAAATATTAATAATTTAAAATGACCTTTTACTGTTTCAAGAAATAGTCTATATGTAATTGATCATGGGATGAGATCTGTAGTACAATATTTGCTCATTTACTATTCAAAACGGAAACGTACACAACATGTATACCTCTTCCAATGTCCAGGGTTTGCTAAAACACAATATGCTGAAGTGAAACAAAGTGTTTTACCAGCTGCACATTCCTTTTCTGTCTGTTGCCAGAGCACTTAGCAGTGACTAGACGCTTTAGCCCTCTCCAAGGACATATGGTAAATGAGCTCATTATTATAAGTTATTATATGACTTTAGTAAGAATGAAATAAGGGAAATAAAACTGTCTGGATAGCACACTATAACACAGCATGCCTCTTAACTCAGAGTTATCACACCAGTGTTCAGTTTCACAAAGGCAGATCTCAGAAATCTGAGACAAGCTAAACTACATAGGTGGTCAACAAACAACTTATTTCACAAAGTAATACACATGCAAATAAAGTAGCCCCAAAAATGCAATAACTTTTGTTTACACAAAGTAACATGATGCAAATGTCAAACCATGTGCAATGCCCACCAAACCATGTCACTGTTTACGCTTTTCTCTTTCTCTATTCAATTACTTATGTAATTACTTTTTAATACTGGAATTATTATTCTCACTTTATTGTATTGAATTTATACTTAATCTTCAAAGGATTTTCATACATCTTTGCATCCATTGCACTGGATTCTTAATATTAATCCTAGCCAACAAAAAGAGGCTACTCTGTTTAGAAAGACATTCTTATTACAAACTGTTTCATCCACCTTAAATGTCTTTAACTCTATACTAAAGTGATCACTCATGGCACTTTCAGATGAGCTGAAAAACAACATTATTTTATATCACAACTTTAAGTTGTAGCTTTCATACACCAAATAATTAGGGGGAAAATATCAAGATAGAAACAGTTCTTAAAATTAGGTTTTAGAATGCAGCAGCATTCATGTAAAAAAAAAAAAAAGCCATTTCCGTGGGAAAAAGGCTCAGCACTCAAACCTTCATTTTCTATTTACAAAGACTTTAGTCACTGTACTATACAGTGCACATAGAACAGTTTATTGATGTTAATTCAGTATGAAATATAAACTCTTTACTGGAATGACGCTTTCAAGTGTGCCACGTTCACCTTTAATCTTCATAAATGCAAGACACTTCTCTCACAAGCACACACACACAGGCTGACCCATTGTCAACTTTAAGGTTTTGCTCATATAATGTGTTATTTCAAAGATTTACATTTTGTGTGTGTGTAATCACCTCCATTGCTAATCAAAATGTAATTTTAGACCTACAAAAGTAATGGAGGCTTTAGCCTTTACACACATACAAACTTTACTGGAACACAACCATTAAATTGTAGTAAAGTGATCTTGTGTGAACAGCCCCTTTTATAATACTAATAAATTTGCTAAAAATGCAGAAAGAAGATTGCAGGTATTATCACATACATGTTCATAGCACACTGGCGTAAAATGTCTACTCCGGAAAAAACCCAGAACCATTGAAACTCAAACTTAGAGGTCATTTGTGTTTACTCATATCACAGAGTTTACAGATAATTAAAAACTGTTTGAATGGTTCTTTACCCGTAAAAAATGAAACCTTTGCATTTGTGCACAACGCATTTTTCTAATTTAGCTGTAAAGTTGCTCCGGTAGTATCACAGACATTTACTGGCAAAGAAATTTCTTACTGTTTTTAAAGCTCTTAACGGACAAGCTCCAGCATTTATTTCTGACCTTATTCATTTGCATTCAACACCCAAATCCCTTAGATTGGCAAATAACACTTTATTACATGTCCCTCAGTCTCGTCTTAAATGAAAAGGAGATAGAGCCTTTTTAAGTTGCTAACCTATTTTATTGATAACACATTTCTTCATGCGTGTATGTTTCTGTGTGTTTCGTTGTAATGGAGAGAATGGGAGAATGATGCTTTTCCATCCATAATAAAATGTAATTTTGTAATTTTATATAGCACTGTCAAATGGCTCTCATCTTAAAAGATGAATTAAATGTCTGTATGGCGGATAGCTTGTGATTTATGTTTGGAAGTGCATGTGTGGGGGTGGATAACAAAGTGCCAGCTTCCATCACCATCATGGCTGAATAATGCAATTGTAAGAGATTGATTGAATGAATGATGCACTTGTGAAGACAGCATCACTGAAATGAAGTGTGACCAGATGACCTGAGCTAGTTAATGAATACTGAGCACCGCAGCCACAGTCTTCGCCAAGGGTGACACCTTTCCTCTGATTTTGGCTTGCAGCTGAATTTTTTAAAAACTCTCACTGATGAGCCCTCAGTGAGTTACATTGTTAGGTAGAATTGATGAACATCAGCACTGACACTGCAATTAATTAGATTATATTAGATGTGAAGTTACTAATAAAGCTACTGTATTTGGATGAAACAAGGATGCTCTCGGGTGATGGCATTTGCTGAAAATAACTGTTTACATAATACAAAGTGAAAGTGTAGATATAGAAAAGAAAATTTCACAAATACACTTAAGTGTGCAAAGCTCATACACCCTATTATTCTGGAAAAACCCATTAGTCAGTGTCCTTCACCAGAGAGCTGACTTTGAATGAATAAATCAATGAAATCAGTTCTGCTCATTGCATTACTTGTCGCAAATGTTACCAGAAGAATGTCACTTAAAATCACTTAGCTGTGCACCTTATGAGCGGGGGATGTTATAACCATTAAAAAAAAAAATTAACAAAGGAGAGAAAAAAAAAGAAGCTTGGATAATATTACAGTTGGTTAAATACATGGATGAACAGCATTTAGTATTCTATATTTAAAAAAAAACTTTCTGTGGACTTATAAAAGTGTCTTAGAAGCTGCAGAGATATGCAGGGCTTCCACTACAGTGTCAATTCAAATTACATTAACAAATTACATTTTATTATGTATGGAAAAGCATTATAGTTACTGTATATTCAAATATGTAAGTGAGTAAGTGTTTTTAAAATCAAAACCATCATAAAAATATTAATTCATGCATGTATAATCAAACAAAAAGATTATTTATTGTGCATAATTTTCAGTCAAGCTGTAGTTTCATCAAATCATGAATTGTGAAAATATTGTTTAATGTTTGTGTATTCTGAAAAGCAAATGCAACATTATACATTATGTCCTAACTTCATTTTATTGTATCCAAATACTGAACTGAAGTTTACTTAATCTTTAAACTTTAAAATAAAGGGTTATTTACTGTTTGAGTGAAGGGAAAGGCCAGTTAATAAGCAATGTTCAGTTATGTTTGACATTTAAAAGAAATTCTGTTATGCTTCTGTATGTTGCACTGTTAAGTACTTTTGACTTACCGACAGGCCTCTTCACACTTGCCATTAATATGTGTTTCATATCCAAATAGTATATTCTTTGGCTGGATTGCATTTTACACATTGAGCTGAGCTTTTACACAACTGAGCTGATATATTAGCAACAAATTAATGTTAAACTTAATGTATATACTCAAAACTTTTTTTTTCATTGTAGGATACTGTACATGCTTTCAAATATGAAAGGCCACATCAAATCAGCCTTAAACTTTGCCATTATCAATCAGCATGAATCATGTGCTCTGCTCAGCTGTGGACAAGTAAATCACATATTCAGTGAAACAAAATTTCCATTTCAATGTAATGAGAACCACCACTTGAGCAGGTACTTTTATCATCAATAGTAATACTAAGAAATGACATGCACCTGGGAAAATGCTTTTTAGAAATTCAATCTGTGAACAAATCAAAGCATGCTTGCTCGCAAGTTTAGAATAAAGGACGGTGACAAATAATATTTGCCTCATTAATAGCAGAGGCCAAAGGGAGGTCCCAACTGGGACCCGAGCATATTCAAATCAGCTCATGTTGGTTCTCTATGAGAGAAACCAGATTAATTGACTATTAAAAAACATTTCTTGCACACTTGTTTCCTAAAAGTGAGACCAGTGTATAATGGAAAGGACATGAAGTAAGTGGGTGGTCATTTCTAAGAGCTCTGATAGTGAGGATCAGGTATTGTATAATAGATTTACTTGCACATCTGTATCCGATCAGCTAGAGCCATCTTATAATTCCTAGAAAAAAACATTTGAAAAAACACCTGCAAGTGATAGTGAGAAGGAAATCAGCCAGCTTATTTTTTTATTTTTATTTCCATTTTGGATGGCTGTCCACCAGTGGCGGTCCTACATTGAATTGCTCCCTAGGCGAGACCCCCTCTCAGCTCCCCCCTTTATTTTCCCAAAAAAAGGTGTCAACCACGAGATCTATTTAATCTATTATTTTAACTCAATAAGTTGTATTCTGTTTTATAATGCACTTCAATACTGAGGTGCAGATAATTGTCACTTGCAATAAGTGGTATAAATATCATAAAATGCTATCGGCACTTGATGTAAATAGCCGCTGCCAAAAAAAATAATGACCCCAAAACTTATTATCCATATGAAATTGGCAGATATGAAAATTATGTGGCAATAATTGATTGATTTTTGATGCGTGAAGGCGGATACTTTACGCAGTTATGTTTTGTTGTTGTTTTTTTATTGAAAGAGTACCTTAAATGTGTGAGGTGAGGATATGATTTCAAAAACGGAATTATAGTATTATTACGACTGGCTGTTGTTTATTAAGACGTAGGTAAACTGGAGCTAAGCAAATCTTTATAACTTTTCCTTGACTTCTTGCCACCATGGTGCTAGCACCTTAGCGCGCTTTGATGTGAGTAACAACATATACAAGAAATCGTGTCCCTTAGACTGCGGGAACCTAAGGATCTCTTTATGCAAGCGCACAGACACAAGAATCCAACAGGCACCAGTAGTTTTGTCACAGTTTATGTCTGTTTAGTTCTGTTTATATTCTGTGTTTTTGTATTCTGAGTTTAGTTTCGTCATCATTTTGTGTTTGGTCTTCCTGTCTTCCTTCCTGTTTACCCATATGTGGTCTTTCCTGTGTTGTTATGTAATTATGAGTTAATTCCCTTCCACCTGTGCTTCCCCAGCTGTGTCTTGTGATTAGTCTTCAGTGTATAAAACCCTGTCTATTTAGTTCTAGTGTGTCCGTCAATGTGAATGTTATCCGTGGTTGTCTAACTTTAGTTTATTCTACAATGGATGTTTGAAACCTTGCCTTGATCACCATTAAAAAGACTTTGAGTTAAAATTGAGCTCCTGTCTCCAGCGATCTCCTTCTCCCTTGACACCAGCGTGACAGATTGACGGACCCTAAACAGATGATGAGAACGACGATTAGCCCCGAGGAGATCCTCCGCCGTCTCCTCAATGGACTCACTCCTCTTCCTGGACCGTATGAGCAACGGTCAGGAGGCCATCCTCCTTTGCCCGGCTCACGGCTCGTTCTTCGGCGGAGACCGATCCCAAACTCAGTCCCTGTTCTTTGGCCCGAAGAGCATCAGCCAGGAGGCCATTCTCCATGGCTCGGCTCGCGGCTTGCTCGTTGACCGAAACCACTTCCCGAGCATATGAACGGGCTCGCGCTTCCCGAGCGCCTGCCTGAACTCGCGCTTCCTGAGCGCCAACTTCAATTCACGCAGCCAGAGCCAGAGTGTGTTGCGCTGCAAGAGTGCCCTCCAGAGTGTGTTGCGCTGCAAGAGCGCCCTCCAGAGTGTGTTGCGCTGCAAGAGCCCCCTCCAGAGTGTGTTGCGCCGCAAGAGCCTCCTCCAGTGTGTGTTGCGCTGCAAGAGCGCCCTCCAGAGTGTGTTGAGCTGCAATAGCGTCCTCCAGAGTGTGTTACGCTGCAAGAGCGCCCTCCGGAGTGTTCTGCGCTTCAAGAATGCCTTCCAGGGCCCGAGCCCGAATTCAGGATGCCATTACCCATGGTGGAGGAGGACCTGCTGCCATGGCCCGATCCACCAGAACCAATAATGGAAGACCTGTTGTCATGGCCCAATCCTCCAGAGCCCGTGGCAGAGGAGGACCTGCCGCCTTGGCCAGAGTATGCTGTGCTGCAAGTATGCCCTCCAGCATCTGCTGCGTCCTCTGTGCGCTTTCCAGAGCACCCTCCTCAGCCGGCTGCGCTGCAAGAGCGCCCTTCAGAGCCGACTGCGCATCCAGTGCGCCCTCCAGAGCCTGCTGTGCCTCCAGTGCGCCCTCCAGAGCCTGCTGCACCTCCAGTGCGCCCTACAGAGCCTGCTGCGCCTACAGTGCGCCCTCCAGAGCCTGCTGCGCCTACAGTGCGCCCTCCAGAGCCTGCTGCGCCTACAGTGCGCCATCCAGAGCCTGCTGCGCCTCCAGTGCGCCCTCCAGAGTCTACCACGCTTCCAGCACCTCAGCCCACGAGAGAGGTGAACTTCCCCAAGAAAATTTTGGGGGGGGCTATACACCACTGCCAGAGGCTGCCGACGAGCCACCCCTACCGTGGCCAGCACCTGATCCGCCTCCCAGGGTTCCTGATCCACCACGGCCACCCAAGGCACCAGATCCGCCTCCCAAGGCTCCAGATCTGCCACGGCCTCCAAAGGCTCCTGTTCCGCCCTAAAGGTGTTATAGACTCTGCCCTTGTGGCCTCTTCTGTCACCTATTATTTAGTTGACATAACATCACTAATACAAAAACCCAACTGTCTTGCTTAAAAGGCACAAAAATAAATAAACTCTAAAGAAATACAGATAATGCACCCGGCTGCAAGCACTGACTGCCGGGTCATTACAGTATTCTAAATTGATTCTCAATTATTGAAATGACTAAACTATTCATTATGTTTCGTGTTTTATACCTGATTTTTATTTTCTACTGCAAATATGTATTGCTGTTGTATTGTTGTTTATAAAGGATTAATTATTAATAAAAAAAAACTCCGACACACACAAACACACTGTTCCTAAAGTCATGATAAGCGGTATGTGTTGAAAATGACCAATCACAAGAGCGGAGAGATCTGACAATTGATCCCCGCCTCCAAAGTCTCAAAAGTGTACTTGACCAGCGTGCAGGGGTTGATCAGCTGAGAGAGCGCAGAGGGTCACGTGAGTGCTGCTTAGCGCCATACTCGCGAGAGGGCATTTTTGCACGCACATAGTGTTGTGTGCTCTCACGGTGCAGAAATGCTCCCTCCCGAGAATGGTTTTCCATGCGCGCGGATACACGCACGTCTTGTTTTATGTGCGCTAGATTTGAAACTAGGCTATTTAAACGCCATAGTCACAGGTAGGGTATGATAGTGTTATGATCAGCTGGATGTGCCAGTCCAGATTGGATGGCACTCCAGCCCCCTGTGTACTGAGTCTGTGTTTTTGCATTCTATGTGTGAGCTAGCACCTGTGTACTCATGTGTCTCCATGGCTACTGATATGTTCTCCTCCCCTCTGTCTCGTAAGTCCCGTGAATAAATACTCAGGTTCTCCAGCTATTCCCCGCTGATCATTGTGTATGGCTTGTCCTACCTCTGTAAGCGTTTTCCCTGTCTGTTCCTGTTTTGTTTTCGTTGTTATTTTGATTCCCCGCTGCCGACCTTTTGCCTGCCTCCTGACTATGATTCTGTCCATCCTGTATTGCTCTGTTCACCCTTCTCTTGACAATCGCCTGTCTGTACTGTGTTTGTGGCTCTGTTAATAAATACCCCAGCAAATGGATTTGACTGCCTCCGCCTTCATTCCTGACAGATAGATAACAGAAAACCGCTTAGGGGCGCAGATGATTTTTTCCCCCAGTTAGTGCTTTTACTGCCCCACACGTGTCACGAAAAAATGCCGCCCCAGGTGGATGCCCCGTTTGCCCATGCCTAAAACCGCCACTGCTGTCCACTTTACTTGAGTATTTTACCTGTTTGCCAGCTTAGTCTACTTCTCCATGTCATATCATTGGGTTTTCAGGCTTAACTAGAGCGAAGAATGAGAGCGCGAAAGTCTTCTCTGGTAATTTACTCTTTAAAAAGGCATGACAGTGCCATCTGAAACCCAAGGGAGTTCATATTAAGAGAGCAAAGAGATATATTCTTTTCAGATGTCTGGTGGAAGGCCTGAAAGTGTCTTGTGTTGTTGTATTAGCATAATGAATAATAAGAGGCAGCAGAGCAAATCAGTAATATGAAACAAACTGTCTCATATGAAAGGATTTTGCACATTTCCTCTGGGCCAAAGATTAAAATGAGAATTGGGCAGCACAGAAGGTAACACAACTCCTAACACATACGGTATTAATGGATTCAGTGTAAATGCTGATGCATCTTCATGCGGATACATATGTGAGCGTGACATGCCTTGCGCAGAGTTCGTCTCATGGGTTCAAATGGTTTCTCTGAAGTAATCACATAAAAGTGTGAAGTTTACTTTGTATTCAAAGAAGTTCACCTCGAATCATTTTAGTCCACTGGATATATTTCCACTCTGTGCTTTCCTTTGAACACCCTTAAAAGGATACGGTTGTGCTCACAATCAAGAGCCATGGTACTGTAGCTTGTAACTGCATTTTTAACTTTAATAGAACTAGGCACAGGCTTTTTTTGTATTTGTTTTCTGTCTCTCACCACATAATGGCACCCAGATATAGTTAATTAATGTGTGTTTATGTAGCTTATAACAAGAGCTGATGCTTGTAGGCCAAAATAATGCTGGAAAAACTGAAAAATGTATCTTTAATCCAACAAAAAGCAAAAAGCAGAGGGCAGAGCTTTCAAGCCAATCAGGAACATAAAAGAACAACTTAACGCTATAGCTCTGCCCGGACTTTAAAAATAAAGCCTTCGTTCCTGAAAATTCTCTCCTTCTCTCGTGTTGACAGATGGCTTCTATTGCATGCTGAGGTCGTACACTTTAATGCAATGTGTAACAGTGCTCTAAGAGTCAAAATAAACCCACAACAATCGATCTTCACATATATACATGGGAAAGCACATATATCACATATGGGACTGACAGGGTTCACAATGAGGGATTAACCTTGGCTGCTGCACCCAATGGTTTGAAAAGACAGAGTCAGATATATGGCCTCTGTGCCTACAAAGAAATGGGATTTACTTCAAAATAAACAACAACATCATTTTCGAGAGAGAGAGAGAATAAAAACAAGCAGAAAATTACACAGTCCCTCTTAAATGGCATTTATGTGCTAAGTACTTGTGACTATTACTGACAGGCCTCTTTACACTTGCCATTAAAATGTTTTACATCAAAACAGTATATTCTTTAGCTGGATTGCATTTACACATTGCACTTACATGTTACATCACACTGGAGGGTAATTTGAGATATTTTTCAGCATTTTGACAGGTAAAACTAAGACACCGCGTATGGCCTAATGCGTTCATCCTACTTTGGATTCTCACATTAAAGGATGCTTTGCAACTCTGAGTTTTGTTAGACTAGACAAGCTTTTGCAACACATGCTTTTGTGATATCAGAGTTACAACATTAAGCATTTCACCATTTTACTGGGACACAAAAGTAGAGCATGACAGAATATTTGCAACTCAGTCTGTCATATTGATTAGATCTACTTATGTAGATATATGCGGGTAATGCATTCAGAATCCATCTCTGACTAGCTCTGAATGTGGTTGCGGAATGTGGATCTGCTAGCAAACAGGATGCATATGGATGAACACACTCCTGACATTTAATGTGGTCAAGTACTATCTGAAAGTAATCTGATCACACGCATGTTAATGTCAGGTGAAAATGAAGCCATAGTCATTGTTTCCTCAGTGTGCATTTGTCATCTTAAAAGATTATTAAATATCAAATGCATCCTCGTGAGAAAACAACCTAATTGTTCTTGTACAGATGCCTGCTTTAATTAGAGCAAATGTCACGTTATTGTCACCTTTCAAATGTCAGTAGAAACCTTGTATTTTTACCTCAGTCTCAGAAGGAAGCTTCCCAAGAGCCATGACTTGGAAAGAAGCTTTGAATTTCCTGCACTTTTGCTCTTAGAAAAAATTCTCTGTGGAAGTTTTAATTGGTATGGGCTTCGTGGTAGAGTGCCACCACAGACATCCTGAAGTATTGCTTGGTACAAACAATCTATCACTGGCCAGCACATCTGAACTCTGGCAGAGCTCTATAAAACAACTTGAAGTGAAAGATATAGTGACTGGAAAAAATAGATTTCTGAGCTTGAAATTTGGAGCTTAGTGGTTGGTTTTCTTACAGTAATTGAAGGCCTGTGAGTGTTGGTTCTGACATCTTGGAAGACAGGTATTTCCCATTTTCTTTTGTACTGTCAGTGGGATGGCTAGCTCAAGAGTTCATGCAGCATACAGCAATAAGCCTAATAATGATACCATTGTATCCACAGAAACAGATATACTGTAAGGCAAAAGAAGAAAAAAATAAAATAAAACAAGCTGCCAGGATGAAACCCATGTCCTAGTAGAATTTAAAAAAAGACATCATCAACATCAACACTGACCACAACTATATACTTACTGTACTGTATATCAGAAATACAAATACTTCATCCATATTGCATGTAATCTACTGTAATGCTACATACCAAGCAAATACTAAAATGCAATTCATATTTATCAGTTTATAAAGACAAAGGGAATACTCTGCACATGATTCCACTTACCTTAAAGATGAGGTGTGTAGTTGTCACACCACAAGCATTACCAAAGGAATTGAAAAAACAATGACTGTTTTCAAACATGTTTCTCATACCTCCTGTCTTTCACAGGTTGTAAAAAAAAGAAAGCCACGCCTTCAACTTACGCTATTGGTTGAGCCACTGTTGCCATGCCAGACTGATTGGAATTTTTAAATAAACAAAGCAATGTTATTATAGCAACACAGAGTGTTTACACTTTCATCTAGCTTTACTCTATGGCTGCCTTTTTATAATTAGTACATTCATTGCATATTAAGCTGCAATAAGAAAAAGTATTTTAAAATACAAATATAACATACTTCTGCATTCAATTTTGAATTTATAAGCTGCCATCTGAGCTCCCACATCTAAGAATATACCAAACAATGTGTGTGTAATAGTTTCCTGTTTTCTTTGTAGTATGTAGGGGAATTCACTCAGGCATCGGGAAGTTTAAAACTATAAAATATCCAGATCCCCAGATGCGGGAACCAGACCTTTGACTTTCAGACCATGCCCTGACATCTAAAAATAAAAATTCCCAGATAAGGGAACCCCACACCCTCATACAATTACACTACAACATCAATATACTCCCACATTAATATAAACATGAACTGTTCCTTTTGGATCCCATAGTTTCCGTATACATACAAGTAATTTAGATAATGTATTAACTCTAAGTGGTCCCCATAAACACATAGGATAAATTAGAGATAAATTGTGATATGAGACCCCTAAAGTGTGATTACAACAAATCGCAGTAAAAATAGTTTCAAGCTACCTTGATTCAACCCAGTTTCCATGGTGACAGCATGACCTCTTGTGCAAAGTGAGATTAATAGTTTTAAAATGAATAAGATTGATGTAAAGAAAATAACTGATGATGTGTTGATAGCACTTAAATGCATTATGAAATGAACTACAGTAACTGGCACGTAATTACCTTACATGGCCAAAAGTACCAATAGCTGCAGGTAGTCCTCAAGCCTCTGAGATTTAATGTTCAAACAGGAAAACAATGGGAAATCACTCTTATCTGCTAGGTTTAACAGAAAAATCTGACCCAAGATAGCAAATAGAGTAAGGTCACCCTGTAACATAACTGTGATGAAATACAAACATGACAGGCTATTGTTTATCATCATTTGAATTTAGTCATTTTTGTGTTCTCTGTAAGATATTGCCAATGTGAGCTTGTTTCCATTGTCTTCAACTCAATTTCTAAGGTTTCGTTTTGTTGCTGTTTTGCTGGTGGTTGGGGGGGAAAGGCTGTAAAATGAAGGCAAATAACAATGGAAGCAATTTTTGTAAATAAAGTTTTACAAAAGAAGAAAATCTGTAAAACACTTTTTTTCTTTGTACTTTGATGTCATTTCAATATATTTCAGTCTTTTGATTTTAACCCAAGCTTTCTTTTTCAGTTTTTATGGGCTTGTTTTATTTCAAACCAACCCCTTTTTATTTATTTATGATTGAATTCATGTTGTTCCACAGGCACTTCCAGATGTTTCTAAGCTTCAGCAGACAGCAGGTGGAAGAATGCTCATTTTCAAGGAGGACACGTTTACCAGAATCTCACAAAACTAAGATTTCAAATCAATACTTTTGATCTTTTTCTTTAAAGGCTTTTTTCAACATCCACACACTTTTATAGTAACCAAGTGTTTCTCACACATGCTAACCAGCTGCTGCCTGCACCCCTTAATGTTTCACAGTTCCAGTTTAAGGTTTTGGGTAACGGCAAATCCAAAGTTCAATTCTAGATAGACAGGTAATAGGCTGGGGACCACTCAACACTGTGGAGAACATGGGAGCTGCACAGAAAAGGTATGATAAGCAATAAGTCAACAGATGAATAAACTTGAGGCAAAATGTTTGCAAATAGGCCAAAAACACAATAAACACATGCATGTGTTAATCAGGGGAATTTTCTATAAAGGAGCCAAAAAGTCAGTGTCTCTTTAAAAAAAAGAGGATTATACTCATTGTATTAGGACATTACAATTTTAAATTTTTTTGAACAGTGTTCAACAGAAATTCCTTATATATTTTGTTTGATAACAGCCAAGTAGCTGTTGTTACTGTTCTGGAAAAAGGTTAATCCTCCTACTGCTGAGCTATGGCTTGAGGAACTGATATCTACTCTGCACCTGGAACCAACCAGACATCTTTTAAAAGGCAACATTGGACAATTTCACAAGATTTGGGGCCCTTTCTTCTGTTACATTAAGAGGTATTCTATTCCTTAAAGCAATGTGTCATAACTACAAGTTGTTTTGATTGTCACTGTGTTGTGTACTTGAAGGATGGGGAAGGGGTGTTTATTTAATGTGTGCTCTGTTCTTTATTTGTTTTTGCAAGTTTTTGTGTATATCAGAAAGTTTATCCTGGAATTTGTAATTATTGCAAGGTTAGTCGATGACTAAATAAAAACTTATATGACAAAAAAATGAAGATTACAATACAAAATCAATGCATATGTACGGCAACAAAGTATGTCAGCAAAACCTTTTGAAATAAGCATTTGCTGAGTAATGAACCAAAAATGGTAGCTGTACTAATAATCGTTGCACACCAGCCAGTTATTAGTAAATAAAAAGTATTTGCCTTACTGCAGTTTTAATGCTTTGTATGTTTATCTTAACGTTTTCTTCACACCTGTTATCTTTATCAACCTTTCAAGCCATGTTCCAACATGCTAGTCAAAAACATCTAGCTGTGAAATAAGGCAGCCAAATTTGAGGTCAAATCTCAGACTGCTGCCACGGCCATAAAGAAGAGCAGTTATGTAATTTCAATGACACCACTGTGGGTGAGCAACAGGAATGACCAGTCCAGCAGTGAGTGCTTAGAGCAAAGATTTCAAAACTAGACTCTGGGGATCCCCAGGGGGCCACAAGGGGGTGCTAGAAAATTTGAGAGTGGGAATAAAAGTGTTTTTTTTTTTTTTTTTTTTTTTTTTTTTTTCCTTTACTTTAATAGTATGTACAAAATATAAGATAAATAATAACAGAAAATAATATACAGACATTTATGTATTTTTTTCATTTATTTATTTATTATTATGTTATGGGAGTGGTACTGTCATTAATTAATGAATTACTTAATTTAAGGAGAAAAAATTAATATAATTGTATGTGTGTGTGTGTGTGTGTGTGTGTGTGTGTAGCATTCGTGACTTCAAAAAATCAGAAACTGCAATCAGAAAATATTACTGTAGTGGACTGCAAAGAACACATTTACAAAGAACACAAGACAGTTCCAAATCATCTTACAAGATCCTACAGTCGGACACTTATACAATCTGTGTAACGGCACTTCTTAGGTTCACTGGTAGCAGTATTTTGGAATTGCAAACCCAGTGAGCATCAGGTGATGAAAGTTTTTCGACAAAAGGATCAAATGTGCCGTCCAAATTCCCACCTTATCAGATGTCTTCTGGCCACAGCCTAAATTAAAAGTAAAAATAATAATAATAATTTTACAGTTAAAACCATTATAAACATATGTGGACTCCTGAATGTTCTACTTGAACATTTAATTTTGGAAACCATGGGTATTATTAAGGAGCTGGCTCTTTTTTTGCTTCTTGCTTCCACTCTATTGGTAAGGCTTTCCACTATGTTGGAACATGGATACAGGGATTTGCCCCAGTTAAGATTCAAGATCAGTGAGGTCAGGCGAAGATGCTGGGTGATGGGTTTGGCTCCCAGTAGTGCTCTGAAACATCCATATCCAATAGTGTTCCGGTTTGGGCTTTGTGAGGCCAGTTCTGCCACACCAGACTTAGTAAACCGCAACCTTATAATTGATGAGGTGCCATGTTGAAAAACGCTTAGCTCTTTCATACACAAGTTTCATCTATAAATGATTGGATAGGAAATTATATATATATATATATATATATATGTTTGCTTGAATTTAGTAATGTGCCACTGAACAAAAAAAACCCTGTTAATTCTAAGTGATTGTCCACATATTTTGGCCATGTAGTCAGGTACCACTTTGGAAAAAATGACCATGTTTTAAAAGTCTAGTAATTAGAGTGTCACGCCCTGGACTGTTTGTTTTCATTCCTCATGTGCTCTGTCTCTGTCTGCCCTAGTTTCTGTTAATTGTGTTCAGGTGTGTCTTGTTAATTTGTCTTCATAGCCTTCACTATTTAAGTTCTCTTTCTCTCTCTCTCTCTGCCTCCGTGCTTCGCCACACACAGCCGTGACAGAATACCAGACATGCATTGTCCCTCCAGCTCCACCTTGGTCTGTTGTTGACCATCGGCCGCCTCAGGATTCCACTCCTCCGGGCTACACCTCGTCTCTCCATTCCCTCCTGCTCCGTGAGGCTCCTCCTTCCCTCCAGCTCCGCCTCAGACCTCTGTTGCTCCAGCTCCACCGCGGCCTTCCGAATCTCCATCTCTGCATCGGTCAACGGCGCCATCTCCTCCGCTTGGCCCTCCGGATCCTCGGCATCGCTCTGGCTCTTCGGTTCTTCGGTTCTTTGCGGTCTCCTCTTCCATGGCTCCTCTGTGGGAAACCATCATGGCTGGGCTCTGGGCCTCGCTGGATCCCTTCTGCTCCAGAATCCTCCAGTTTCCTCCCTGGCTTCTCCTGCCGTCATCGGCACCCTGGATTCTGTTACTCGTCCTCCTCCCAGTCACCCGGACACCTCCTGAACCTTCTCCAGACTTCCTCTAATTTCTATATGTGTGTTTACGTCACAAGGACGCGGCTTCAGGGAGGGGGGCGAACAGTCACTACCTGGACTGTTTGTTTTCATTCCCTGTGTGCTCTGTCTCTGTCTGCCCTACTTTCTGTTAATTGTGTTCAGGTGTGACTTGTTAATTTGCCTTTACTATTTAAGTTTAGTCTTGTCGTCCGGTATTAAAGTTATTTTCTTTGTGTGCTCTACTCTGCCTGCCTACCTGTCTGTTTGATTGTTGTGGAATATTAAAAGGACTATTATTGTTGCACTCCTGTGTCTGCATCGGTGCTTCGCCACACACCGCCGTGACATAGAGGCTACTTGAGGAGTTTACCTCCTTAAATATCAGATGTGTTTGAGTCACATTTTCCATAAAACTTTGTAGAGAAATTACAGTGTTTTTTGTGACTTCTTAATTTCCTAACTTTAACATCATCATGTTTATTTCTCTCTCTGGAAGCACTGAAATTGAATGTCACTGAAACACAAGAGGCCAAAATGGTTATTTTTCCAGAAAGTGTTTCCCTGGTGTTGTAGTGCACCATTAAGAGAAGTGTTTAACTGTGCTACTGATTGAAGGTTTGCTGTTACATGAGAATACTGTGTTGGCTAATGTCTACACATTGCAGACTATTTTACATCCACAACGAGAGAGATGGTTTTAGTAGAAATGTGCTACAGATTATGAATGTTAATGATGATCAGTCAGTTGCCCCAAGCTTTACAACAACCTTGGTTGTCAGTAAAAGTAAATGACAAAATTAGCCAAGAGGACCTCTCATTGTCAGCTAATTGCTGACAATTAAAATCATGGATTGTCTTGCACCAATGGTGAGATGCAATGCCTTGCGAATGTGTTCAATGTGTTCAAAATTCAGCTCATCACCTGCAAAGTACCAGCCCAAAAGTATAGTGTGATGGTTGCAGCCTCATGCTGTGGGGCTGTTTTTCAGTGGCAGAGACTGAGGGACTCTTCAGGGTAGAAGGGATGCTCAGGGCAGCGAGATAAGCCTTAATGAAAACCCAGTCCAGAGCAGAATTAGGCAGACTGGGCAGAAGGTTTACCTTCCAAAAGGACAAGAAGCCTAAGCACACAACAAGACTGGCTAATAGACAACTCTGTAAATGTCCTTGAGGGGCTCAGCCACAGCCTGTGCTTAGCTCAATCAAATATACTGACTTTAAATATATTTAATATGTTATATATTTAAATATATAAATATATTGACTTTAAAAGTGCTTGAGCTAAATATTGAACTTGTTTGAGCAATGTACAAGGGGTGTAACGGTTCACACAAATCACGGTTCGGTTCGATACGACACAGTGGTGTTACGGTTCGGTACGTTTTCAATACAGCAAAAAAAAAGATAATTTCTTTGTTTTTTTTTTCAACATTTTTATTTATTAAATCTAACATAAAAGTATGATCTTGTTTTTTTTTTTCACTTTGAACAACAATGGAGCTACACTACATACTGTAGCAGCAAATAAAACAATACCTCTGTTATAACCAAATTGCTCCTTTTAAAAAATTTAATGTACTGTTGTAGTAGTTATAAACTAATAGAAAGAAAATAACTTTTTTTTTTTGTTTTTAAATGGAACTCCGTTTATATAAATTTTTAAGTTTTTATTTTCAAGTTCAGGAAAAGGAGAGTGTCCACATTTTCTTCAGACAGCCCAGATCGTGTCTTCAACACACGGGCCGCTGTTTTGCTTCAGCTAAAGAAGGTCACAATCTTTTTGGTCTGTGCTAGGAGGGCTCAATAACATTTAGCATTTTCTTAAATCCCGCATTAAAATCTGCGGCTAAATGTACCTGTCACGCCCCCAGGCGTTCCATCCGTCTTGTATTGTTTTCATTTCTTGTTCACGTGCTCTGTTTTGTTTTCATTCAGTCTCCCTCATGTGCTCTGATCGTTTGTAAACCCCGCCCCGGTCCTTAGTGTCTAATTGTCTCCCCAGGTGCTGTCTATTGTCATGTGAACTGTTTGTGTATTTAAACCATGTCCTTTTCATTTCTGATCATCCGTGGTTGAAGTTGCATGTGCGTTTGTGGATCGTGTTTCGCCTTGCCTTGTTCAGTTCATCCTTGTTTATTATTAAATGTTCTTCATTCTGGACTATTCCTGCCTCCCGTGTTTCCGTGCTGCTGAAAAAGCTTGTGACTTGCTTAACCACAGCGTCAGCTCGTGACAGTACCGATTGTTGTTACCGAACGATTGTTCTTTTCCGGGAACTCCACTGCGTCGAGAAGACTCTAGGGGAACACTCTCATGCGTGATGGCTCTGAATTCACTGTACCAACGTCCAATGGGAGAACGGGACGTCAGGGCGGTGACGTCATACCAGGAGTCTATAAATTGAGCACATGATGCCTGCACGCGCTAGCTTTTTTAGAACGCGCTCTCTGTTGCATCGTGCAAAAACGTTTGTCTGTGTGTGAGTGAAAGAGAAAAGCATCCTAATCCCCCAGCCCTTGAATGTGTGCATGAGATTAGTTTAAAAAGATTGTGTGTTTGTGAGAAAACGACATCTTAAGATCGCTACTCTTTCTGTTGAGAAAAAGGATTTATTTTCCCTGTTGTGTGTGAGAAAATATTAAAAGAGACAGTGATTGTGAAACTTAAAAGCAGTTTAAAACGATCGTTTCTTTCATCCTCTCCTCCACATATTTATTTTGATTTAAAACGAAATGAGTAAGACAAACAGAGGGAAAGGCAGGCAGGGTTTTAGAAAGTGAGTGTCTCCATGCTCAAGGTTTATCACAACCGGAGACACACACACACTCTGTGTAGCCTGCTTGGGTGCGAAGCATGCAGCAGACGCACTGGCGGGACCAGATAAGAGCTGTCCCCAGTGTGAGCTGCTGCTGCTGCGGCTGCTCCGCTCCTGGAAAGCCCTCTTTGAGGAGGGGGTTTTCGTTGGTGAGCCTCACAGCTCAGGTCCAGCTGCCGCAGAGGCGGAGCGGCGACTGAGATCGTGGGGCTCGCAGTGTGATCTGACTGAGGCAATGGAGACAGATCACACGTTGTCTCCAGCTCAGCGCAGATCACACGCCCGCTCCGAGAGTAGAGATCGCCGTGAAGACCAACCGGCATCTTCCTCTCGTGGAGCGGGCTCGACCCTCGCTGTCTCTTCCTCCGAGGGGGATGAGAGCGAGAGCATCGATGAGCCGCCCCAGTTAATCAAGTTTGAGGAGCTGTTGGAGGTGGTCACTAGGGCAGTCGACAAATTACTTGACTGGCCCGCCGAGACTCGCTCCGAGCCAAAGAAGTCGTTGCTCGACGAGCGCTTTCTCCGTGCTCGGCCACCACCTCCACACCGGAGCCTGCCGTTCTTCCCTGATTTACACACCGAGGTGTGTAAATCGTGGGGAAGCCCACACTCGGCCCGTGTGTACGTCCCAGAAAGTGATTATCTTGGAAATATTTCCAGTTTAGACGCACACGGTTACAGGGCGATGCCCCGGGTGGAACAGACGCTTGCGAGCTATCTGTCCCCCGATGTGGCGTCGTCCCTGAAGGCTCCAGCCTTGCATACTAAGCCGTTGAGAACAACATCCACACTTGTAGGCAAGGGGTACTCAGCAGCAGGTCAGGGCGGCGCATACCACCACACTATGGCTGTGCTTCAAGCCTATCAGGCGGACCTGCTGCGCGATCTAGATGAAGGCGAGAATAAAACATCTGACGATATGGCAGAATTAAGGAGGACCGCTGATTTAGCTCTACGTGCCACCAAGGAAATAGCTCGCGCCGTGGGCAGGTCCATGGCTGCGATGGTGGCCGTAGAGCGACACCTGTGGCTGACCCTGTCGGACATCAAAGACCGCGACAGGGTCTGTCTCCTGTACGCCCCGCTTTCCCCTCCTGGCCTGTTCGGCAATACAGTCGACAAAGTAGTCGAAAAGGTTTCAGGAGGCGCGGAAACAAGCGGCGTTCCAGCGGTTCCTCCCTCGCCGTTCTCTAGATCGTGGGGCTGCTTGGCGTGAGCAGTCCCATACGAGTACCAGCTCCTCTCACCGCGAGGCTCAAAAACAGAGCGTTGGTTCGAGGCGACGCTCCTCTGCTGGGTCCTCTAAGTCTAAGACAGACCTAAGAAACATCATTCAGGCTAAGAGGTCCCAGCAGAGAAAGTCCTAGCATCCTGGGGCCTAGGACTGAGGGTGGACCCCTCTGGGTTAGAGAGCCGACCACCGTGCTTTCCCCAGCGCCCTCGACACTGCGCTCAGCCCCACTACAACATCGCTCTTGGGCTGAGCAGCGCGTCACCCCTGAGGGGGTCCAAAAGACGGTTAAATCGAGCTCCTGGCGTCGAGTCGTCAGTAAACATCGAGTTCTCATCGTCGATAAAACCAGAAACCAGCCTCGAGGGGTTGGTTCCCTTAGTAGAGAATTTAGAAGCGTGGAAAGCTCTTCCAAAAGTCTCACAGTGGGTCCTGCAAGTAGTAAAAGATGGTTATCGAATTCAGTTTCGGTCTTCTCCGCCGCCATTCGCCGGCGTCGTACTCACCGAGGTGAGCTCAGAGCAGGATCTGGTTATGGAACAAGAAGTACAGGCCCTTCTGAGGAAAGGTGCCATAGAACCGATTCCCTTTCGAGAAAGAAAATCAGGGTTTTACAGTCACTACTTCATAGTTCCGAAGAAGGATGGGGGGCTGAGGCTCATTCTAGATCTAAGGCAACTGAACCGCTCAGTCAGTCAGCTGAAGTTCAAAATGCTCACA
>JAUMHQ010000069.1:11081683-11092266 GCA_032361165.1 Enteromius paludinosus
GACTCCGCTAATGTCCGACATTTAGAATTTTTCAGCAAGATAACAAAGCTGCGCGCATAGGATTGTGGGTGATTTTACAGCGCGAAGTGCCCGAAGGCTACACTTATGCATCCTTTCCTGTGTATGGGATATTTGTCGAACGAAGGACTCTTGATATTGGAACAGTCCTTTGACGGATGTCGATGACATAGCATCCTCGAAATTCTGGCTTCCGAGGATCCTTCCTTGACATTGAGAAACACCCCTGGACTGATTACACTTACACCTGAACCTTATTCACTCTCACTCATGCAGCTCGTTACCACACCCAGTCACACTCATTACTCCCTGCATTTAAGCCACAGTCAAACACTCACTCACCATGAGCTCTTGAATTCCTTTGTGTTTCATTTCTGAGTGTTTGTTCCCTGTGTTTGATTCTGGACTCTGTCGATTGTCTGCTGCCTGCCCGATTTCTTCCTGCTTACCCGACTCTGATTCAGCCTGTCTAAATTGTTCTGTCTCCCGATGATCACCTCTGTCTGCCTGACCATGAATTCTAATAAAAGCTTTAAAATGGATCCACACGTCTTAGCTCCCTTTGTTACAGAAGACCTCACCAAATCAGGATCCAGCAGCTTTGACCTGAGACATGGTCACCGTAGTAGGGAACTGCACACATTATGCACCTTCGTCAAGGACAACAGGCCATTGAGGAGTATGTGATGGACTTTGTGGAGCTTGCACATGTGACTGCACATGAGTGACATATGTCTAATGATCTTTTTTCGTGGAGGATTATCTGAACCACTCAGCTCATGCATGCCCCTTAATGAACCGCACTGGACATTAGAGATTTACATCAATCTGGCACTCCAGTTAAGTTTTCACTGTGGGCATAACAGAGGAGTCAAATCATCCCACTACTGATCAATGTAAGATAGTACCATTTTTCTTTGACTCATCCCATTAAAAACAAATTACGACAGTTTTGCATAGTTCCAATCCGAGGTTAGTTTCAGCAGTTAGTGCCAGCCGTTCCCAAGTCTGGTTCCCGAGTTACGGCCAGGAGAGCCGTTTCTGAATCCTGTTTCCAAGTTATGGCCAGGAGTGCCGTTCCCAAGTCCTGAGAATCCTGTTCCCAAGCTACGGCCAGGAATGTCATTCCCAAGTCACGGCCAAGAGAGCCGCTCCCGAATCCTGATCCCGAGTCAAGGTTAGGAGTGCCGTTCCAGTTGCCCAAAGATTCTGTCCTCATCTAGCCCTGTCTTTGAACTCTCATCCAGCTCTGAACAGACCACAGAGGCCATTCTTGAATTTAGCATTTCGCTCATTTGACATGTGTGACGCGTGATTCGCTCAAGTTGAAAAATCTGAACTTTGGCAAAAATTTGCGTCGCGTTAACCAATCAGGAGCTTGCTCTAGTAGTGATGTGATTACTATCAAACGGAGGCAGAATTCTGAAACTATGGAGGACAAAATCATTGTCACTGTATGTGGAGGAGCTGTACGACACATCTTCATACATTAATATAAACAGGATTCATTTAACCAAAGTTTGCCTATTAGATATACTCAAAACGAATTTTACCTCATGTTTAACCACCACAGAGACTGGAAACGCGAGTTCGTGTTTACTGTGAAGCACATTTCACACGTGAATGAAGCCACTTTCTTGCCAGAATGAAGTGAGTAAACTCAAAATGTTCAAGCGTCCAACTACGCGCGAATAGCACAATTTATTCACGCAAGTCGTGTCTGGTGTGCACGTAGCATTACTGTGGCATCCTGTTGGGTTCCTGCTCCGCCCGCTCCACCTTGGTGGGCTCCCACCAAGGCCACTGGCGGGCGTATGTCCTGTCTCTGCCATCTCTTCCGCTCGGAGGGTGTCTTTCCTGTCTCCACCGCCTGATCCGCCAAGGTCCATCTACAAGCCTGAAGCAGGTACTGTCTCTGCCACAGAGGCAGCAAGGACATGTGTAAAATAATCAGTTACAGTACTTACAATTTGAAAAGTATATTGATCAATTGCTGTTCATTTCTTGTTAATTATAACCTAATATACTTATGTTAACTATACAGTATGTGTTTTGAAGTGCTGCCTTATGTTTACAAAGATTGTTCAAAAGTTATTCCTGAAACTGGATGATTTCACTGCATTTTTGCTATTCAGCATGTCTATTTATTGTATCATGACTCATCTTTGTTCTGTATGCTTGAATGTAGTTCAGGGTGATGCTGACCTTGTCTTTTTAGCTTTAAAAAAAAGAATATTGATTTATTAAGCACCACAATAAATGGCTTTCTTGTAAAACACTGAATGCAGCATGTACAATATCAACAAATAGCTGGTCTCTATAATGTGTGACACAAGCCATATATCAGGTTTAATTCTATATTGTTTCTATGAGGAAATGATAAGTATTCATATAAACCACAGGTCAGACATTCAAAAGCAACCTGAAGTGCTTCTGAAAGTCATTTTAGCATTGCAGTAATCTTTATTATGCCACTCAATTAGCAAAAGTATTTGTGGAAATAGCACATAACTCTATGTGCACTCCGTAATTAGTTTAACATATAATGCTAAAGCAGTATGCAAGTGTAACAATTGAGAATACCAACTGTTACACAAAGGTAGAATGAGAAAAACAGAGAGATAAAGAAAGGAAGGAGGACAAGGTTTTCAGTATAAAAGCAAATCACCTCAATTACTGGAGTAATGGATTTGAGTCCACATACTCACTGAATGGGTTTAATGTTGCATGTTGTTGCAAGTCAGCAAGTAGTTGATGAGGTCTGACATCAAGCTGCGTTACTCTCTGCACCTATATCGAAGAGGAAAATTCTGCTCTAAATTATGCCTCCTATTCGAGGATGGACAAAACAAAATGCAGATAAAAGGACAACAGTCACATGTCAAACTGGATTTGTAACACATTTTTTGAACTTGGGGATCAATTTAATCATTTGAACAAATACTCAAATTATCTGTCCATTCATCAGCAGTACTTGTCATACCTGACGGGTTAAAGTAATGGGCAATCATGCATTTCAAAGGCACATAAAGTTCCATCCATTTTTCATTTTGTCATATTTTCACTGCCCTGTCTAATCACTGCTAATATTAGACACTGAATAATGGAAAAAAAATTATTCATTCAGTTGGTAATAAAGAATTATGCATGGCATAGAAATACATGAATGAATTATCTCCAATGGGTGATGAGTTGAAGACAAACACAATCCTATAATGACATCTTAGTTTTTCTCTGAGAAATGTCCTCTTCTGTGTGGTTCTTGGCCAGAACAGCTTGTAGGCTAATTTATGCAAACATTATTTGTACAGATAAAAGTTTGGGACATGATGAGAATTATTGTAATAAATTATAATTGGAATAGAACGCTCATGGAAAATAAAGCAGTTTGTTAATGTTATTCCCAAGGTGCTTGAAAAATTGGGGAGGATGTGAGGTTAGCAAACACTGGAGGGCATCTATCAATCAATCCTGAGCAAAAACCTATATAAATTATAATAATTTAGCCAAAAATTAAAAACTGCTCAATATTTTCTCCCCCTTTAGGCCATCCAAAATTTAGTGTGGAGTTTCAAAGGTTATCTACATGACTGCAGTCCACAAATCAATGCCCAAAAGCTGTGTGTTTGAAAGAAACAAATACATAATTTAGGCGTTTTAACTGACAGCACCCTTTGGCTGCAGAAGATCTAATTGTAAACAAATGATGCAAGACTAAATTTCTCCAAATGCTTTCTTATACAAACTCTCACAGAAAACAAACTCATCTAATTGCCTGTACATTTTCAGCAATTTTATATTTTAGTGAACTGTTCGTTTAATTCTTGATAAATTGAACTCCGTGCACTTTTGTAATCATTAAAATATATGTGCTGCTTCATTTTAGATCAAAGAAATGTTTGCTTATGGCTATGGTCATAACAGTTTGGATCTGCTTTTATGCTGTGAAAAAGCTAAACACTTATAATTGCTATTGCGTTAATAGTGTCAAGATCTTTTCATGGTGGCAGTCTCTAGTTTCAGAGCAGCTGTGAGTTATCAGCTTTTTCCTGCATGTCAGTGTTTGACACATCTGGGATCTGTGCAGTGAGCTGATAACTCCCCATTTTCTCCACACACCTGCAGGATTACTAAAGAAATCCATAAAGGGGTGGACACCTTTTCCCACAGCATTGTGCTTCCTTGTACAGAAACCTGTTCTTTTTGGATAAGCACTAAAGCATTTTATTGACGCAGAAAGATCCTTAAAAAATTCAAGAGAGACAACTACCTTGCTGCCAGATTTGAGGTGTACAGTATATTGACTGCAGTTAGAGAGTGCTTCTTTGGACCAAAGAAGATTTGATTTTTGAGTTTCAAATGTCTCATGGTGTCAGAATGAATCAGACTTAAAAGGATATGTCACCTAAAATTTATAGTCCTGTCATCACTGCTCACTCTGAAGTCATCCCAGGTTAAAAAAGTTATTTTCCATAATGTTGGCCTTAAGTAGATTTGAGTACACTTAGTGCACCTTAAAAAGTACTAAAGAATAATTCTTAGTATATTAAGTACAAAACCAGTGCATGAAAATAAAGCGCTTTAAGCACATTATGGAAGTGAATTTTTAACCTAGGTTAAAACACATTAAATACAAACAAAGATATTTAAATGAGAATTAACATTTTTAAATAATAGAAAGAAAATCATATGTTTGGAGAACACAAGTATGTGAGTAAATGGTGAGTAAAGTATCCTTTTAAGTACATTAAAAAGATGAATATATAGGTTTAATACTAGCATTTTCCCCTTTATATTTAACACTGGATTATGTTATAATATTTGTGTAATATGAATTCATATTCTCCAGCGTATTCTATCCGGGGAGCACATGAATGATAAATAAAGTTCTTGCTTTATATCCTGGAAGAGGCTTTTAAATATAAAACCATTAGATCAATCTCTGAACATCGGAATAGTGTTTAAACTAGAGACAACTGAGATTTGTTCAAAGTAAAGAGAAAGAGGAACATGAAATCCTTGCAGACCAATACTAAGGCAAAATTTGTGTGGTCAAAATCACATTTAAAATTTAATTATCTGGAATACATTTTCCAAATGTCAAACTAAAACAGGAAAACCCATCTGCATTGCTTTTACTTGACATATGATTAATCACTGTGGAGCAACTGGAAAAATACATTGCAACAACACAGATTAATCATCAAACCAAAATAAAACATAAAATATACTATTATAACAAAGCAATGTTTCAATGTAGCTTTCCGAAAAGACCTACTTTTGAATGAGTCAAAGAAAAAAGACTCTTTCTGAACCCAGATGGCATAGTTATCAGCAGGAGCTAATGGGACCATGCTAACAAGCCTTGATCTGTGTGAATCAGCCTGTTTCAGATGTGCATGATGCTTTTGATGAACTCTCTAGCTCTGTTTTGCACCCATGCATTGTTTCTTTGATTACAGTAGAAAACTCTGAGTCAGTCAGTCGTGGCAGACACTTGAAAGAAGACACTGACTGATAAAGACATGCATAACTTCCAGCATGACAGCACAATAGCGCACAGATATCTGCTCAATAATAAAAGCAATCCAGCTTTTTTCTCCATTCAGTCAAACATGGTAAATATAGAAATCACACATCAGTGAACAGTTGGAAATGAGCAATTATTCAACAGACTTTAGCGCAGCGTAACAACTCCCAGCACCAATCAACAGACTCCAAATTAAAGACCTAGCAGACATCAGAGACACTGAGGTGATGCATGAGAAATGTATCTGTATTAATTTGGCCTGATTTTTGGCTAATTAAGAGCACTCTAAAGGAAAAGCGAAGTGTTTGTGTGTGTGTGTGTGTGTGTGTGTGTGTGTGTGTGTGAGTTTGTGTGCATGTGGTGAGTCATCTCTACTGAGGCAAAAAAAAAATCACTGAAGATATTCAACAGAGTGATGTAGCACACAGACACCATGGAGTGAGAATAATTTTATTATTTAGCAACATTAATCTATGCTTTAGCCAAGTTGATTCATTTGCCAAGCACTCTTTTGTATTACCCAGTGGTGCACAGTAATGAAGTCTTTTTAAGTACACTACCAGTCAAAAGTTTTTAAATGTTTTTAAAGAGGTCTCCAAGCTCAGAAAGCCTGTATTTACAATTTTGGCCAAAATTGATAGAACACTTGGCATATTTAAGAGGTTTCAGTTATTTTTGTTGACCGGAACTATTGCTGGAACTACTTGTAAGGCAAGGAATCTACTGGAATATTGAAAATGATGGACTTGCATAAGGCATGGGATAAGTTCTTAGGAAAAATCGTCACATATGCCAGAGAGATGTGCTGCTGTGCTTGATGGCAGAACCTGATTTTGTTCGAACCTGAGTTCGGCGTGACCCTGGAACAACTTTGTGATTAGCCAATCAGATTTGAAGAACCAGTTTATAGTTTCTGTGAAGTTTAGGCTTACAATCAGTGTTTGGTGCTTGTACGTCAGTGTCAGTCATCTATCATTAAACATGATTTTAGCCATTACTAATGGGTAAGGTAAGGTTTAGGTGTAGAGATATGGTCAAAACTAAAATTTTGGATTAAAATGTTGTTCCAGGGTCAACCCAGGCACTGCCAGATCAATGCACAGGCTTTATATGGCTTCAGCCGGGGGCCTCCAATTGGTCAAAAGAAAGAAAAAACTTAATATCCATTGGATTAAAATAAACATTTAAATAAGCGGACGCTGATTGGGTGAGGCAAATCCGCCTTCAGTATATAAATATCAGACGCACGTCACTCACGCCACAGTTGAACAACGATATTAACAGAGACGAATGAAATAGGCATATACAATTTGTTACCGAAAATATGACAGCGGTGCTCAAAAGCACAAGGCGCAACTCGAAAAAGCCCATCGAGACAAAGTTCGCTTGAATAACATCCCGAAATTAACAGGTTTTTTTTTAAACCTGCTGAAATCCCACCTGCAAATGCAGCTAACCCTGTGTTGGGGGGCGTGGGGGGGGCTACAGCAACCTGTAGCCTAGGGGCCCCTGGCCATGTTAATCCGGCCCTGAACCCAGGAACACGTAGCACTCAGCAAAATCAGGACATGCAAGTTTTTTTTTGAGAGAGAGAAACCATTTTATTGCTCTTCCGACTCGACGCATGATCTATCTTTCTTTGTGCAGCCACTTTCACATGCATCAGTTGATAGTACAATTTATCTGTGAACATCTACCATAATGTCAAAAAGACCGAAGCCCTCTGGTGCCCAGGAAAGAAGAAAAAAGAGAAGAAGAATAAGAAAACCGAGACCTTTAGGTAAAACAATGTAAAGAATGATGATAATATTAAACTAGACGAGGTAAAACTTTAGAACAAACTTTATGTTGGCCTAGTCTAGTTCAAAATGTTGTCTCATAAGCGTTTGGAATTCTCTTTGGTGAAGGGAGGGAGTGCCCAAACGTTACCTTGACAACGCTGTGCGTGCAGCAAACAAATATTTATTCTTGTTACATTAGACGGGATCATCCCATCATGGGTTTGAACCAAGAGATCGTATGCGCTCATAAAACCCTTGAGTCATGTTTTTACATCATTTTTGTAACGGCTAGGTTTATGGGTGGGGTTGTGTGGTCGTACAAATTAATTGCCGTGTTTCCAATAAAAATATAAAAAACAAGACAAAGCTATGCAGTGTCTGTGTGAATGTTGAACACAATGATGATGATTATAAAATCTCGCCTAGGGCAGCAAAATTGGCCAGGGCCGGCCCTGCTGTCCTGTATAACCCAGTAGGCTAATAACTTTACAAATTAACTGTTATTCTTTGGGAAAGGTTTTTTTTTTTTTCATTTATTTTGGTTCATTCATGTTTCATTCCGAACATAAAAAAAAAAAAAAAACAATTCCACAAATAATTGTATTACTTCAGTGGAGCAGTTCGATTCATTTATTTAGTGTGTATATTATTAACTAATAATGTGCAACATTTTACAGCATAATGTATATTCTTTATTAATATATTATGCTATGTGATTTTTAATGTTTGAAAGAAGTATTTTATGCTCACTGCATTTAATTGATTTTTAAAAAATAAATAAATAAAAAATGATTTCGATATATTTAATATGCTAGCCTAATTTATTCCCGTGGTCTATCTATGTATCTATTTACATTTTATGTTTTAAAGCCTTTTTCCAAAATGGATTTAATGTATGATTTTCCTCAAAAATTGCTCATAACGTGAAAGAAGTTTGTTTGAAAGTTGAAAGTTTCTTTGCAAATTTAGATGGAAGAAGTTTTACCTTCCATCAGGACAATTCCATTAAAAACAGAGGGGCTTATAGACAACTCTATGAGACTGTAATTGGTGGCATAGGTGCTTTAACAAAGTATTGAGAAAAAAAAAAATAATATTTAAAACAAATTTGCAAAGATTTCAAACATTTTGGTACTATCTATCTTAAGAAACTTATCAATGTCAAAAGCACTTGTGCTATGAAACTATGAAACATTTCTTTTCAGGAGTCTTTAATTAACAGAACGTTTAAAAGAACAGCATTGAATTAAAATATAATAATATTCTGCAACAATATACATGGGGGGTTGGGTGGGGGGTTTATAATGAAAAATAAAGCTGTTCCATTAATTGTAATTTGACAATGTGAACACAAGAGGACAGCAAATATACAGTGGAGGGACGATGAAGACTGCTCTATTTAAAAGTGTGGATTCGGGATTGTTGAAGAGTTTGAGTTCAGTACATGTTTAGTTTTATTGATTTCTTTTTATTTTAAAGAATTTATATTTTTAGGATGCAGCAGATTGATGAAGCATGACTGTAAAGACATTTACATTATAGCAAAATATTTCTGTTTCAAATGCGCACTTATTTTTACCTTTGTGATGTTTATAAACAAATTTCGGGAGAAGCACGTACGAATAATTAGCCACGGCTGGCTTCGCATTTTTCCCAGGCAGCCTATTACCTGTTCTGCCAATCGGAACCAAGAGTCTCAGCCTTAAAGGGTCACAACACCCCCTGTTTCAGAAGTGCTTTTTCACACCTCTGGTTTGAAAAAACCGTGCGCACGAAATGTCATCAATTCAATTCAGTTTAGCACGCCTCCAAACATTAGCTCTGGTCGCATCGCGGGGAAACGAAAACAACTCTTTTGTTTTGTTACAATGAAGAAAGGCACAAACACGAACCATTAATGTTGCTTTGGTTCAAGTTGTATTTTGTTTCTTGTAAGTTCCTGATTAAACTACTAAAAGTATTTTCCTGTTCTGTCGTTGCCTGTCCACACCTACACGGAACCGTGACAGAATAATTTGACCTAAAAAATTTAAAGGGAAAACCGTCGACTGGATGGAGAACGCGCTACTCCATTCCCGTGTCCAGGGTGGCCGTCCCATCGAGGAATATGTGGAGGAATTCGCAGAGGTTTCTCGTCTGGTGCCCCGGAACGAACAATCCTTAAAGACTGTGTTTTGGCTGGAACTGGATATCGATCTGGCCCGGGAAAATTCCACCGACAATCCAGACACCCTTGTTCAGCTCATGGACCGGGCTTTGTGGCTGGAAGGTTCCTCGTTGACCATCGCGGAAGTAGACAAGGTCAAGCGCACAACAATTCCCCAGCGTCACAACCGAGGGACCAAGATTCTTGACCCAGCCATGAAATCGGTGAGATCAGCGATGGGAGTAGAACGAAAGCCTCAGACAAAAATTGTGCAGCCAGAGTGTGTTGCGCTGCAAGAGCCACAGCCCGACTCCACGCTGCCAGAACCAGAGCTTTCACCTGAGTGCGTGCCGTCGGAGAACACGCCGCAAGAGCCGTTTTTTAATCCTGATCCAGTCCCTAGTTTACGGCCGGGAGAGCCGTTTTTTTGACCCTAATCCAGTCCTTAGTTTACGGCCAGGAGAGCCGTTTTTTGATCCTGATCCAGTTCTTAGTTTACGGCCGGGAGAGCTGTTTGATAATCCTGATCCAGCCCTTAGTTTGAAGCCAGCAAAGCCAGTACTCTTAGGTTTATATAATAAACATAGACATTTTTTTCAATGTAAAGTATTAGCCTCACAGGAAACACTCAGCACCTAACCACTGACAAGATGTTGTAGGTACTGTGCAGAACTTAAATAAACAATGTCAAGATATGATATACAGTAGTCCATTATAAATGAAGTAGATTTAATATGGTGTTCGTTGTGTGTTATAAATAATCATATTATTAAAAGGCACAATCACAAATACATAAATATTATAAAGTATTATAATAGTTTTTATGATTATCCATGATAATGAATAATTTATAATGCATTTTGCATTCGTTATAATGCCTTGAGAAAACCCTTATTATGTATGGCTTCATAGAAAGTGTTACCAAGTCTTCTTTCAAACAGCACAATGAAGAAGTATACTACATTGGATAAATTCTAGGTTAAAGTTTTGCAAACAACTTGGTTTCGAGAGAAGCGCTAAACGAGTAATTACACAGCTGGTAGCCCATCTTCCCTAATTACCTCTCGTCATCCGCATCCAATCAAACCTTTCCCCTTTCACTATAAAT
>JAUMHQ010000069.1:11092366-11112562 GCA_032361165.1 Enteromius paludinosus
TCCTTGTCTGTTAGATTATGTCATTAATTGATCTTTACCTCAAATCTATGCCATATGTACAAACTACTACTACATACACTGTACAACATTACGTTGGTGTAAAGCTGCTTTGCAATGATATGTATCATGAAAAGCGCTATACAAATAAATTTGAATTGAATTGAATAAATAAATAAATAATAATACATACTGTGAATGACTGAGTATGTGACAAATAAAATTTGAAATTGAACACTGTGCAGAGTGGTGTGTGGTTATATGTTGTGCTTGATTGGAGATGTGAACAGGTGGGGGTGACAGGTGATGGTGATCAATGCTTCCGTTGAGAGTGAACGTAGGTGAAGGTGGAGCTTGGTGTGGATGTGACAACAATATGGACTAAACACCTTACTAATACCTGGAGCATCAGGTAACATCACTTTTATATGCAAGTATTTTCAGATGTCAGTTCAATTTGTACCATCATGTCACTAAAACTGAATTACAGTTGAGGCTTTGCAAGAGTTACAATTATTATCACAGTCATAGTAAGCTGTCATTTAGTAGGAGTTTGTTTCCAAAGATGACTCACAGACATTTACAAGGATATTCCCTTTGGTCATAATAACAAATGACTGTTCCAGTCTTTTAAGAGTACAGAATATCATAGGTTTATTTGCTGGAAAAGTACTCTTGGCTGCAGCATGAAGCTGAATGAATAAAAGTTTAAAGGATGAGACATTGCTCACATTGCTAATTACTGTGTCAGACAAGCTTTAGTCTAGAATTATTTATATAATTCAAAGCTGCAAATGAGGATAAGATGCAAATCTGCAAATGGATATAGAAAAATGAACCTTTAGACAGTCATTCAAGGAGAAATATGTGCATATGTGGGTGGATGGACCTTTACAGGACAAAGCAGGTGATATGTGCCAAGACCGGCATTTTGTACTGATAAACACAATACTCCTGTGGAATAACCTGTGGAATTGGTTGTGATTTTCTAATATTTAAAATGCGGTTTTCTAGCATTTGTATTTTCATCTTGTATTATTATCTGAATAGAGCAGAGATGTCCTTTAGAAGTATAATTGCCTCATTTGTGAACAACACTTTTTCTCCAGATTTCTGTGTGTAAGATTTACAAAGATCAAAAGGTACTCCCAAAAGTGAAAAGGTGAAATGAATACTTGATGTGGACTGGAAGAGACCATGAAATGAATCTCCCACCAGAGCAATTTTCACACACTTTCAGTCATAAACGCCAGAAACACAAATAGATTTCACAGAGCAGCGCTTCAAATCCTTCCACTCCAAGTTACATTATTTATATAGAAAATCAACCATGACATTCACAAGAAATTTCACAGCACATTTCTCAAACGTCACCACTCAACAAATCAAATAATGTTATAGGATATACAAAGGGGAAGGTTTATATGTTACTCTATATTTCTCAGGTTTTCATGTCAGGGTTTTTTTTTATTTATGTTAATCTGCTCCTAAGGCATGAAATCCGCTGCAACCTGTAGTTTATTTTGTGACAAAGCATGCTCATTATGATTGTGGTGCCTTCAATTTTGCAGACAACTCTAGAAACTAGAGGATTTGTTGGCTTTTAGCTCAGAACTGCGCTCCATTCAGCTGTAAGCACTGAACATTTCACAGACATAACTCTGATAATATACACAAGAATTCCAGGAACCACTTATTCTAAGAAGCAGTCATTTAAACAGTCTGCTACCTTATCTACAAAGTTAAATACTTGTGAGCCACTCACTTAGACCTCACTTAGAATATACGCCATATTGAACTTAACATGAATAAAAATAAGGGTGTGATGGATAGACTGTTTAAAGGTATTAGATCGTGAAATTTTTAACTGTTTTAAATCTACTCTTTAATGCACTTTTGCCTCTAAAATTATACTTTGCTGATAAAACATGTCAACATTTAATAATAGGGTTTATTATAACCCAGTAATAGTCAAAATTTTGACTGTGCGAATTGGACCAAATCTGGAATAATCCCAGTCTCGTTATAAACTAACAGTTAAAGACTAAAGGCCAGAATGAATAAACAGGGCAAAGTGGTCGCAGCAATTTTATGCCTTTCTCATTTACATATCGAACAAAAGCAAGTAGTTAGTATTGGCTCTTTACAATTCACTGATGAGACTAAGTCAAGCTACTAAATCACAAACAAGACTGAGACCGTTTTATAATTTGTGATTTACTTTAAAAAAAAAACAAAAAAAACACTTGTTCATAGGAATCATTTGACAGGAATCATCAACCGCAATCGTTGTTGAATGCAAACATTATTGCACTCTGTAACTATCTCATGAACTAATGCCAAACCGCATGTGGATTTTTTCCAGACTGAAGACTATTGTTGCAATTTTTTGTTGTTTTTTCTGAAGCCGATGACAGCATTGGTAGATCACGGAGTAGCACTTGATAGCTGTTGTGTGTCAAGGGTGAATTTTGTACAGCTGAGCCAGGATGTGATTAAATCCCTTATTTGACATCACTCACAAACGGCCAATGGAAAATAATGACAATGATGGCATAATTGTGGCAACATGGAGATAAAGGCAGACACGTCACAGCTGATGTTATCGGTTTACTCTAGACATCCTATTTATAGGGCATTCTGACGATACATAACACAAGGGATATAAAAACAACCTCAGTGTGAATATCCATAAAGCACCCTCCAGTATGTGGTGTTACAGCTATAACAAGACATGAACAGTATGTTAAGATATTGTTCCAAGTTCCAACAGAGACTGCATTGGGCCAATCAGTTGATTATTATAAATGTCTCTTAAAATAAACACAAAACTCGGACCTTGGGAACACTGGAAATAATAATGCTTTTAGAGGCTTACTATTTTTAGCAGTAACATGAGATTTCATGTACTCTATGGTGTCTCATTTTGGTTTGCAGTAATTGTGCAGACAGCAAGAGTCTTTCAGGCAATCACATTTGCAGACAATCAATGAACAACCCTTTAAAAAACACCAATACAGGCCTAAATATATACTGTATAAGGAAAGAACATAGACAAGCAATCAGAAACCGGAAAAGCGCAGCAGAAATCAGTGGCCAGCTGTGAACAAACAAATACAGCACAACCGATTTGCATTTCCTGCACAGGATAGCAAAATGTTACACAGGGTTCTTTCAGTTTAATTTAGTTTGGATTAAACTTTTGTTTAATCTTAGACGAAAGCGGATTGAATCAAACAGTATGAAAAGACTTAAACATTTTGCCCAGATCAACCAAGTTGAACTCTGCTGAGAGTAGCGCATACCTGCAAACACCAGCTGCATGCTAATAATGTGAAGGATAAAAATCAAAAGAAATATTGATAGATGAAAGGGACGAAAAGGGGCAAGGGGAGATTGAAGCAGAGTTGAAGCAGTGGCTATAACCAAATATTCAAGATCAAGAGGAAAAAAACAGAAAAGAGTTGAACCACACGTTATTGGTCTACCTTGAATTGCCATGTGAAATCCATACATTTATTTGCAATTAACTTAAGACATTTACCTTGATTGATCTAATAAGTAGTGTTGAAAAGTCAGGCATTTTCTTTTTGTTTTCTTTAATTGCAGCGTATTTTTATTTTTCATTCTGCCTCTGAAATAAACTCAAAATAGGTTCATTGTAACACTATTTGGCGATACATGGCCTCTAGTGTGGCCAACATATTTTTTTCTTCTCGCACAAATTTCGATTATAGGGGCAGATTATCAATCAATATGGAATTTTCACAAAGATCCTTGAACATTTCTGTAATTACCTTTAAACACAAATTTTACAATTGTGTATGATTCGTAAACTAATAAATGTTAAAATATCCATCCCTTACTGGTTCTATAAGTACGTTTTTTCCTAATGGTAAGCTTGCTCAGTAGCTCACCTGGTACAGCATTGCTTGTGCAGTACAGATACAAACATGATAAAAGCTCTTGCCAATGCAAGCTCTAATTGTATGGTTGCTCATGCTTGTTTTTGTTAAAACCATTGGTATAAATAATTAAAAAAAACACCAGATTCATGAAGCAATGTAATACAATTTTGCAGAAGTGTCACCAAATCCATGTTTTTCTGATGAGCTTAAATTGAATAAATTACATTAATATAATTTAATTCCATTAAAATATGATCTAAAATGATTGTGAAATAAAACTATTAGCATATTTAAATATATGCATTATATTACTTGCGGGTCGCAAAAGCCAACTCCAAATCATCAGTACTCGTTCTGCTAGATCTTTCTGCTGCTTTTGACACAGTAACTCATCAGATCCTCCAGTCCACACTTTCATCACTTGGTATCACAGGGATTCCAATTTGCTGGTTTGAATCTTATCTCACAGATAGATCTTTCAGAGTGGCTTGGGGTGGGAAGGTATCCAAAACACATTGTCCGGTCACTGGGGTTCCTCAGGGATCAGTTCTTGGACCCCTCCTCTTCACCAGACACACTGCTCTATCTTTCATTTCAACCAGACGATCCAACAGTAGCTGCACGGATCTCCCGCTGCTTGGCAGACATCTCGGAGTGGATGAAAGATCATCATCTACAGCTCAGCCTGGCAAAGACTGAGCTCCTCATTTTCCCTGCAACTTCAACTCTACAGCATGATTTCACCATCCATTTAGATTCTTTAACTATTACCCCATCAAGTTCAGCTAGAAATCTTGGTGTTATCTTTGATGACCGCCTCTCCTTCAAGGACCATATTGCGAAAACTGCCCGATCTTGCAGGTTTGCTCTACACAACATTAACATGAGCGACGCCTCACTGTACCATCACAAAGAGGCACAAAATCTCTTTCCAGAACATTCTCTTACACCGTTCCTGGCTGGTGGAATGATCTTCCCATTGCTATCCGAAATGCCAACTCCCTTACAACCTTCAAACGACTTCTGAAAACCCATCTCTTTCAACACTATTTGACATAAAAAATAAAAAATAAAAAAAAATTAACCCTACTCTTTCCTTCACTTTCTAGCCTGCACTTATTTGAAGATTGCCTGTTGTACGGTATTATGAGCACCTCCTAAGTTGTTTTTGCCTCTGTATGACTAATTGCTTGTTGTTTCCCCACCTGTAAGTCGCTTTGGATAAAAGCGTCTGTTAAATGTAAAAATATTAAGATAGATAAGATAGATAGATAAGATAGACAAGATAGATAGATAGAGAGAGAGCGAGAGAGAGAAGATACAAAGCGTGAATTGCTTAGATGTTACACATATAAAAAATATTAGTGAACATTTAAGTGAATATTTATAAATATTTTCATGCCCTATAGGGTGTATAAACATGCATAAATGTGTATAAATGTTTAAATATTTTATATATAAAATATTTAAACACACACACACAAGATTAATAACAGCTTCCAAGTATCTAAACTGATTTTAACATTTCACTTCAAATGTAGTCCTTAGTGATATTTAAGACTTTGTCAAAAACATGTCCATATAAAGAAATCTTTGAGTGTCAGTTCAATCCTTGAGACCTCAGCTGCCTTTCTGATTTGTCACCTCCCCCCTGCACCCAGAGGGCTCAATCATTACATCGATTACAAAACAGGATTACAGGCCAGTCACATCAAAAAGCAAGGCCTGATAGGACTCCTCAAGAAGAGGAGATCACTTCAGCACCAAAACAGCGCTACACAAAAGGCACCTGAGGATACTTGAAAATGATTTGACTCGACGAACCAGTGGAAAAATCCACAGCATTCCAGCAGGTATCTTCAGCAAAAGAGCTCAGCTGCATACGCAAAAAATGATGAATTCTGACCTTGGTTACTCCTTGGACACATCATTAGGTTTAGTGTTCATCTTGCAGCACTGAAAACCCGGGAGAAACCTTAAAATGGAATAATTTTGCACATGTTTTAATTTTTGTAGAAACCTTGTTAAGACATTATCTTTTTTCATGAACAATTCCCTACAATGATTGACGTTACATCTGTCAAACAATACCAGAAAAGTTACTGGCAGAGTCATTTATAATAATTTATAATAGTGAAGTTTTACTTTTTTTATGCAGGTTGCATCTTTATCCTAGTATTAAAAAAGCCTAGTCTCACAGTTCACACATTAACACATGGTAATCATCTTAACATGGTCATTAATATAGATTATTATCTTATGTTTCCTACAGGCAGCCATATGATGGATCAATTGAACTGAAGCATTTGAAAGGTCAACTGCTAACACCTAATTAAAAAACAGCATTGATTCTCTCCAAGAGTCAAAGACTCAAAGCCAGTGGTTCTGCAACCCCAACGTGCCGTCAGTGAATCCATATTTACCAAGTCATCAGGGTCAGAAGCCTTTTGAAGTCTGCAGAGGAAAAAGATCTATTCAGAAAACAGCTTTTCATTTTTTTTTCTTTTTTTAGAAACAGAAAAACAAAGATGCATGAATGTAAAGCATAAAATAAGATAAAACACAAAAACACCAAAAAGCTAAGATAAATAAAAGAAGTAAAACTACAAAAACTACAAAAATAATAAGATTTTATATTGTGGAGCTCAAATAAAGTATATATTTGTAAGTAAATATAGTCCAGCACTATAAGCTGAAAGATAAGATAAAAAACAGCTGTTTTTGTTGAAGAGTTTTTTAGTGTTTCTAGCCCTACAGGCGAGAGTCGAGGAATTAGACAACATTTGCAGATGATCCCAGCCACTGAGCTGTTTGATTTGATCATTGCTGGCTACACAGCATGAAGACCATAAAACAATGCCTTGCAGTACAGAGTGTCTTCTTCCCTGTGCTGTTTCACTCAGCCTTGAGTGTTCTTTCCTGTGACATGACAATATATACTTACACAAGTCCTAAAAATACACTGACAAGTTTGGTTAGAGGAAAGTTTCACCCAAAAATTTGTTTCCTGAAAATTTACTCACCCTCAAGGCATCCAAGATTTGGAAAACATACGATTGCATTACTTGCATTAGTGTATAGGTGCCGTCAGACTCAGAGCCCAAAACATATAATATTCACATAACTTCAGAACATAAAGGCTTGTGAAATGAAAAGCTTCATCATTAACTGGTTTGAACTTCAAACCACTGCATCTGGCTAAAATGAGTATTCTACAAATAATACTGCTTTCTCTAGTTAGAAAGTCATCTGAATCTGGGATGAAACATACATACATAAAGCACTGTTAAATCCAAAAACTGTCCAAAATGGGTTTAATCAAATGTGGAAGCATTAACAAATTATGGACTGGAATTTTGGTAAGCGGCAACTTGATGGATCAGTTTTTTTACGAACACACATCTTTTCAGAAATTAATTGTTGAACTGATCACTTGTGGGTTCATTCTGACAGCACCCGTTCACACTCCACAGAATACTTTGGTGAGCAAGTAATGTAATGCTAAATTTCTCCAAATCAGTTTTGATGAAGAAACTAATTGGTCTAAATTTTGGATGCCCTTAGCATGCGTTTCATTTTTGGGATGGAATTGAAATAGCTACCAAAAATGAACTCCTCTAAACTGAACAGTTGAGACAAACACTGATTCCATTGATAATAAGCAATAAAAGCCAAATCTATCTTTCAGTCTGCCTTCATAACCCCAAGCCCATCACAAAGGCAGTTCTCTGCAGGACAGGACCATGGACAGCTCCTTATTAACACACCTGAGAAAAATGTTTTCCCCACAGGAGAAAACAAGCATCATACAACTAATCAAAACATCAATTGCTACAGGAAGTGCTTGCACACAAACAACTCCCTGAGCCTTGTGTACTTGAATTGACCTGCTTGTAAGCGTCTTCAACAGCTTTCATAAAACATCATCAGTATTCAGCTCCTACTGCTCTGCTACAGTTCGGCCCTGCCAGTCATGTGTCTCAGATACCCAAAGAGCTCTCTACTTCGTGCACACAGTGTACTTACTGTAAATAACTACACTATGTACTTCATGTGGTGCTGCCTTTCATTCTTGTGCAAGGATCAATGACTGCTCCATTCGCAAATATAAAGCACAGTTATATTGCAGTGTGATGAAAGCTTTAATATAAACCACTAACCTTTGGTATTTACTACATATAGCCTCTTGAAAACCTACCAATATATGATTGCTTTATGCAATAATGAAATTTATTCATAGACCATATCAAAAACAACAGAGTTCTTCACTACTACAGTATATCAAAATGACATTAAATGCACAAAGACTGCCAAAACATAAATCCATGCTTAACTACAACAGAAATAAAAACCACTGGGGAAATAACTGTGGTGCATAACACGTATTGCATAAACTGAATTTAACATTTTCTCTTGGTAGTGGAACAAAACTGCAATTTGCTTTTAAATGTAGCACAGTTGTGTTCAAACGGTTAATTTGATTTGTTAACCTTACTGTGAAGCAATTTACTTCCATTATTTACATAATTTAAATTTAGCAACATTTAAAAAGGTATACTTATAGCACGTTCTCTGGAGCTACTGTTAAGCTTCAATGTATTTTGTACAACAGTATATTACTGAATCTCTAGTGCTAACACACCTTTGATGTCCGATTCATCCAAAAAAATGTCTCCAGAACCAGTTCATTTAATGAGGCAGTCATTAAAATTCACGATCGCTATGAACGGTTTGCATCAGAATTGGAATCAGAGCCGTTCACTACCCCAGCAGACTGGAAATTAACCATGTGTACAGCTAATGGCATATTTCAATAAAAGGTTATTTAATATTTCAATGTAGAATTGTTCTGTGGGGCAAAAATCCAAAGGTGGGTGGCATGCAGAAATATTCTTACTAAACACTTTTAAATGAGACCGATATGAGATTAGTATAGTGAAAGCGTTAATTTGGAAGATTTGGGCTACTTTTGCCAAATACAACTAGAAAGAAAACATCTAGCTAAATTAATTCATTGTAGTATAAACATTGACTGTTAAATGGTAGCCTCTTCTGATCTGTTTGGAGTGCTTTGGAGTAAAGAAAAAGTCATGCGCGTCATAATTGTTTAGTTTTAGCAAGAAATGGTTCCCTAGTCATTTATTCTGCAGCCACGATTTTCACAGGAAAATGCTTATGAGAACGGAGTGGATCTGTGGGAATAACCCAAGGTCAGGCGCACCGTGTAATGTGTATCATTTGCCACACGCCAATGCAGAGGAGGAAAAATATGCAGAAATAGCCTATTCACACCAGAATTACAATTTCAAGAAGGTTTTATTAAAACATAATAATAGCCCTTTTCTTTCAAAACGTGTGCGCACATATGGCTTGTGTCTTGTTTGTGACATTGCTGCGTATTTTTCATTGATGCGTTCTTCCTTAAATATTCAGGGCAACGAACAAAAACTGTCAATAAAATTTACGATCTCTCTCTAAACTTTCTCCGAAATCATTAAGTGGCGAAAAGGCAAGTGAGGAGCATCGGTTTGACGTCAGGAGCTGCGGACACCGGCGAGTGCGCTCAGGCACATCTGTCAAATATCCAAACAGTAGGCTATGTGGGGGTCTGGCGCACCTGTCGTAAAGTTCCCGTGCAGAGCTCCACACATTCACCGCGAGCGCCATGAATTACAACACGTCCGGCAGTGTCAGCGGTCCGTCCCGTAGCAACTCCGGTTCGGTGGACGAGCTTGTGATAACATCGACTTTCGGGACGCTGCTGTCGGTGGTTTACATCGTTGGAGTTTCGGGAAACGTCTACACGCTTGTAGTCATGTGTCATTCCATTCGCTTCGCCACTTCCATGTACATCTCCATCATCAACCTGGCGCTCGCGGATCTCCTTTACCTCTCAACGATTCCTTTCGTGGTGTGCACGTACTTTCTGAAAGACTGGTACTTCGGGGACTTGGGCTGCAGGATACTGTTGAGTCTGGACCTGTTAACTATGCACGCGAGCATCTTTACTCTGACAGTGATGTGCACGGAGCGTTACCTGGCAGTGACTAAACCGCTGGACACCGTGAAACGCTCCAAGAGCTACCGAAAAGCCATGGCGTGGGGAGTTTGGATTTTGTCCCTCGTCCTAACTCTTCCCATGATGGTCATGGTTAACCAGACTACTAAAACAACAGCGGACGGAGGGGTGAAAAGGATGTGCGCGCCCACCTGGGCACCCCAGGCGTACAAATTGTACCTGACCGTCCTGTTCTGCACGAGCATAATGGCGCCAGGGCTTGTCATTGGTTACTTGTACACCAGGCTGGCCAGGACGTACCTAGAGTCTCAAAAGAGGTCGGCTATTAATAAAAGCAGCAAGCGCTCGCCAAAACAGAAAGTTTTGATAATGATTTTCACTATCGTGCTCGTGTTCTGGGCGTGTTTTCTGCCCTTTTGGATATGGCAACTTGTGCCCCTGTACCACAAGCCCTTCAGTCTCGCCTCACACACGCACACGAGCATCAATTACCTCGTGGCGAGCCTGACTTACAGCAACAGCTGCATCAACCCGTTTCTGTACACGCTCTTGACTAAGAATTACCGGGAGTATCTTAAAAACCGCCACAAGAGTTTTTACCGCTACACGTCATCGTTTAGAAAGCGCCCGCCGAGCTTGTACTCTTGGGGAAAGTCTGCGTCATCCAGTAATCAGTTTGAGTTCAACTCTGAGACGCTTGTCATGGCGCAGTTAAAAGTGATGCAGTGAAGAGATTGGAAAGCTTAACCCGTTGGTGTAAAGGTAAGCTTTGTTCTTCAGTTAGCGGAACTTTACTGTGCCCAGCCGTCACTTTCACAAACAGCCTTTCTAGATTTGAAGACTGCATTGCACTAAATGAAGACTTTTTTTTTTTTTAAATTGTGCCCCTTTAATTGCTAATTGTTCAAATAGGTATATTCTCTTTGTACCTGAAATACAAGAAAATAAGAAACTAAAAGGGATATCTTACAGATGGGCAAGGTTTTAGTTTGAACTTTAGATAATATGTTATGTGCCCCAACGTTTAGGGCACAGCTTTACGCAACATGGGTTTGAAGCAGTTAATTTCTTTATTCTTAAGTGTTTAACTATAGCAAACACCATATGCATTTTTCTTTCACCAATCACACATAATAATACATTTCCACACCATCACACATGATATTAACATCCATTTAGAGGCTGATCCAGACCATAACCTAATGATTATTCTGGAACATGAGATAAATGCTTTAACAGATGAAAAAAAAAGTAACTTCTTTAGAGTAATATCTTAGTGGATAAATTACTCTTAAATGTTTAATTAAACAAACACTTGCCACAATTTACAAAAAAAAATAAATTCCAAACACACCCTGCCATGTATGATGGATAAATAAATAGATAGATCTAAGTAGGACTGTCAAGGCCTTGATACCTCTGTGAAGATTAACAGATAAACCCAGAAATTATCATAAATAATATGCAGAACTAATAATACTTGAAGGTGGCACATTTATAATTACAACTGAAGAAGTGGAGAAGTTACTGCTGAATACTGTACCAACATCCAGCCCACTACTTCACTGGCAGAAATCAGACATTATTAGACAATTGAATAAAAATATTGCTGCATTCAGAGTCCAGATGGAAAAGCATGTTATCAAAACTATTAATACATTTTATTGTGCCAAGAGTAACTTTTCCCACATTTTTCCACGTCTAGTAAGTCAAAACACTGTCTTATCACAGAAATATGTCTTTTTCCAAAGGGTTTGCGATTATGTGCATGACAAGAATTTAAATCTAGGGTGATAAAAGCCCAAAACTGGATAATGAAGCTTAATGAACGTACACTTAACTCCATCATGGGATCCATATAATTGTAATATTACCCACTGACACATGCATTTACAATAACGTCAGCTCACGGTGAGGTTTCAGATAGCCAATCTAAAATTTACAAAAGAAAACAACAAATGGTCCACTAATCTGAGATGTTAGTGCACTAATGCTGTGCTCATTCATCACTAGTCCATTTAGCTGTGCGCACAAAAACACATTGGTGCGCATACATCAGAATTGCTTTTCCATCTCACAATCCATATGGCGGCATTCACTGCTTAAGGCTAAACTGGTTGTAGCTAATTAGCTCAAACAAAGAATCAAATCAGAATCATTTAAGATTCTGTAGGGAATTTGTACACAATCGCTGTTTTATGTCAAATCATTGAGTCGGTCTGCGACACTGATTGAGCCGTATATAACATCAACTCTGCACTGGAAATTAAAATCCAGATTATAGTGTAAACACTATTAATAAGCACAGGAACAAGATCAGCAGTTTAAGACATTAACTTGTAAGCACAAAACACAAGATACTTCTCTTTTCCATTATAAATATGGCTTTATTGGATAAAACTAAGACACAAACTAAACTAACACAAACACACACATTCACACATTCATACGAGTTGCAGGAAGAGAGAAAGTAAGGAAAGAGTGAGTTTAAGAGAATGAAAATGTGAAATCCCAATTTCACAGCAATAGGTGCTATTGCATCGACTTGAACAACCACCAAATTAAAAAATTAACTCTCGCATTGAGTTGGTCAATGAGGTTAACATTTGTATCAATTTCACCAGTACAGCCTGAATCTGGAGGTTTGTACTTGTGTAGCCTTTGTGCTACTGGATTCCTTCTGTGGTCCCCGCTGCAGAAAGGGGTTTCCAGAGGTTGTGTCACTGGATGGTGTGGTACAGACTGCACGACGAGGAGGGGTACCAAAAATAGTCTTATAATAAATCCTCAAGGAGAATTCCAAAAACAAAGGGTATCAACACACACATCAACGAGGTAGCAACAAAGTAGACCAGAGGACATACACTGATTGAGGCGGAACTTATAAAAGGGAGCACATGGGGATAATAAATGAGACACACCTGAACTAAATAACATGATTAAACAGAATTAGATCACAAGGGAAAAACACAGAGCACATTGGGAATGACAACAGAACACACATCCATACATGTAACATATCACCCCCCTCCCGGGAAAGCTTGTCCTCACGCCATAAATGTACCAACTGAGGAGGGAGGGGGCTCTGGAGGAGAAGAGGGGACAACGACACAAAAAACTAAAAAGTTCAGAGTCCATGGGGGAGTAGAAGGTGGGAGGAGCCTGGAGCAGGAGGAACCAGATGGGTAGCCCCTCTCCAAACCAGTCAATTAAGTCTTCTTCAAATAGGCCTAAAAGTTTCTCATAATGTCCAGAGTCTAATTTTAGCTCACCCTCAGCAGTGGAAGTGTGGGCGGGGCTTTCCTAGAAAGCCCTCGGTCTCCACCAAAACTCCCTCAGGGATGGACGATGTTGCTCACCTGGTCAGACATTTCTTGAGGGTCAGAATCCAGGACGACGATTGGCTCTGTCCCGGGGCTCAGTGCAGGCCCTTGTGTCGCGCTCGGCTGAATCCTCTGTAGTAGAACACACAGAGCTGTCCCGGTCTGGATAGCCTGCTCCAGAAAGTCCAAAGTGTGAGCCTCAAGCGAGCGGTCTCCATGTTCCAAGCAAAGGAGTTTAACAGGGGAAAGTCCAAGAAAAAATGCAGCACTAACTGTTTCGGTCCGGTCTTCTGTCACAGGATGGTGTGGTACAGACTGCACGACGAGGAGGGGTATCAGGTTGCTGATTGGCTGGAAGTAAGTCGTCGTGGAAGTTTTGGGAGGTTGATGATTTGGCGGTGGCTGAAGGAGAGCGAGTCGCGGTCCATTTTAAGTTTGATGCGGTGCAGTCGGGAGACTAGGAGACACGGCAGGCAAAACTTAACTTACACAAACTCTCGAGGAAAGAAAAGAAAGTAAAGAAATAGACAAAATTGATTTTCTTCTCATCGCGGCTAGGCAGCAGTAGACGTGCACGCTGGAGCACGTGGATCGGCTCTTAAAGAACGCAAAAGGTGGCAAAGAGCATAGTTTTAGAAACCGGGCTACAAAAGCTGAGTCTAAGAGCTTAATTTGAATCGTGTCTTGAGCTTTTAAACTCATCTTTGGACACATCCCAAAATTGTTGTTTTAACCCATAGATATCGTTATAGCTCAGGGTGTGGTGATATTTAAATCTAAATGTTATCTTATCAGTCACATGGTCTGAATTTTCCAACTCTTTCAGAGTATAATTTTGGACATGATTTCTGTAACATGAATATGATACATTTGACTAAGAATTGGTGGGAAGAAACATTTCAAGCAAGAAGATTGAAGCAAAACCATATTAAACACAGATATTAAACTATAAGACGTTCAATAGTTATTCAAAATAGATTAACACATGATGATTCAAGGTGTGGGTTACATATAATATGCAGTTATGCATATCGGTGATTTAAGTCCGGTTTAGTGTATTTTAAGCCTGGATAAGCATGAGAAAGCAGTTTTGTGAAACGTGAGGGCAGTTTTTGTTAAAACCAGAGGTTAAAGGTCTCATTAGGAATTTCAGTCTGGTCCTGAGTTGGGAGATGGAGATCCATCCAACATAATCTTTAATTATTTTACCCATGTAATGATAATGATGCCCTGTGTCTTTGACAATTATCTCGGTTATTTGCCCAATATTGACAATCTCCTTCCTAAGTTGGGATTCTCAATAAGTGTCCTTTTGTGTTCATGTTGCACGCTGTCCAGTGACAATGTCTGTGACGAAGATCTGCTTGCATCAGGCAGGCAGGAAATACCACAAAGGTCACACTAACAGTCTATGGACATGTTTATTATTTATTGATAAAAAAGGAAACTCATGATGGCATTGCGGATCAGTAGCATCAAGATGAAATATACAACAAGCAAGTTGCTTAGTTAATCCATTTGGAAGCCTAAGAGAACAAACCCCTGTGGTGTTCTATTTTGGTTCTCAATGTCAGTAAGGACTCGACGGTCCTTTACTCGTGTAGAGAAGAAAAAAAAAAAACATATACACTCACTCTATCTACCTCTTGCAGAACCAAGGATGTGGAAGGATAAAATTGATTCTTGCAGTCTCCATTTCTCTGGAGACAAAAGAACAGAAGCCATACAACTGGGGTCTGACGTTGTCGTGCAATCATCAAACTCAAGAGAGGGCTGCTGACGCTCAGACCACGGTCAAATTATGGGATTACTGAAGTAGCTCTTGTGCCAAGGCTCACACTGGCAAAACACGCTTTTATCATGGAAATATTAGCTCAAAATCGGAAGAATTGAGTCTGATGTCAATGCAGAGTGTATCACTTAATGACACTGTTGAGAAAGCACTCATATTAAGCAAAGCCCTTTTGATAACAAATTGCACAACCGCAGATTGAAGACGCCAGTCAAATGTTACACATTTTCTTATTTATCAGTCTCTTCAAGAAAATTTAATAAATCACAATCTTTCATACGTGTTATTGTTGGGCTCTGCAAGTGAGTAGTCATAGGAAACTGCATGACTTAAGTGTAAACGGTATTGCCAGAGGGAAGCTTGTGTTACTGTAGCTATCAAGCCAGAATTTCTTGCGAATTGCTTGTGGTTGAGCTACAAGCTTGAATGTGTCCATCATTTGTTTTGTCGTGTCATTTAATTAGCAACATCTGTGTTCTTCAAAATAACAACACCCGCTAGCTAAACCTCTCTTTAAAAAGCTGTACTTATCAGCTGTGCATTTACATTTTGGGCTGAAACGTTGATTAAGAAATTAAGATTAAGAAAGATCTTAAAAGGATTACAATATCATAGTTAAAGGAGGACTAATGCACAACCAAGCACATTCTATAAGACACTCCTAATCTTATGGAAATGTACAGTATCTAGCCAAAATGTCAATCTATATCCTTCAAAAATGTGCAGACAGTAAGATTAAAAAAAAAAAAAAAAAACTTTTACATTGTAGAAATATTCACTTAAAAAAAGTGCTGTTCTTTTACTTTTTTTCTTTTTATTATTCAAGGAATCCTGACAAAAAAGTAAAAGTATTAAGTATTAAACAGTTTGATGCTTTGGCATCATAAAATACATTTTATTATATATATTTTTAAAAAATCTGTTATTTTAAATTGCACATATATTTCACAATATTACCGTTTACTTTCAAAAACATTAACAATAAAAATCTTACTGAATCCATACTTTTGAACAGGAGTGGAAAAAAAACAAGCACATTCATGCACATGGCGCATAACCAACACATTCCACTTTCATCATCTCTAGCAAACACAGCTCATCACAGATAAATAAGCAACTCCACCTGATGTGGACGGATTGCATTTCAATCTATCTTATGCATTAAATCAACTGTTCAGCCTAGTCACTGAGGTGATCTTCCCTGAGACACAAAACTCTGATTGCTGTTGGCAAACCTACTTGATTTGTTTAAACCTGAAGTTATACTTTAAGAAGGACTAGTTAATATTCAGCCTTGCAGCAGCTAAAGCATGAATGAATTAGCAGCTGGAAAAAGGAACATTACAGGCCAAGAGAGATTTCCAATTAAGCTATTGGTGATGCAACAGGAACAGCAAATTAGGCATCAGCCAAAATTCATGAATCATCACATATGAATGCAAACATACTCTTCCTATTATAATAAAGCTGATGCATGCATTTGAATAACAAGCATGTAAAATGTAAATGTATAAGCGGATTTAGGATGGCTAAAAATGCAACTTTACCCTTGTGTTGCTCCCTAAAATTCAACACAGGTTTGGAAAGATTCATAGCATGGTATAAAAAGAAACTACTGAGAAGATTTTGATGGTTACCTATGCTTTACATGAGAGAAGTAATAACATTCTGCTTTGAATCTCACACAACAGAGAGAGCACTCAGTTTTTGGCCATGGGACTGTAAACAGAGAAGCCAATTAGTGGTTACATCTCAAAACAAGGTGTCAAAAACGAACGTGTTGTGACTGACATTACGTGGTGAAAGTCAAGTCCAGCCAGTGTAATTAAAACCAACACAGTCAAAGGAGGGAATGTTTTTCCAAAAGCTCATCACACATGCGATACAAAAATGTCATACTTGGCACTGGACGGTTAGTGACCTTGGAATCTTTCTTTGACTATTACAACACTCAAGACTATAACACTTATATCAAATATATCAAAAAGATTTTCTTTAACACAAGCAGGAATGCATGGCTGAAGGGATGATATATTCTTTGGGTATCGGATATATTGATATTTCATTAGAAGCTTAAGTAGTTTTTGAAAACAATTCTACAAAAAACAGTTTGCAGGTGTCGACATAAATAGAAATATCTTCCAGCTCTTTGTTTTTATTACATGCACCTGTTCTTTCATCCCACTTGTGTCTCCTGTCTAGACAGTGATTTAGCTATAATAATATAAAAGATTTTAAAGAGTGAAGCACCTTCACAACGAAAGTCAAGATGCGTGTCTTCAAAATGATGGCAATTTAAGTAAATCTCCTGAAAATATGAAACACCATTCAAATAAAAAATATAAAAGGAGACAAAACCCATTTGGGCACAGAAAATCCTGAACATTTTTCAAATGGCACAATACGAGTTTTTTTATGCCGTGAACCCGATATTCCTGTGTGTTCTCCCTAGGGTTCCTGTCACTCATCCATCGCTTTGAGCTGGGTGGATCCTACGGCAGGGAGGGGTTATCAATGGCATAATCGGGGTCGCATGTGAAGGACACTGTAATGGCATATCGCGTACCCCAAGTGACCTTCTCCACATGATGGAGGTTCTCAGAACCCGATGAGAAGAAGGACACCCGACCTGCAGGAGATGAATGAACAAAAGAACATGGGCAGGACAAAGGTTAAAATAATATATGCTGAAAAACTGCATATGAAGTAGACTAACGTCTGCCTTATGTCAATCAATGTTCAGAACATTCTTTTTTTTTACTTCTCATGATTGGCAGTTTAAAATGTAGTTTTAAACTCTATCTAAAGTGAAATGTTTGTGTTTACAGTTGTCGTATTTAACAGCGTGCAGTAAATCTGAATGTTTATGGGAATTGGAAAGTGGTTCCAAAATACAAGTCGGTGCTGGGATAATTACTTAAATGTCCTTATTTTACTTGGTTGGACTGCCGATTTCATTTTAAGAAGCAAGGCCTTTGCTAAATTTGATATTTATGTAAATGACCACCATTATGCCTGCTGGTACTGACCTTTGTGGACCATTCTTGATCATGAAAGTTGTACTGAATCTCATTAAATGTTCATGTTTTTTTTAAAGCTGACTTTCAGAAGTGGAAATGCATGTGTAAAATTCTATGAATAAATGCTGTATGTTGGACTTCACTGCTGGTGGAATATCCATAATGCAACATAGATCCAACACAGACATAAATCCTTCAAGCTTGATGAAAGCTTGGAGAAATTGTAAGTGATAGGAAAGGCAATTAGAACTGCTTAATGAAAACAGATGAAAAGGATAAATGTGATAAAAGTCAAAGGCGAGAAAATGGCTAAAAGAAATATGCCAAGTATTATATTGTAATGTACTAACTGACACAGCAGTGCCATAGAAGAGCAAATGAGTTCAAAAATGTGTCGTTTATAAACACAGGCTTAAAATATGGCTTTACATAATGCCCCTGCTTAAAATTGATTCTGTTTGCAATACACAATTGAACAAGAAACCAAAGTCTATTTATTAACATGTCAGTGCTTAATGTGCTTGATTTTACAATTGAAATACGTTCATTTATTATTACCCATGTTTAAAAGAAATATATGTAAGCAGGCAAGCCAGTTACATAGCTAAGATATCATTAAGAGTCCTTAGTTATTCTTGCAAGGAACACAGCAGTATATTTTATCATTACATTAGTTTAAAATGAAAACGTTCTGACAGGCTTTTGACTTTTTGCTAAATATTAATTCCTTAATCCTATCGTCACTGTTAAAATAAATCATTACAAACCTTTAGTTTAGAAATGTCAGTATACTTTTCGCATTGATCAGATCAGCTAATTGACGTGGGAGTGGAACAGTGGCATCAAAGCATTTATGGCAAAAATTACCAATAAAAATCACTAATCACTTGACAATATGTTTTGTCAATATGAGAAATTATTATAAATTACATTGACATTTATCCACATTCTAGAAACAAACCATTTAGATTAATTGTTACATCATGTAAATTATGTTCTGATGGTATTACTATTAGGATATCAGCAGTAGAAAAAAAAAAGCTAGATATTTTCAGCAAAACAATCCGCCATAAAATGCTAGATTTCACAGTGACCCATGCAGGTTAAATCTGGAAGGAAGTTATTAAAAACCACATGCTGCCTCCATGCTAATTAGCCAAGTGTAATTCTGTACACTTCAGCTGAAGATGCACAAGGAGACATTTGCTAAACAGGATATTTATGCAAATTGCCTCTGCGCCTGCTTCATTCTGGCCTCGTTGACCAATTCGAAAGGTTTTACTGAATATCATTAAAATATTGGAATATTACTGTGCGTTTGAGAACATGACGCATTAGGATCAGTATGGATGTGCAAATAAAGTACTGCATCACATCGCTGGAGGAAAGTGTATAATACCATAAAACCTGCGAGATGAAAGAATGCCTAAAGGACATCTGGAGTATTATGCTGGGAAATTTTAAATCCTGATTACAGCGTTTGCATGGAAATTAGAAGAGGAATGATACCATGCAAAAGAGAAATTGGCCAAAAAACTAAAAAAAAAACATCAGTCAAATGCTTTAGAAATTTAACAGATTGACAAATTAAGCATGAAAGGCTCAGAGAAGAGCACAGGGTCTGCCAGCATGTTGTCATGTAACTTCACTGAAACAATAAAATGTCATTTATTTCAGAGCTCCTAATGATATTTGATAGTGTTTCCATGGAGAGGAGTTTAATCAGGAGTGAAAAGAAGATTTAGAGTGGAAACTAAATTACAAGGGAGCATTTCCCTTGTCAAAAGAAAAAAAGCTGCATGTGATCTAGTCTGTGAATCAATGTAACATGAAGCTTGTAGAGGTGTTGTAGACAGTAGAGGTGCCCTTTTGGACATTTTTGTTTTTTGCATTTTAATTTTATTTGGCCCATGGCATGAATTTTCAATTGACTGTGTGATCAAAGATCTAATCCCTTGTCGGGTACCGCAATTAAAAACACGTACATTTTTGGGTAACCTATGCCTTTAACAACAACTAGTCTAGTGTTAGCATAAATTAATGTTTTAAGGTTGGAAATGTACGGAGCCCCTAAAGGGACATAGGTGATTTTTATATTTCTTTTCTGTATCTGGTGCGCACCAAATACTAACTGGTG
>JAUMHQ010000069.1:11116950-11127797 GCA_032361165.1 Enteromius paludinosus
CAGTTACTCCAAATAATTCGTCACACTGCGCATGCGTGAAATGCGTTAAAAAAATTAACGTAATTAACGACAAAAAACGTCGTTAACGCGTTATTTTTGACAGCCCAAATATATATATATATATATATATATATATATATATTTATATACACACACATTGTAATTTGGGTGTATATGTATCTAAAAATGTTTCCTTTTATGTAAAATCACGTAACATAAAATTGTGTGTCTATGTGTTTATACATACACACAGTTAAACAATTTTATATATGAATTTTCTATAAAATAAAATGTTATATATACAATGTTTTTTATGTATTAGAAATATCTTATAAATTAATATTAATGAGAACAATACAGGCGACCGCACATGCTCCCTTCTCAGATCCGGGGCGTGAGAGGTGGCGGCTTCATTCTACTTGGCCCTCACAACACTTCCAAGAGATTTCAACTGCCCGGCAACCTGGCCCAACAGCTGTCTCACAGGTGCGGTTCTCTATGATAGCTAGGGGAGGCAGCTGACTATATATATATATATATGGATCAATGGATAATTACTTATATCTATACATCTACACACATACATACCTGCCTTAACCTATCATGATTCTTTAAAGTGCTCACTACGTGATCAGAAGTCAAGCTACGTGGCAAAACACCACGTAGGGCGAAGACATCATGTGGGCGAAGATTTTAAAAGAAAGGAGCCTGACAATTTCTGTCATCATTGTATGACGCCGCTTTTCCGAGTGCACCTTAACTGAGTTGGAAAATAGCAGACATTATCCACTCAAAAGTGACAGATCTTAATAAAGAGCTGAAAGGTAAATGAATTCACATGCACGAGCCAGCTTCTCCACGCAGACCAAATAATCAGGCGACTATTCATGGATCATGTCATCATGGGGACCTTATCAAAATACCAGGCTGAGAAAACAAAACAATTATTCCATGCAGCAGGTATATAAAACAAGTCATAAAGAGCATTTGGAGTGTGTCTGTAATTGGTGCAAAACAGGAGAGAGTCTTAACAAAATCCCATGTTACTAAATGCTGATATACAAATGAAAAAGTGATAATTAATGCTGATGCTTTCACACTTCAATGCAACCGCTGAGCCACTTGTATTATTGTGTAGATTGAATCTGGTGTGCGAAAGAACCTCAGTGGTGCCAGTTACTTGCCTCATAATGTTTATACACACTGCAATGCCTCTTCATCACAGGTTAACTGGTTTTAGTACTTACAGTATCCCTTGTGTCTTCCTACAGTAGTTAAGATGCAGCTTTTCTTCCAAACAGAATTCAAAGCACGGAAACTTTACACGTTATACAAAACAATCACTCACTCATTCTGTTTTGCACATTATTTTCCGCATTAGGGCAAAGCTACCAGGTGGACCATGACTGATATTAATTTAAGCAGACATAACACATGTCTTGCAAAGGGTCAGTGGAATATTCGGGGGAGCACAGAAATGAATAAAACTGCCAGTGGGCATTGGGTGTGAATCCAACAAGATTTAATCATTTAGTAATTTTCTTTCACTTTTATGTAATCAAAAATATAGTCAATTTGTGGAAAATTGGTAGAATTTTAAATATCTGTTTTCTATTTAAATATATATGTGACCCTGGACCACAAAACCATACGGGTAAAATTTGAAATTAAGATTTGAGAAATTAAGATTTTATGGTCTGTTAGGATAGGACAATATTTGCCCAAGAACTATTTGAAAATCTTGAAAAAATAAATTCTAAATAATTGAGACTATCATATTTATAGTTGCCCAAATGAAGTTCTTAGCAATGCATATTACTAATCAAAAATTAAGTTTCGATATATTTAATGGTAGAAAATGTACAAAATATCTTCATATAACACGATCTTTACTTAATATCCTAATGATTTTTGGCATAATCGGTCATTTTTACCCATGCAATGTATTTTTTGCTATAGCTACAAATGTACGGTTTTGTGGTTCAGGATCACGCATGCTAATTTGGTGATTTTTTTTTTTTATCATAAATGTTACAAACGGCTTTGCTGCTTTAAAATTGCTTTATTGAGGATTCTTAAAGAAAAAACAACCATTTAATCATGCCAATGATTTACTCACATTTACCATGCTGATTAATTAGTATATCATTGAATTAATCACATTAATTTGGTTTTATTTTTAACTGACAGCTCTACTGAAAGCCTTATTGTGCTTGAACACACTGCATTCATTTAATGTTATTTTCTTAAACCCAAATGATATGCGTGATATAGTTTGTACTGTATTTACCAACACGTGGCTCCACCGTCCTGTTGCTACTGGAGTCCATGAAGACAAACCGTCCTCCACCAAACTCCAACCCATAGTCAGACAAGTAGAGTAAAGACGTGTAATCAAAGGATCCATAAGTCTCCTGTTAGAAAAAAAATATGAACATTTCTTTCCCTTAAAACCTCAAACAAATCTCAGGATGAGCCTAAGCACTAATTAGGAGGTTTTAATAATTAATCTTACTTAGTGGAATTTTAATTGCATACTTGAGGGAAACCGGGTGAACAAAACTGATCATAATCTCCTAATGTTATAAGAGCCATTACATCAAGCTTTAGTTTCATTATTCATAAATTTATTTAGAATCGATGCACTTTTTGCAATGTAGAAAATCTCCACAAAAAAAACTCAAGTAAAGCCGAAGATTTCCTGGCTTAACGAAAAACAGTGGTAGGATTTAACGGCGTCCCTGGGACTTTAAACTCTGCTCTGCTTTATGAGGGGAATCTCTTTAGTGATCCCAAAGCACACAGGCGTCACTTCTCAGCATGTCGGATCACACTTTTAACTACTTTAATCAAATCTAAAGTTTAAGACTGGCAGTCTTCTGGCGGCCGCCCGTTATTTCCAGTGGTTTTTCAGAGGCGGCTTAATGAAGAATATTCCACACACCTACCGCAGAGGGAGCACAATCAGCATTTGAGACGCTTATTTGTTTTTATTACTCTACCAATGCCAAAATATCATCCCACATCCCATAAGGACAAACCCTACCAGCACAGTATCAATAAGGCGTAATGCATTTCTGTCTAAACTTCAACTGATTTAAGTGAACTTTACAAGCAAATGACAAAGTATGACGCAATACAAATAATTATATTTCAAAAACAAACCAATAGGTGCAGCTACAAACTACAATGACGTTTGGATAATCTGTTTGCCTCTCATGCAACATGAAGTAATTCAAAACACTAAAAGCAATTAATCTTTAACGTAAGCAGTTTATTCCTCTGATTTGTTACAGCCAGGTATGTAAACCTTGCCTGCAAAGTAAAAAGAGATCAAAGCTTACTCTGGAACTGGACGCAAATGAACTCAAACTGATTTTAGATCCCCTCAAGACCTCATTTCAACAGCTCAAAAGTGAAGTAAGACCATTACGCTTTGTTTCGAAAATAAATCATGTCTTTTAAAGGCAATGCTGTTGTGATAAAAGCACCAGGCTAAATAAAGAGTTTAGGACCTATGAACTGTGCCGCACCAAACATTATTGTTTTGGATGTAAACATTGCAGAGCATTTTCCCTCTCCAATGCATGAGAAATATTTGCTCAGATATGATTTAACCATATGGGCCAGTGGCATACTGCAAGTCTTAGGCCCCTCCTGGGGCTCGTTATGCATGAATATTTGACAGACAGTTGTGTTATTTTGGGCAATTTAGCCAGCTTTTAAATAATTATTTTTATTTTTCCAATCCAGTGCTGAAAAGCTTTTTGTTAATGTAACAAGTCAGTCTAAATGTCACATAAATCTGCATTCATCTGCGCAAACCAATCAACATTCATGATTCATCGTTTCCTTGATTGGGATTCCTGTGTAAACACATCTGTGTGGCAATAAAAGTCAGTCTACACACCAAGTATACGGGCCACTTTAAAATCAAATTCAAGCATTTCCTACTGTACTGTACCACTGGGCTGTGGGGATCTCCCATACACCAGTTATTGAGGCAGAGTACCAATTAATTTCATATCTGTAATAATTAGATGATGTGTGGTTACATTGCGAATATAATATTAATCTAGATCCATTATTCATATCTAAATCCCTTTGCGTTTGCTTTAAAGATTTGCTTTTCTAGACATGAATTTAAAGTTCTGCTTTGTTTCAAGTCACTGAACTAATTTGATGTGAAACATTATTTATTTATAAATGTCAACGTTGCAATAATATGGCCTATTAAAGCTAGTTCAAAACATCTGGGCCCTTGTGCGTGGAGATATTTTTGGTCAGTGCTCTGAGGGAACCAATGTGATCGGGAGTTTCAGAACACTGGTCATAGAGTAAACACTAGGAGTTTTTGAACATTCCTGGGATATGACTTAAAAGTTAGTTCTTGGATGTGCGTGTTACCTTATCGATGTGTGGGTGCCAGTACTCATCATGAGTGGTTTTGGCAGAGGTGCTGTTGATGCGAGAGAAGAAGGTGGGTTTGGTGAGGTACATCTGTTTGGAGTCCAGACCAAACGTCTCTGCTATTGCCTTTTGAATTCGACTACGAACATCGCTGGTTTAGAAAAGAGCAAATAAAATTCCTTTATATAGTAGACATTTTTATTTGTGCTACATTTATTCTTCCATATCCATAATAGGTATTATAAAACCACACATTTTTAAAGTCAGCTTGTTGGTGGGCTGCCACAAAGACCAGCTGACTAATCGTTAAGGAGGCCTGGAATAATTAGGTTTGCATCAGGTAAACCTGACACATTCTTGTGTTTAAAGCAGCAGGGCTATTTCTAACACATCATCTAAAAAGAGGAATGTTTGTGGTGTAAAATGCTAATAAAAAATAACAATAAATCCACATTGAAAATGACCATAGATATGTGTATGACTAAAGTGGCACAGCTAAATGGATTATTAAAATAAATGCCACCACTACAACTATTAAAGGAATAGTTCACCTATAATTAAAACATTTGTTGTTGTTTTTTAGTTAGTAAGTTAGTTCACCCAAAAATGAAAAGTCTGACATTACTCACTCACCCTTGTGTCATTTCAAACCTGTAAGACCTTATTTTTCAAATTAAGATATTTTTCATGAAATCAGAGAGTCACCAGTCCCTCCATAGACAGAGAAACAACTGAAATGATCCCAGGTCCAGAAACGTAGGTTTAGCCACTGATGTCACATGGACTGTTTTACCGGTGTTTTTACCACGTTTCTGGACCTGGGATCATTTCAGTTGTGTTGTTGTCTAAGGAGGGTCTGATGGCTCTCTGATGTCATCAAAAATATCTTAATTTGTGTTCTGAAGATCAACAAATGTCTTACAGGTTTTAACGACATGACTAATTAATGACAACATTTTTATTTTTGGGTTAACTAACTAACTTTATTATTATATATATATATATTTTTTTTTTTTTTTTTTATTATAATTAGTTTCTTTTTTATTTTATTTTGACTTTATTTTATTTTAGAATCTATCCTAAATTGAAAATTGGAAAGCATTACACATGACTCTGCAGAGAGTCCAAACTATTGATTCTACACAAATTTGTCAGTGGACTTTAATGAGAAGAATAGGAAGCTTTTAACTTTATAGGTTTTCAAAGACAAAGTTGTGTGGTTTGGACTCATTCTGACGGCACCCATTCACTGCGCATGATCCATTGGAGAGGAAGTGATGAAATAATACATTCGTCCATCTGTTCTAATGAATAAACTCCTCTAAAAATTTAAAGGCCTAAAGTACATTTTTGATTTTTTTTGAATTTTGTGTGAACTTTTTTTTTCAATTCAAAATAAATATAAAAAAATGTTAGCCCCATTCAATATTTGAGATCTGAATAAGTTGGAATAAACTAATTTTTATAAAACTTTTCTAAATCACTCACCTATACAGTTCAAAATCGTCTTCAGTAAAAACATCCCTTATCTCATTCTTAAAATATCTGGAGATCAAAAAAAAGATAAAAACACAGATGGGTTCACTTAAGATAACCTTAACCAATATCAAACACACCACTTCAAACATTTGTAAGATCACAACCATTTAAAAACTGACTTGCTGCTGCCGTATCAAAACAGCAACAAATTCACACACAGAAGACCAAAGTGCCACCACAAGTGTGTCAGCACATGCCAGCTGTTCATGTTAACTGCCAGCCTGTGTGTGGGCACCTAGGTGTAAACTACATATAAAATATGAGAAATAATTCCATGTGCAAAAGATGAAGACATGATCTTTAGCAGCTGAAGCTAAAAAGTCATTCCATCATTGCTGCCATTGATTTCTGCTCTGCTCCTCGGGCCCATGGGCATACTTTGATGTGCACATGAAACGCACCTTGAGAAGTCTGATAGAGCTGTGATTCAAATAGATCAAGTTGTTGCTAAAATTCAATTGAAGATGACTTCCTGTTAGACTCGAACGAAGCCGCACAGCCTACTCACCTATAGATATTCACAAACTGCTTCCCCATCGACAATGCCCCAGAGTGAAGATCCAGGATGGAGGCCTGTACACAACAACAACAAAAAGACATTTTCAAAGAAGAAAGAAGCAATGCTTTCTCTTCTGTCTCCAGTTTGAATAAACTCCAAAGCCAACCACTGAGGGCTTGCATCTACCCTGAGTGTTATTCATGCTCCATCATAAGGTCAACAGATGGACTCCTCTCAGTCCTGGTATTCCCTGCTCTCTGTCTTCACACACTTCATAAATCATCATGACGGGGCTGATCTCCTCTTTAAAACTCAGCAGGAACCTGTATTACACCCTCTTTTAGTTCACTGGTCACACTCTATAAAAGGCCTCTTTTGCCTGGTAAGATCTTGAGACTAGGTTTCAGAGACTTAATTCATTTTATGGAACATTAGATATTATCTGTGTCATCCAAGGAGTTCAAAATAAAGCAAACACATAATAACAGTAATCTAGTCTTTCTTGTAAGGGTCCAAAAATCATGCATCAAGAAAACCCAGTAAACACATGCATACACTATACAGATAAGTAACCCTCTAGCAGTTAGGATTTAAGGTATACACCAATAAAAGGTTCATTTCAAACTATAAAGACTTGCTAACACACACACACAACTTTAGTTTAGTTATCATAGGTCAGTAAAACTGACAGAAAAGGATCAGGCCTAAGAAACTGTTTAAGTTTAAATGAATTAATAAATAAAAAATTGCAGATTTCTTTCCTAGTGTGTACCCCACACACACAGAGGGGACAGACTGCTGTCTCACATTTAAAAAAATTGCCATTTCAACACCGTTTGTGAGATCTTAAATCCCTTCGCAATTTAACATATTTAGTATATTGACTTCATGCGGACTAAGTTTGGCGTGAATTACTTGCTTCTTCTTGGAGCAGTATGACTTTGTTAAATGGTGTTTTGGCAATACACAGAAAACAAATGTTAAAGTTTGACACGTTTCCACAGCAACAGCATTTACGGTATCAATGCTCCCTCAACATTTTTACATCGGCTGAACTCAACACACTTCCTGCTGCCAGTTGGTGGCGCTATACCTTTGACTCCTAGTAGTCATATCTATGGATCGGCATCACACAACAGACACACTCCTGAAGTTTAATCAAAATCAGACAATGTATGTGGTCGCTTTATTATTTTTCACCATAAATTCATTGACTCGCCACGGGCAAACCGTTTGAGATATCAAAAAACCCTTCGCAATTTAGCGTCTCCAATGTCTTTAGATCATGTTTGGTGGCAATCCAGTGGAAATCCTCAGAGGAGTATAGCAAATTCCAGCCCTGAATAGCGGGCTTCCTGTTGGCCGGAGCACTGACTGTCAGTGCACTTAATTCTTCGGCTCAATGAGATCTATATGTCTACCGAGTTTCATATGAATACTTGCAGGTATGTTTAAACTCTACAGCAAGTTTTGTGGCTGTGTTCCAGAGGGCACCGTAGAGCCTCTGTGCAGTGCCTGGATCCCATTCTCTGCGGTGTCCTGATGGCCGTGGATTCCAATGTGCATGCCGATTTTCAGACATTTGAGTACGTTAAGGGCCCCAAAAACCCCCAGAAGGCAGATAAAAAAAAACTAATAATAATAAATAATCCTTAGGAAAACAATAGGGCCTTCGCACCATGGTGCAATTAATAATAATAATATTTCAGAAGGATTATGTATTTCAAATTCAAGGTATTACAGATTTAAATTAGGCTTTACCATCACAAAAATAAATTTTTAAATTAAGCAGTTATTATAAAACGGATAGTCTAATTCAGGTCCTTGATTCTGATTGGTTAAGCCACTTTCAAAGCTAAAACACTCTACAAACACACAGCTTTGTTTATGTATGTGTGTTGCGTGGCAACCACTTTGTTGCAACCACAACAGTTTCTGAAAACCTACCTTGTCTGGTGGATGTTTGTATTAATATTCTTTATTTTATTTTGTGAAGCCTCGCTACATGTGTTGAATAACTGTTTTATTAAAGCACTTACCTAAGCCCCATGAAGCTGTGGTTTACAGTGAATTTATAACAGAGCTTCTTGGGGCTTATTGCATTATTTTATTACTAGTAGTAGTGAGCATAAGGGACTTTGTTCAAAAAGATTCTAAAAAAAATGTGTACAAAACGTTTGAACGGTAAAGTACGTACATTTCAAAATTTAATGATAAACGCATTCAAGCTAGCATGGACATTTTATGATTATTTAATCCAGTCTGATCTGGGACTGCTCCAAAGAACATCTTTTTGCACAAGAATATTCAAAGGTCAGGTATCACAAACTTCTGTTCAAAGCTTCAATACCATTCAAAGCCATTATACCATCAAACAAATCAGTGCATGAAACCAATCAAACTAGCAATTTAACTGTCTCAAATTAAGACTTAAGTCTTAATTATATCCTGTTTGTTTTATTTGACAATACAGTTGACGTTCTCAGCAACACATGTACTTTTTAACAAAAATCTTTTCCAGTACTGTCCCATTAAGCAGCAGAGTGATGAACTGATGAGGTGAGCTTAATCTGATACGAATGCAAAATGCTTCTTCAACAACCACTGAGAATGTCACATGCTGTTCCAATCAAACACGGGACATTTGCTGCCAGAATCTACCACAGATCCTATGTAAATTTTCTCAAATGCACTCTTAATGAGAGTGCTTTTCTGTGGAAATATACCAAAGATTATGTTGCCATCTAGACACATAATGGAAAAGAGGTCTGCTTTTGAATTCCAGCTGAAGTCAAAACCGTAGTGTGTACTGCCCTCTTGTGTTGTAAAGCAGATGCTTCCGTGACAGACTAATATGCCATTATTCTTAAACACAAATGCGAGCATTTGAATTGAAAAAGTGCTTACTCACACCACCATCTGAGCCAGCAAGTGATAAGCCCCGCTCAGCTAACCTGTGAAATAAGAGAACATACATGTATGTATAAGAAGTACTCCACACACATATTGAACAGTAAAATAAATATATGAGTGAAAAAAAAAATATATTTTTTTTTTTTTGTTTTTTTTGTTTTGTTTTGTTTTTGTTTTTTTTTCCAACATTTGCACACTGGAAAAAAATATTTTGAAGAAGTCTACATAGTTTGCAGTAAATGTCTAAATTAATTTCAATAAAATTGCAAGTAATACACTGAATTAAAAATGGAATTTTGAAGTAAAAAAAGAAGAAAATAGTGTCTTCATGTTTCAACTGAAACGAGTACTATATTATTTATGTATAATATACACACACACACACACTAGTGCTGTAAAACAATTAAAAGTTTTGCATATGTGTGAGTACAGTGAATATTTTAATGTATATATAAAAAATATGAAAGAAAATAAGAAAATAACAAAACACAAAAAAATTATAAACAAAAACTAAAATATATATATTTTTCATGATTAATCATGATTGTTTGACAGCATGTATATATGTGTATCTACAGACAGATCAGCAGTGAATATATCAAGATGTTTTCCAGTGAGCGTGTGTACCTTCTAAGCTTCTGCGCCTCCTCCAAAGCCACAACACTGTCTGAAATGGCTCTGCCGCATTTTGTTGGGGTGCAACCTGAGGACAGAATGCATTAGTCTTTCATATGGATTCATTAATAATGACAGCGATTAAAGTAACTGGCTCTATGCCCCTGCCAATTTCTCTATTCAAACTGCATATTCAATGACACTCAGCGACGCAGCCTGCCCTGCAAAATGTAATGCATAATGACTCTGGAGTTTATTACAGCATCATCTCAGAGAAGAGCCGCTGTCAGTCAGGCAATATTCACACTGGAGTGTTCAATTGACAACAAAGCTGTACATGCAATCATATTCCACAGTACACAGCATGCTGGCACAGATTCATATGCCACTTGCTAGAACCCAGTGGGAATTCTTGGAGGAATTCGAAAGACCACAAACCTGTTAGCTTTTATTTTCTTTCTTTCCATTCTCTTTCCCAAAGCTTATTTACACCCGTCGTAAAGAGAGTGGGATGAACTGGAGCATAGAGAGAGCTTGTTAATCCCAGCGCTTGCTTTGTTCGTGGTGCCTACAGCTTTTTGAAGCTGGTGTGAGGTTCTGTAATGAGTCCTATGTGGGAGGCTTCAGGCTGTCGATCACAGATCCGGCCACCCACCATTTATCTAACTTCATGATTTAGACCGATGGAATGCACAGGTGCTGATTTTTTTCAAGTAAAGCTTTCTACTCCAAAAAGTTGTTTGGAAACGGGTTTGCTCTGTTGCAACAATGCACTGCAGTTCAAAGCTTGCCCCAGTTTACATTTACATTTATTCATTTAGCAGACGCTTTTATCCAAAGCGACTTACAGGTGGGGAAAACAGCAGCAATT
>JAUMHQ010000069.1:11136467-11150049 GCA_032361165.1 Enteromius paludinosus
AAAGTCAGAATTGTGAGATAAAAAGTCGCAATAACCTTTTTTTATTTTTTATACAGTGGCGGAAACGGGCTTCCATAAAAGAGAGAGGGCAAGTCTTTACAAAATAAAAACTTACCACAATGAAAAGTTTTGCCCAAGTCAAGCTACATTTTCAGAATCTGACTTGGGATTAAAATTATATGGTAAAAGCAATGCCATTAATAACTTTGTTTTATAAGCTTCAAGAGTTGATTGTTGTAAGAGGTGTCATGCATGCCTGATATGCCAATCACAATGCATTGGGTTAGCTGTCCAATCAGGACTTTTTGGCATGGAGAAGCTTTGCACAAACCAGAACTCAATTAGAACATGTCAGAATGGGAATAGAGGTGCTGCAATAACTTGAATTATGTAAAAATTAACTTAAGTCAACCTATTCCAGCTCAATCATTAAACAAAAGAATGACCTTTTAAAACAGCATCATATAGCCTCTTTAATATGAGGCAATGAAATCGTTGTGGTGTCATGGTTATCAATGCCATGCTCACCAGTCAAAAACAAATGTATATTATTATTAGTTGTTCATTTTAAATAGCATTTTATTAAAATAATAATAATAATAATAATATTAATAAAGACAAACCATGAAACTTTTTGTCCAGGATCATTTGTGACAGTTTCCTCTCAACATCATCCTGTGGAGAAAAAAAATAAAGAGATTATGATTTTCGTGATCAGGTATCTGTGGTAATATAGTCAATCTTTATTTCATAACTTCATAATAACTTCAATCAGTTAGTTGTTATATTGTGGTGGCACTGAAGGTTTCAATCATGTGTGATTGTGATCAAAGTTCAGAGCAATAAAACTATTAACTATCCAGTGTCATGACCATCCAATAATACCGTTTCCATATCTAAGCCCTACTCAGTTTCAAGTGAGAAAACACTTCCTGAAAAGCCATTTATGAGTACAGTTCATTTATATCACACAAGTTGAGCTACAGCGTACCATTAGCATATAATAGAGATATTTTTTTTGCTTTTGATATCAGAAAGAGCATTTGGACCTGGAAATAGTGAATACCTCTGGATAAAAACATGTGAATGGAAGAAAACTGTTCGTACCTTTGAAAGCTTGATGAGGCCTGATATATGTGTTATCTTGAAAATAGAGAAATGGAGAAAAGGGCATAAAAAGGTTGTAAGCTTTGTTTCAAAAACATTATATAAAAAGTAAATAAATAAATGATACACTGAAAATGAAAACATCTATGCACGCATTACCTGTACTCTGGAAAAGGGCTCAATGACCCGAATGAGATTCTGTTCCAGCAAGTTGTCATAAAGCTTGGCCAAATGTGTGTTGATGATGGGGTCGTCCCTCAGCTCTTTAGTGTACTCTGTCAGGGCCTTCATGTGTAAAAAAGCAAGCAGAAAAGCTGAGTGTGACATCAAAGGCTTCAATTAAATATCCATACAGACAGTCTGAATCTCACCTTTTCAAAATCTGCTAATGATCTGTTCTTGCTGGCTTGTGCTATACATCTCAGTGCATCAGTCTGATGGAGAAAAAATGACAGGGCACAACTATAAACGAGCACTAGCTCAGAAAAAGATGTCAAACGTGTAGCAGGTTGTTAAAAGCATGGTGCACGGAGAACTGTGAAGTGCTGCTACAGAGCATTTGTTTGCAAGTGGTAATTTCATCTATAAAAGGACACTGGAATTTTAATGAGCTCACCTGTCGTCCTGCATATCGCAGAGCCAGTTTGCCACTGATCAAGGCCTGTACCTCCTCTGGCCTGGAAGAAAAGAAATTAATACTTTTATTCATCTGGGATGCACTGTATTGATCCAAACCTGACAAAGACATTTATAAAGTTACAAATAATTTCTATATTCACATATTCTTTTGAACGTTATATTCAACAAGCATTGCTGTTTCAAGTAAAATATTAAGCAGCATTTTAAAATTGATGATATAATACTGTAATCTGGATAAAAGCTGCTGAAAATTCAGCTTTTCTTGAGAGGAATAAAATTATTTAAAATATATTAACAAAGAAAACAGTTTAAAGTCTTTACTGTAGCTTAAAAAAAATAAACAAAGCTTTGAGGAACATAAGAAAACATTTTAAAATCATCTTTCCAGCCCCAAACTTTTGAACAGTACTGTACAATCTGTGATTTAATACATGATACACTTTTTGGACTTAAGCTAGAAGTCATTAAGACTAGGCGGCGATGATTTATGGGGATGCATTGTACTGAAGATATGAGAGCTTGGTATTACTTAGTAAGGCGGTGTTACATAACAGAGCTTGGCATAACTAACTTAATGACTATTGTATCATCCTGTGGCCTCCCACACAAAAAAACTGGGATAAACTGGAAGCGGTTATCTCACTTACAAACTGAGCATGATCTTGCAGAGGAGCATGTATTTCAGTGCAGTGACTGCCCTTGGGCTGTCGATGGAGTCGTAGCCCTCAAAAGCCTCAAAGAAGTAAGAGTAGGCAGTTTTCCAATCTTTCTCCTCAGCTGCGTGGATGATACCTGGAGTACAAAGGTAAAGCAGTCACATACCAAGCTAAAAAAAAAAACAAAACACTTTTTTAAATCCACTTGCAGATCCTTAAACTGTGAAGTGAGACTTGCCTGACTGCATATCAAGAGCCGCCTGGAGCTTTGGGGGACAGTAGATGGCATTGGCGGTGGTCCTGGCTGAGGTGAGGGCAGCTCTGGCTTTGGGAAGGTTGCTGAGAGCGTGGTAGGTTTTACTCTCCAGCAGCTGAACCTCCACCAGCAGAGCTTTATCATCCATCTTCTTCAGCTCCTGTAGCAACTGGGAACCTAAAGAGAAAGATCAGAGATCATAATCTTGAAGTTTCAAGCATATCAAAAGTATTGCAGTGTACAACTAAAATACAGTGGGATCCACTGTTGAGGAGGCTTTTGTTTTACAATAATTAAAATGTTAGTTTCTTGCAAATTAAAAAAAAATATTAAATGAACATTTAGCTCAGATGTCTGAATCCCACTAATACACATATTTATTTTTCTACATTATTCTTACCCAGCGAAAGGGCTTCCTGATATCTCTTTGTGTCAAAGTAGAGTGAGATGAGTCGGGCCTGATGAAAAAAAGAGAATGAATAATGACAAACTACATTGTTGTCAACTGTGAGGATAATATAATTCATTAGTGTAGTTAAGAATATTTTTTAAATGTCATGGCAGCAACATTAATGCTTTAATTTTAAATAAAATTTATATTTATTAAAGAACCCTGAAAAACTGTTGCATGGATTCCATTAAAATATTAAGCAGCACAACTGTTTTAATTCATTATTAATGCTTAATTATATTGCCGTCTACTGCTAATCGTTTTAATGCAATAATTAAATTACGAATATTAAAAAACTATGGCTCTTATGATAACTGCATAATATAAATTGCATATTTTAAATATAGAAACATATACATATTTTTCTTCAATATATACATGCATGTGTGTATTCATATATACACATAAGAAACTTACAATACACACACATTATGTGAACAAAAACTATTATCTTGGAATGTGATTAACTCACTGCTACTTGGTCCATGATTAATTACTGACTGATTGACATGACAGTCCAAAGTTGTTCATGCAAACTCTGTTTACCTCTAGGGCTTGTCTGAGAAAGGTTCTTTTCTCAGCTTTAGCCCATTCAATGCATTCCAGGCACAGCTCAACCTCCTGGCCCGTGGCAGCCTCCATGTCCAGAAATAGATCCAGGAGTGAGCGCACCAACCGTGCTGCCTTTGCCTTGCTGATGGAGATCAGGAAAGGCCGTACAAATTTCAGCAGGCCCCCAAGCTCTAAAATAATATGCAACGATAATTAAAACATTTCTATAGCAGGAGCAGCATCCCCCCAGAATGTTGATCCCAACCTGCAGCTTGTCCTGTCTTAGCCAGGAGAGTGCCCAACTCCAGGATGCTCTGCTCCTTGACACGAACCGCCTCTTCATCATCTTCCTGGACATCTCGTCTCACTGAAAAATCAAGACAACATGAGAACATGAAGTATTAACTAAGGGCAACAATCTTTTATAAACACTTCCATTAATATAAAAGAACTGTAAATTACCACACACTTATAATGACTCAACACTCCCCCCAATCAGCCATTGGTAGAACAGCACATAACCCCGCCCCCAAACTCCTGCCATTGGCTGCACTATTGTTGCTGTGTTGGGCTTGTCAGGACGCTCAAAATAAAAGTAAAGTTTTGACAAGGTCAGTGTTTATAGGGAAAAATCAGCCTATACACCTGCCTGCTTATAGATGTCTCTGTGCATCTATCTGGGCTGAATACTTTAAAGTCTAAAAAAAAAGTACAAAAGGAATTTTTCAAATAGGAAAGTTTCTAATTTAATCCAACTTGTCATTATGTTACGAAAACAAGAATCAGGTTGACATAAATAAAAAACGTAACGGGTCTTGGAGACGACAAAAACAAACATAATTATTACAAATACCAGTTAATCGGCACAAAAAGAAGCCGCTTTAACTCTACCAAACTAGCGTTATTTAATCTAAGATTACTCGTTATGCACTACTTAGCAAGCCAAGGTGTTTAATAAAATAATTATGATACCAGCAGCCAAACATAGACAGAAAGAAATCTCAGCTAATGTCACGCCAGTCAAAGCAGAAATGTCAAAGCTTGCTTTATAACGTTAGTTGGTATGAAGCACGTCAATCAAGTGAAGATTGTTAAAATACTCCAGCCTACAAACAATGTCACCAGTGGAACTACAATTAATACAAAATTAAAATATTTTTCAACTGTATGTGATAAAATGCGCCTTGGCCTGGAAGGGTGGCTAATATTGCAGGCTAACTGTCCATACACACTGGCTGTGTCTCAAAGCGTAGTGAGCTGTCTACTTGGACAGTTTTTAGCGAATCGGAGGCGAATCCGATCATTCGATTCAAATGTTAAAACACGCACAAGACGCCCAAACAGCTGACTTTGTTCTATGCTCGATTTGAACTTCCGAACGCCGCAATAAGGTCCGAATATGCTGCCTATAGAGGCAGGTTTACTGGGTTTTGAGACGCGCGCACGCACACCGTACAGTGAGTCAGCACCGCAGCACCGGCTCATGGCTCCCGCTGCCTTCCTAATAATGAAGCGTTAAAGTAGCCATGCAGAATGGAAAGTACAATTTTACCAAATGATCTAAAGACAGCTTTACCTATTGAATGTAAAATGTCAATAGAAGCGTTTCTGTCTGTGCTGATGAGAGACTGAGCTCTCTGAAACTCCACCACTGCCGCGGCTGCCATCTTCCCTATTCAAAAATCTCACTACCCACAAACACTTGCGAGCCAAACCGGAAGTGCATCGATACGTACGCGCGTGCGCTCACGCGGTGGCAGTTTGGGTCTTGTAGTATTGTTCACTTTTAGTGCACGATTGAGTAGCTAAAACATTTATATCTCAAATATTGCATTATTAATCTAAATACTTTCCTTCTTATTATTATTTATTTTATTAAGACTGGTAAGCCTACTTATTTTCAGGCTACCATGCTGCGCAAATAATTTTTACCGTCTTATTTTATTTATTTTAGTGGTCAGCAGGTGGTGACAAAGTCCACGATGGTTATCCTTATACCATTGACCTTCATACCTTTTGTAGTTTACAGGTGATATGTGTGTCCTTCAGCTGAATGAAAACACATACATTCTGGCAAAGTTCTCTCAAAGTTATGAACAAACATTCTTCCAGTAACACTAGAATGTTCATTCAAAGTAACCTGGTCTTTTTAAATAGGTCTACATGTAAAGACACTATAAAACACAATGACATCTGAAACATTTTTAATTAATTATGTTAATGGTTTCGAAAAGCAGTATTGTTGTTGCTTTTTGATATTTGAAAAATAATTAAATAAAACATTCCCCTTAATGTCGTCTTTAAATCTGAATGTTACATTACTGTCAAGATATATAGCCTTATCTTATATATATATAGGTTTATTGAAGTTCTTTAAAAAAAATTCCTAACAAGAATGGCTTAAATAGCCTTAAAACATACTATGACTTTATCTGCACGGTGAAGCAAAGACTTAAAAATAGTGATCAAATACAGAAAAAAATAAGTTAAAATAATCAATTTTTATTTTTTGCCAGAAATTATTGGGATATTAAGTAAAGGTCATGATAAAACTTTTTTTTTGCTTAGTAATTTTTGCTTAGTAATATGCCTTGCTCAGAACTTAATTTGGACAAATGTAAAGCTGATTTTCTCAGTATTTAGATTTTTTGCACCCTCAGTTTCCAAATATTCAAATAGTTGTATCTCAGCCAAATATTGTCCTGTCCTAAAAAACCATACATCAATGGAAATATTATTTATTCAGCCTTCAGCTCATGCCTAACTCTCACTTTTGAAAAATTGCCACTTATGACAGGTTGTGGTCCAAGATCCATTTTTTTCTAAACGTTTGTCCCAGTCCTTAGCAACAATGTAGGAGGCTGTTATACTTAAATAGTAGTAAAATAATTATGTAGCAAATCAGTGTATGCATTATATTTACATAAATATTCCATTAAATTATATTAATTTGCATAGAAAACGATATAAATATAATTTTTTTAGACAAATGTATGCCCTGTCTATTTACTATATAGCTGTCTTTTTTGTTTTTTTAACTGTAACATAAATGACCTCCACGTTTCTTGTGACTGCCAAGTGCTCGAAGGCGGGACAGTAGGCTGGGTAACATCCCAAATGAAGGCACAGCACAGGGAGGCGCTCTAGCACAGGTTTTCTGACAGCAGTACGCATTGCGCGAGCGCGGCTCTGACAGCACAACATCAACCTATATCCCGTATCTGCTGGTGTGGACCAATAGCACAGCGTCGCAGTTCTCAGCATCACCAACCAAAGGAGACATCCAGCATCCCCAGACCGCTGGAGCGCCTACAGAGACCTCCGACAAAGACGTGCCGATTGTTTTGTTTTGATTAAAAGCCTATTATTCCATTGGAATTTCGGCTTCCTGACAATCTTAATATTCAATCTCTTTCTTGGGGTGGCTGATTTTGCATCTCCTTGATGCGCAGTTTATCAAGGATAAACCCAGATAGCCATTACTGCGGCTCTTGTTTTGCCAAAGCATCGTGGAGGAGAGCAGGTTCCTGTAAGTGAGCTGTTTTTCATCGAAGCTTCTGTATTCATATTTGCTTGATTATTGGTCGTATTTGAATATATTGCAGAATTACTAGCTGCCTTGGTTAACATTTACTTTTTTGATTTAGCTGTCATTCTATGTTCTAATTTTGTTGACGTGATGATGAAAACGAGTGTCAGTAATCTCTCGTGCTCATGTAAACATCGCAGGGAGGAGCACACATTTTCAGAACCTTGGACAGTGACCGATATATTTGAGTAACGTACAAACACATTACATTAACAAAACATATGGGTTTTTTGTTTGCTTTGTGTTGTGTTAAATCATCTACAAACATGCATTGAATGAAAATGAGGAATGAGAATATTAAATGTACGGTTGAATGCAGATTTAGGGTGATACGGTGGAAGAGAGCAGTAAACAGTGGAATCTGCAATCATGGCGACGTCTTTATTTATGTTCATTGGCGGATTTGAGCTTGATGTGTAATTTTTTTTATAAACGTGGTGTGTATTATGATATTGTAAGAGTGGCAGATGAACCCAACAAATCAATTGTTTATATTGTAGAAAAACGTGAGTGCGATTTTTTATTGTGAGTGCGTATCAAGGAATAAAGAATGTTTGCATCTTACTTGAATCTACGACGCAATACCTTTATAAGGCCTATTTTCGACATAAATAAAACAGTACAGTGCTATAGTCAAATTGAAATGATCTTAAGATAATTATTTGACATTGTCAACCCATTGTCTCACCGTCAAATCATCTTGGATATAGCATTAATAATTTAAGATTTTTATGAAAACAAAAGGCCTAATTGCCAGGCAAGCATGCAATATTATGATGTTTGGGCACTACTAAAGGTATAAATCTTTATTTGAGTTGATAAAACTAAAACAAGAAATAAGAAATATAAAGATCTATATCATAAAGATAAATTTACTAGTATCATGTTATCGTGCATCTTTTATTCTGAATAGGTTATATTTCGCAAAATAGTCTGCAGTATGTTTGTGATGCTTATCACAATACACACTCGCATCATTGCTATATTAAAGGGACGAAATTAAAATATATACATTAAAATCTGTCAGAAAAGCACCAATTTGATAAAAGAAAAAAAAAAGAAGAATAGTCTATATGTATTTATACATTACTTTTTTGTTTTTGCAGGCTTTGCAGTGACACAGCTCTCATCTATCCTGTTATCATTCTTCTTTAACTAGAGCACCAACCTAAATTTGGATGTCTAACACAAATTGAACTAGTCTCGGGAAGCAGTGGGGCTCCAGTTTGGCACCTTCTTTAGCTGACCCCTAACCTTGAGATTCTGATAACCCGCTCCCGGCATCATGGGAACCGTGCTATCACTTTCACCCAGCTACCGGAAGGCCGCCCTGTTTGAGGATGGCCCGGCCACCGTGGGCCACTACACGGCGGTTCAGAACAGCAAGAACGCCAAAGACAAGAACCTAAAGCGGCACCCACTCATCAACGTTCTGCCGTGGAAACGAATAGTAGCCGTCTCAGCCAAAAAAAAGGGGTCTAAGAAGGTGCAGCCTAATACCGGCTACCAGAACAATGTTTCTCACCTCAACAATGAGAACCTCAAGAAGTCACAGTCTTGTGCAAATCTCTCCTCCTTTACACAGGACCAGTCGAGTCCATCAAATCAAGGCTCCAAAAACTCCAACAACACAGCTTCCTCGGTCAAGAAGGCGCCTCTTTCCAACTCCAACGCTGTTCCCGGGACACCCAAGAGGGTGATCGTCCAAGCCTCCACTAGTGAGTTGCTACGCTGTTTGGGAGAGTTCCTCTGCCGGAGGTGCTACCGACTCAAGCACCTTTCTCCAACCGACCCAGTGTTGTGGCTTCGTAGCGTGGATCGTTCTCTGCTGCTCCAGGGCTGGCAAGACCAGGGCTTCATCACTCCAGCCAACGTGGTTTTTGTCTACATGCTCTGCCGCGATGTGGTCTCCTCTGAAGTTGCTACGGAGCACGAGCTGCAAGCCGTCCTGCTGACCTGCCTGTACCTGTCTTACTCTTACATGGGCAATGAAATCTCATACCCTCTCAAGCCATTCCTGGTGGAGACCTCCAAGGAGACATTCTGGGACCGCTGCCTGTCCATCATCAACATGATGAGCGCCAAGATGCTGCAGATCAATTCGGATCCTCACTATTTCACCCAGGTCTTTGCAGACCTCAAAAACGAGAGCCAGAAGGAGGAGGAGAGAAGTCGTCTGCTCATCGGCCTGGACCGGTGAGAGGGCTCTGGAGATGTCTTTGGGGTCACTCTCATCTGGCATTTTTTTAAAGGATAGATCAGCCAAAAATGAAAATTCTGAGAAATCTATTCACCTTGATGCTGTTCCAAACCTGTATGCCATGTGGAACACAGAAGATAACATTTTGAAAATCATCTGTGTCTCTTAGGTTGTTTTGGACCCTAACTGTAGGCTAAAGAACCATTTCTATGAAGCATCTATTTTAAACATCTCGAGAACCTTTTTCCTCTATAAAGAACTTTTTGGATAATGGAAAGGTTTAATGGTTGTTTAAGGTTCTTCCAATAAAGAACCTTTATTTTTATCTAATTTGGCCTCCTCCTATTTAAGAGGAATACATAATAATATTTAAATAAAGAATAAATAACAACAAGATTTTCATTTTTGGCTGAGCTATTCATTTATGTAGCTCCGACATGGGTTAAATAAATTATGAGATATCTTTCAGTGTATTATTCACATTCTTAAATTTTTATAGAAAGCAATGGGTGATGCTAATGTTGTTCAAAATGAGCAGCGAGTGTTTCATTACCTTCAGCTTTGGGAATTTTGCACCTGAATATAAAGAAATGCCAGAATTGAGTGAACCAAATGCTCTTAAGTAGTGAATATTTAAAAGCACTGACAGAAAAGACTTCAAAAGACACAACGAGACAAAAAAAAAAAAAAAAGAACACAACTTTGAATGTGGACAGGAACCCAGCTGTTGCCAAGCTGACTTATGGACACTTTGCACCAAGATCCTTTCCACCGCTGTCAATAGACATGGAGACTGATTCATAATCAACAGACACTTGTTTTCCTGTGTCAATGAAACCGTACACTCGCTGAATGCTAAACACCTTGCTGTTGCAAATTCTGTTACAGCCAATTGCAAAAAGGCAAGCCACATACAAAGAATAAAGGGAAATGACTTTGAGGCCAGCATTGCACAGTGGCTGTTGATATAGATGGTGAAAGGAGAGGTTGTCAGCACATTTGCAAGAAAGACCTACTTTATTTTCATCCATGATACAGAGTTAAACAGATCTCTCCTGTGGTTTACGTCATTTTTTTTAAAAACAACTGTATTCATCTGAATGCACACACAAGCCGGATGATGTACTTTTGAGTTTTTTTAAAGCCGACTGCATATGTGTTTAGGGAATGAAATACGAAAAAAAACAAAAAAAAAAAGTTACAATAGTTTATCTTGCTATGCCTGCTTCGATGAGCCATTGTTCTGTCATTTTGTTTTGTACTCACACTAGTTTCAACAGGGGGCTCTGTACAGAAAAGCCTGTAAATGTATCAAAAACAGTGCCATACCTTTGATGAAAATCATGTAGGTCTAAAAACATACCAAAGGCCGGCAAACTTTGGAACGGTAGAATTTGTCATTAATAAGTATCTATCGGAATCGTAATTTATTGTTATTTATTAATTATTTTCACACATTTCTCTCTTGCATTTAGAGATTTTAGTAACGTCGTGTTAAAAAAAAAACAGTGCAGAATTTAGATCGATGGCTACCTTTTGGTGGGAATGAAGATTACGGTTAATGCACATTTGCATTCGCATAAATTATTCAATGCGATAACGTCTATAAGAGCTTAGTTTAAGACCATTTTCAGATCTGAGAAACACCAAGGTAATTCATCACACTGACAGACGATCGGTTTCATTTCAAATGAAATACCTGAAACCGATTTCTCTGTGAAGTACTGTTGGGATGTTCTACATATCAGCACTGCAAAAGCAATCATGAGTGATTAACCCATGACAACACAGATGATAACAAGCTCCAGGCATTAAACTGGATGAGATGTGGTCTATTTCTGGAGATGAGCAGCGATTTCGATCGCATTTACATAGAGGAATGGTTTTAGAGTACCAGATGATATTAAAAACTTACATTTGCAGCCACATTGATGACATCAATCAAACTGGATCTGGGTTATCGAGGGGAAAATGTGTGTTATATGATCTATTTTCCCACTTTAAACCATCTCAACAGTGCTAAATTGTGCATGCTTTCTTTGAGTAGTTATGTATCTCTTTCTTTGTAGTCAAAAAAAAAAAAAACTAAAAGAAAAAAAAAGAATGTGACAGTCATATAAGCAAACATTATTATGTCTCTGTTAATTCATGCAAAAGCTTGTTCTTCTCATGATATGAAAGTGGGATGGATGGATTCTGTGTGACTGCTTGCCCTGCTGCATTGCTTTAAGTGACTAAAGGTCGAGTAAGCCAATATTTTGCTCAAAAATGTGCCAGGGGAGGTTTGGATACAGGACTTGCACTTTTCTGTGTGCGATCCGTCTTGAGGAGACCGCAGGGGTTTTTAGGTTGTGGGGGCTGAAGTAGGTGAGCCCTTCTTCAATGCTTGCCTGCTATTATTTGCCCCCAGCCCACAACAATGTGCCATTTTTTCACTTGCATCACAGAGTAGTCCTTTGAAACAAAGAAGAAAAAAAAAAACATGATAAGTAAAAGATTAAACTCCTGTCAAACTCTCTCTGTATCTGTTGCGTAATTCTTTGTAGAACTGAAAACAGTGTTACAAAAAAAGAATGCATGAGTGTGCGAGCGCGAACGAGTGTATTTGTATAGAAGAATGCGATGTGTGTAAGTCGATTTTCTAGGATCAGAGCATGGCCGTGCTTATTAGAGGGTAGGACTCTATAGTATCGGGCTAGAGTTTGACAAGCGAGTGGGAGGGAGGGGTTACGGATCTCTTACTGTTTTGTTCTTTAAAAAAAAGACGAAAATCTGTTGCTGTAACTTTTTGCATTTTGTTTCTGCCTATTTTTATTTATTTTTGTACTGTGATGACAAATAAACTGATGCACTGATCATTAAAGATAGACCACGGTGTGGTTGTTTCAGCTGACCTCACCTAAAGAACACTGTAATTCTCAGCTGGACTGTCCACATTGTACCTAGTCACATTTGGATGCAGGGCTGTTACATAAGCAGATGAGCGGCACGAAAGCTGGCAGTTTACCAACAAAACATCTATTTTTCCAATTATGTGGTCTCGCATTATCACAGACCGCTTTGTTTAGGATAATGGTAGCTTGTTAAACAAAAACATTTTCCTATTATAACTTACACCACTGAAACTAGAAACATATTTACAAGCTAAGAGTCAATCTTCCCAAACTATATAAGCTATTGAGCATACATTTAGGGCCATCTCTAATTAGGCCATTGTTGACGGATCTTTATTGGATAGTGTGAACTGTTAATTGGTGTATCCATCAAATTATATAACAATTAACTAAAATCTATAATTTGTAAAGTTATACATAATTATATGTAGGTTTTGACATCGGTTTAAAAAATATTACTGGATATAATAAAAATTTATAAAATAATAAAAATAATTCAACAACCTAGCCTAGCCTTTACTTCCTAATTTATATAACTGGGGGAAAAACATGAAATACATTTACAAATTCCCCAAAACTAGCTCACAAAAATGGACCAAACTTTCCAAAGCTACTGATTCAAACCGATTCAATCAAATAAACTGGTCTACGTCCCATTGTGCATATTATGGTTATTATGCACGAGAGAGTCGTTTCAGATGAACCGGTTCACTCGAATGCTTCCATGTTCTCAATAGGACGAACCGATTTGCTAATGAATTCACTAGAATTACCACCGAGCGATATTTGTGAGTGAGCAAAGCGGATGTTTACAGTACATGAACTTTACATACACATACAAAAAGAAAACAGACTTAAGGCCCGTTCACACCAAGCACAATAACTATAAAGAAAACGATAACCATATTTGCGTCCACAACAGCGAACGATATTGTCTGTTTATTATAAGCTGCTCAATTGCGTCTGCCGCTTTAAATTCTCAAGCGCGTGATTTGTTCTGATTGGTTGTCAAAGTTAGCCTGGCTTCCGCGACTATAAAGCTCATAGGAGCTTAGTCTGGCCAAGCTGCCTTACTACGTGCGTCCATCAGATGCCTCTGTATACTACTGGACGAATCTACAACCAATCAGACTCATTCGATGACGTATGCGTAGCGACGGAACCTGAAGCCACCGTAACCAATTGTAGCTAGCTTCATTAAAGCAGTGGGAAAATGTCTTTACTTACTTTAATTACTT
>JAUMHQ010000069.1:11151633-11162067 GCA_032361165.1 Enteromius paludinosus
ACTCACAGTATGTTATGTCCATGTACTGAACTGTTATTATTCAACCATGCCAAGCTAAATTCAGTTTTCCATTCTATTGCACCTTTAAGAAACTTAACTGATCTTCAGACATGTCAGTGCATTTGTTTTGTCTTAAGAGTCACACCAGAAATGTCCTGATTGAACTATAAACTTATCCTGGTTTAGGCTAAACCCTGTCTGTGAAACCGGGGCCTATAATTCTTAATACATAAGCTACCACGGAGTCAAGAACAATAACGTTACCCATGCAATGAGAATGAACAGTTTGAACCATGATACCTCAACATTGTTGTAAAAGTGCATCAAATAACCACGGCCACAACAGAAAACATCGACAGGTTCAACTGACGTCATCAACTTCCCAGTGGCAAACAGCTGCTCACCCTGGATTAATAGCAGTGTGTGGTAAATCAATGAAATAATGACAGTATATCAGTGTGATGGAGCAAAAGCCTTGGAGCAGACACTTCAAGGGCATGTTTATTTTCAGGAGCAGATATTTGCTACAGCGTTTATTAGATTAAAAAAACTAAACAAATCAGTAAAAGGTTTCTAAGCAATATATTGGTTTAAAAGTATAGTTGTCTGGTTTCCTTATAATAATTTTCATTACTAAATGCACAGGTTATTGCATTAATATACATATGAAAAAAGCAATCCCTAAAGAAACACACTGTATAAACTGGATTCCCTTTTTTGATTTGGTCCAAGCACGTGTAATATCTTTTCGAAGTTTAAAACATCCTTTAAAATATATTAATTAAATAATAGATGTACAAAAGTAGGCACATTATTTGATCGAATCAGGCTAAATCTTGAACATTAAGATAGATGAATAGGTATAATTACAACAGAGAACATAAAAGACATTTACCTGGGAACAGGAACTATTCGGCACTTAAACTGAATCACTGGGGTTCACAACAAGTAAGAAAGTACTTTATATTATATAATGATCACGTATCATATGACTTTTTCTGCCAGAACAAAACAGACGGCACTATCCACAAAATGGGTTGGATTTTATGCAACCGAACAATCACATAACTTCTCTTATCAAGGTAAAAGAGCACTCACACACTGTCAGTATTTTTCTACTTTTCTACCTTGACAACTTCTAGAGATTGCTGTAAGTTGGTTTATTGCACGTCTTTGCTTTTAAGAATTGGTGAGCAGAATCTGGATCAGATCGTCTGGCATTATCTTAAGAACTATGTGCATTCTTTTACTGACATACTTTACCAATCCAGGCTAATAGTCAAGAGAGAGTAGAGGGACTGAGAAAGAAGATGAGAGAGCGCGCACCTGTTTGAAGCAGACATGATCGCCGAAGAAAAATGGAGATGATGTGATCAGCGTTCAGTGATAGTCTGACTTGGACGGATTAGCAGTCGTGGCCCACAGCTCACTATCTAATACACGCTTCCTCATTTTCATTCCACCCAGCGATGGGAGCTTAGTGGCCACCAGAAACGATCCTAATTAACTGATAAAAAAAAAGATCTGTTTCCAGAAGCCATAAACAAAGCAATCAAACAATTATGGAAAAACAGATTTATGCAAACAGCTCTGAAATAAAGAACAGCAGTCAGTTTTCAGCTTGGCACTTTCTCTATCAGTTACGAAAGCTTCAAACTGGGTCAGACATCTTGGGAGTTTCCCCTCAGAACTCTGTTGATTTTGTTCTATGAATCAATACTGCTCTCTTTCTCTCTTATTTGAACACATTTACACACGTAGATGTGCAAAGTTCCTAATATCAACACTAGCTGTTTGCAATGTTAACATTAACCATCTACTGAAATAAGACTAGATAGAACTAGCTGACAGAAGTGGAACGATTGGTTGACGGTTCTTTATTGGTGACAAATGCATTTTTGGCTCATCATGTAAAGTGGCGACTACTTTGAACTCAGTCACTGTAAACACGACAGAACGTCTTTTTAATGGCTTTATCACTAAAGAAGTGGTTAAAACCGCCTTCCGCCAGTGAGAGTGAGTGAATTAAAGGAACTACTATCAGCGACAGAGTCTATTATTTAAAAAATGGCAACAAAAAATAACTCTGCCATCACCTCCTGCTCTGTGCCGCCTTGTCTGATTCTACTCCGAGATCAGGAAATATGTGAATAAATGACAGCTCTCATCCTACCTACATTATATATAGTGCATACTGTACGTTATATAAGCTATACCCAATATGACAGTTTCTGTATACAATATGTGCTATAAATGAGCAGCTATATGCAGAAAATTACGAGAGTGTTTAACGCTCCTCTCTGAGCAGTTAATGAGTTTGAGGATATGATCAACACACCCCGCTCAAGAACATCTGATCAAATTCAGCAGCAACCACAGCACTGCGTATGATCTGTGCAATACACTGGGACGCAAGCAGAGCTGTTCTTCATCCCACATGAAGCAGTGATCAAAAACCAACTCTTTCCCTTTGAAGGAAAAACCTCGAAACACAAGTTAGATCCTTGCATATCCTGTCCCTCATAAATATTACATTTAGGATTGCTCTTCATTTGGTTGTAATGTTTAATAAATAAACAGCGCAGAGTTTGGTAAATCTTCTTTGAGGGTCTATAACGCTACTTCCTTGTCATCTTCAGAATAATCTAAACTGAAGTTTGGAATATAGGGACAAACTTTTTATTATTTCTTTTTTAAATTAAACATTCTTCCTTGCCTGTCTACAGGCAAATTTGGTATGGCTTCATTTCCGAGGTTCGACTCAAAGGTTTGGACTAGCACAAAATAGATACCCTGCTGTCAATGTCCTTTTAAAGGGGCCGTTTTGGGATCCCTGGTCTTCTAGTTGCCTGGCACTGAGAGAATGTATCCCGATCGGCTCTTGGTGAAGTCTGGCTGTGATTGGTTGATCTTGGTTTCCACGACGACAGTGCACTTCCTTCCATTCATACTGCAGTGAATGGGGCTGACAGTGTTCACCTGTAGCTTCCTCTTCTCACTAGAAACAGAGAGACAAAGAGAAAGAGAGTCACTGAAAAATTCCATATGCTCTTGGTCCACAGAGCTCTGTGAGCTTGTCGCATTTGGTTGGTTGGTTCTGGGTGGATGGGCAGACTGTCTCGCTGAGGGGATCAATGAAGCACAAGAGTAATTGGCTGAAAGAGAGCAGCAGTGTTTTTAGAGAGGGGTAAATGGAAATATAAAAATGTTCAACTGTATTGCGCACACACTGCAGTTCAAGTCAATAGGTCCAACTGCTAAAAGCCTTGTTATACCTAGCAAACCTATTAGCTCCATTTGTAAATATAAAAACAGAAACAGCGGGGTTACACATGAGCCAATTACAATGAAAGTGAAATCATATTTACTGTTGCTCTGCAAACTATTGTGTGCAAAATCCAAAATTCCAATCGAAATCTGTGTAATTGAGAATTTTCCATTAAAATGTTCACCTATTTGCAAGTTAGTCACATGAATTTGACCAATTGACCAATAAAAACCTTCTTTTGAGAGTGGCTTCTGAGTGAGCCGTGCTTTATATCTCTCTGTTACGAACACAATGAACGACAATGAACATTTCTGCTTATGAAATCTTACCGCAATGTGACCGCACTCCAAGAACCAATCTATAAACGCAGCCACATGACATGAAAGTGTGAACATAATATTAGTGGGGGAAAAATTGTTTACTAGCCTTCTTTTTTATATCCAATGGTCCCATGTCAACCTGAAAAGAGACTACTATGCCTCTTTTTACAACATGTAAGTCTCATGTGTTCCCCAAATTATATTATGTTAAGTTTCAGCTCAAAATACCCAACAGATCGTGTAACATCATTTTGAAAATGCCTATTTTGAGTGAAAGCAGAAATGCTGTTTTTGTCCATCGTGCTGAAATGATACATTTTTAAAACGTATTGGTCTGATATATAACGCACATCTGAAAGCACACGCACAGAAAGCATCTGTTACACAGCATTTGAGTACTAAACTAAGTTCTCTTTCTTGTCTTATTGCGCTTAAACTGTTAAAAATGCACAAGTTTATGTTAAGAGTTACAAAAACAGTTATGTATGTCAAGGTAAACAACAGGGAAAGGAAATTGGAGATCTAGTACACCGTTGCCATAATGGCGGCGCCGTGGGTGGAAACATGTAGATTGAGGGTCGTAATATTATAATAAAAACTGCTTTCTCCGTCAAGGGGGGGGAGAAATCAGTACAGCTCATTTTTTTTCACAAGCTTGCAGAGAAAGGCTAACCAAATTTTTTTTTATTTTTAAATAATCTGAAAATTGTCTGTTTCTTGAGAAAATGAGGTACCTGTTAAAATAGTTTTTTTGTCACAAATGCTGTCGATTGGATTTAACATGCACTGATCTCAGAACATTGTTAATAAACTTACACGAAGAGTGTCATCTGCCCAAAACTAAATTGCCTGCTCATTATTAATATGATTTTATATTTGTTTATTACAGTAGAACCAAAACAACTCAGAAGTCTAATTGAGAAGAGTGGCCTTCACCAGGCAGCTTTTTAAAGAAACCTGCAGATGATAAACTCCTAATTATAAAGCTCTGGCTTCATAACTTACTGTACCAGCAGATTGCTGCACCAGACGTTTCTATGGCAACCCAGTGAACCTCATCATGTGGTAGGGCAGCTCCAGTCAGTCAACAGATTGTCTCAACCAGAATCAATCTCAAAGTGCTGGAAAACCCTGGATTTACTGAGCGTATATATACAATTCCCTCAGTTTCTTGTTGAGGCAGCAATGAATGGTTAGTCAATGAATGGCTTGAGGTGTAGTTGAGTTTTGATTTTAGCAGCAGGGAACAGCATGAGAACTGTAGATTTCCCCATACTGAGTGTCTCTCTTTGAGCCCGACTCTCTCACACAGTGCTGGGGAGCAGACAGCTCCACATGGCCCACTGGAAAATCAATTCTTTCCAGCCCTCCTAGCCCCTGTGCTTGTGCCCTTCACGCCAACTGACTCACCACCTTTGAGGCCTGCTCTGCTACCCAGAATAGAAGGAGTATTAAGGGAAGGTAAAGGGGGAGGGGAAGTGAGCACTCAGGAGATGATGCTGTCTAGTGCCAGACAGCATCATGACTGTGTCTGTATCCGTATATTCTGAAACATTATTGTACAATTCATCCATCAGTTTTCTAGAATAAATAAACACCTATGCACCTTTATGAAGACAGTTTCTGATTTCACTGAAAAACAAAACATTGAACTGCATTAAAAAATTACATGCTTTTCAATAAAATACTGCACAAAAATAAGTTTGTTACATTTAAAATGATATTTAAAGTATATAATTAAAATAAAAATGTATGTATGTACATAAATGTATGTCTGTTCTGAAAACATCTAGCATAATTTGTAGATGCCACCTGTTTTAATATTATATTTTAGGCATTCCCTTTTTTTGTTGCCATCTAACCCTTTGTCATTAACTATTCTCTTGAAGGGACTGCTTAAAAATATTTCAATAATTTAACAACATAATCACATGTTCACAGTTCAATGGTGTTGGTTAATGAAATAAAATGCTATATATACATATATATATATTTTTTTTTGTGATTTGAGTGCCAAAATTGCCTGTTAGTGCCATTTTATATATCACAGAATATACATTCATATTCACACATATATATATATATATATATATATATATATATATATATAAAAATGAGTCGCGTCCATGAACACTTCGGGACACGTCAAATAAAATGTCTATCAGTAAACTATTGAGTTGCTTTGCCTTTTGTTTATTTGCCAAAACAATAAACCTTATAGAGCAGTGAAGCTTCAGTATTTTCTCCTCTCTCTCAATGTCCATGTGCATCAGGAAGTCCATTTTTATTTATGTGACTGAACCCCTCACTAACACTTCCTCACTAACATACCAGCAGATGCAATGGAGGTTCCGAGAGCTCACAGCCTCTTATGATCACAATTCTGCTTCTGTATTTATCTGCAAAGCAATTCGGCTGTAGTACATTTAGTGGGTCGAAGAAAGAGGGAAAAGTGGGAGGAGAGAAGAATGAATGTGTGTCTGCAACAGAGTCACACCCCACCTCCAAAAATAGCAGATATGCCCTGGGGCTAATCCATCTTCACATCCTCAAAAAGAAAAAAAAAAAAAGCTATAAAGTATTATGCTTGCTATGCACTTTAGAGAAGAGAGGCAGCATCCCAGCATGCTTCACTTCATATGTCCCACCCCAATAATCTGACTGCACTGCTTTCCTCACATGGTGGTATCACATACTTCACGTGTGCAGGTCTCTCACCCTTGCTCTCTCTCTTTCACACAAACTAACTTCCTCAGGCTGAAAGCACCTTTTAGAGGTTGCTATTATTAAATCTTGTCCTACAGTACAGAGGGATTATAAAGTACACAGCTTGTGATAGTGGAAATAACTTTTTTTAAACCACAAACCCATAATTCAATATATGGACTACAACAACTCAAATGACACCTCATTGGTTAATTAATGGACAATTAAGCTTTGCTACATTTGCTAATTTTCAATATGTGAAATCTATCAAAAGGAGCATGATGTTCATTGAAGCACCAGCACTGATGATGAATAAGCCAAGCAGACAGATTACTGTAGGAAATATAATTATTCAGCTTCCTCAAATCTGTCGGCGCAGTAAAGACCGCCTCCTATAACTACTATTTATTAAACACAAGCAGAAGCTTCTAATATGTATCAGATCAGTGGCTGGGTTTCACTGCCTTTGCTCCTTTTCACAATTTTAAAGAGAGCTGTTAAGGAGGAGATTACAAAGTAGGTAATTTAGAAGCACAGGGAGAAAAGGCTTAGCAAGAAGAAATATTGATCAAAGCTGGGGCTCTTCTCGGAGAACAGCGGGAATGAATACGAAAAGGGAACGGAGGAGAAAAAGATTGAGGGATAAGCATGTAAGTGAAAATGAGAGTGTTAAATAAGTAACAATAAAAGACAGAGAGGCCAGGCCTGCAGGAAAATACACAGTAAAAATGCTTTGCTTTGTAACAGAGTAGTGTGTTTCATGTGGTAACGAGTGAAATTAACAGGTTTCATTAAAATAATGAACCAAATATTACCAAGTCATTTTATGCATGAATTCTAAATGTAAAAGAAATCATTGTTCTACTAATTCTAAAAGTTTAAATATTTAGAATAAAAATATCATTGCCTCAGTTTTATTAACAAATGATATTTTTTGAGTTTATTGTCATTATTAAAAATTAATGGTACCATTCCAAGGTTCATTAGTTAACATGAACCAAGAATGAAATATACTTCTACTTAATTTATTCATGTTATGTTCATTTCAGCATTTACTAATGCATTTTAGAAATCACAAGCTGTGTTTGTTAACATTAGCTAATGCTCAGTGAACTAATATGAACAAACAATGAATTACTTGATTATTCGTTAACTAACAAAGATTACTAAATAGTGTAAATAAATGTATTATTCATTAAATGTTAGTTAATACATTAACTAATGTTAATAAATGACACCTTATTTTAAAGGGTTACCAAAATAGTATAGAAAGTAAAAAGTATAATGTACAGTACTGTGCAAAAGTCCTCGGAACAGAAGCTGTTTTACCAAAAGCTGTGATACCAAATCTTTATTTGATATAGTTAATAGAAGTTAATTGATAAATTAAATCTATTTATGGCATTGTTTTTGAAAGCATCCTTATTTCATACCATTTTTAGTGTCTAAAACTTTGAACAGTACTGTTGCTTTGCAGGCAGGTTTTATTGAAGCATCTTGGAGACGTTGCTACAGTTCTTCTGGATTTAGTGTGTCTCAGTTTGTTCTGTTATTTCATGTCATTCCAGACAGACTGGATGATGATCAGATCTCTGTGTTGAGCACTGGCTGTTGTTATCTCACTGTTAATGACAAAAATAATTTTGGAAAAGTAAACTGATATTTCCAACTGACACGCTACCACAAAAGATAGAAATAATTGACTTAAAACCATTTTTTGTTGGTGAAAATACTAGTGGCCTAAGACTTTTGCACAGTTCTTTGTATATTATTATATTTATATATTATAACAAAGAGAAACCTCCTGTCTGTACTATGGCTAAGATTCAAAATTCTAATTAATAAAGATTGTTCAAAAATATTACACTTTGACTTAAAAAGTGTAGCTTAAAATGCATCAAAAACTTAATATCACTGAATCAGCATGACTCTAATATGCAAGTAATTTTGAAAACTCAGATCAGATCAAAGCAGGAAGTTGTTCCATATTTCCTATTGTATATCTGCATGATTTCAAGCTTAAAACATATGTTAAAATGCATCAAAGAGATAATATAACTGAATCAGAATGACTCTAATATATAAAGTAAATTTGAAGGCTCAGAGCAGATCAAAGCAGGAAGTTACTCCATACTTCCTGCGGTGTATCTGCATGATTTCAAGCCTAAGAGACATCTGCAGGTCTACTCCTTGACTAAAGACAGACCCCTGTGTTCCCGTCAGGTTACCAGCAGCAGTAATATTTAAGCAGTATATTTGCAGACAGATTCTTCTTGAGGGTTTGCAGGGATCAAAGTGGACCTGTGCCGAAGGTTTAGAATGGATGGCATCATTAAAAGAATTGATTGTGATGGAACAGCAGGTGTGCGGGGCGCAGTATGGAACTTATAAATAAATCTTCCAGATTTTCCCTGTTAAGGGTAAGGTAAAGCATTCACCGATTTGCAGTAGACAATCTGTTCAGGATATGTTGAGCTTTAAGTTAACTCAGCCATACCATATTCAATCTGCACCAAACTTGATATAAGTGCTGGTCTGAAGACATCCAAATGTCAATGTTCAGTTATAGACATAGCAGCACCAGCTGGCAGCAGGAAGTTTGGCAAATATAAATTGCTTTTACATATTAATTCTATATTTGCTTCTTTAAATGCATATTGCCCCCTGTTCCCTGTCTTCCTAATGCCACGGGAGCTGGAGAGCCCGGGTGCGAGGGCCCTCTCAACGCTGCTTGCAGCTTTAATTTTTGTATTATAATTGTCCATGAAAGCTGGAAGTGAAAACTTCCTTGTATTCAGGTGTGCATAATTATTAAGCAGGTTTTCATTTACAGATAAAATGAGCAAAGAAAGAGATTTAATCCCCATGAGAAATCTTCAAAATTAATGCAGTACAGAAATTGAACAACAAAATGCTCATTGGGTCAGCGGTGTCAGAAAAAAAACAGGTGGAGAAGAAAATACACATTATCTGCAAAAGATTTATGCATGTGAAGATGTAAAGCCACCAGGAATCATTTTATTAGTAGGTATAAAAATTGATATGGTTTGGAATTCATAAAAAGTGCTTTACAAAAATATGATATGAATTTTAACTAATAATTATGCATGCAATGAAGGTGAAAATCAATAGTGTTACTGCAGTATTCTCAGAGAGTGGCAGGTAGCAAGGACAGCCTAGCACTTCATTTGTGGAAAGAGGCTGTTGCTAGAGTCAAGCATGACTTACCAAACCTTTAGATAATGTCTATATACCCATAAAGCTCCTTACTGTCATTCATCAGTGTCTGAACATCAAAGCACAGAGCAGAGCCTCAGCAGTGGATCACTGCAGGAGGGTCAGTGCATGTAACACTGCTAATAAAAGACCAGAGATGTGAAGAAAGAGAGGATAGACTGGGGGTATAAAAGAGTGGAAAGGAGAGACTGAATGAAGATAAGCCATGAGTGATTTCAGGTTTTTCTAACTCCAAACCCAATCCAGAGTGCAACAACCAATGCACTAAAAAAGCTGACTGGTGTATTCCTTGCCAAAGCTTGTGGTCATTAAGATAATATTTTGCAAAAAGTAGCGCCAAGGTTGCATTTATTTTGTTAAAAATATAAGGAAAACAGTAATACGATGCATTACTTCTAGAAAAAGTGATTCATTAAATATTATTACAAATACATTAAGTATTTTAATATTTTTCTTATTTTAATATATTCCATTCTAATACCCTCAAAACACTTTTTTAAAATAATTTTATTAACCTCGATAACAGTGCTTTTTGAAACCAATTTTACCACTTTTTAAGAATTCTCTGAATAACAGAATGTTGAAAAATACAGCTCTTTAATTTGATTCAATTTTTACAGCAATTAAATTTTTAATTCTAATTTATTTTTCAATATTATAAATGTTTGTAAGGTATTGTAACTTTTGAATTTGAATTAAGGTAGCGGATAGGAAGTAAATTTGTATTTGAATTTGAACTGAGTTCGAAAATTCTGAAATTTAAATTAGAAACAGAAATTAAGTTAAAAAACAAACACTTTAAATGCTACGCTACATTATAACATACACCCCCAGTTTCACAGACAAGGCTTAAGCTAGTCCCAGACTAAATTGCATGTTTGAGCTGTTTCAGATGAAAATATC
>JAUMHQ010000069.1:11162345-11173926 GCA_032361165.1 Enteromius paludinosus
TTGTGTTGGAATTTGACCGTTTTTCAGTCGTCTTTTGCAAACACTTGATTTCTATAAGAAGTAGGAAACGATGGTGTCTCACAGTATGTTATGTCCATGTACTGAACTGTTATTATTCAACCATGCCAAGCTAAATTCAGTTTGCCATTCTATGGCACCTTTAAGGTTTTTGAGGTTGTATATGACAACCTGGAAGTATGGCAGAAAGTGAAGCACATCGAACATGGACAATAGGTTCACACACACACACAGAAAATAAATGGTTAATCTATTATATTAATACAAACACACAGGCACACACAAGCGCTTATTTTCATATTTGTGTTGTCTACTAATTAAAATAAATTAACTATTTAATCGCATTTTTTTCTGAAATTAATCACAATTAATTCCAACTAAAAGTAACGTTTTTAAATATACTTTTGTATTGCAATAATGTTAGATGAGTAAGACAGCGCTGGGCTTATATAAAATATATTACATGCTTGCACAGTTGTAAGGCAGCTTTAATCGTCCTTTTGAAAGCTTCATGACTTAACTGACCACAACGTTGCATGCACGTAGCTTATTTGCAAGCACAGTACCATTTGTGGAAGGTGGAAAGAGCGTCTGAAAAACAAAAACAATTTGTTTTGATTTTGATATTTTTTATCGTTCACGAGTTATAGGCTTTGTTGTAAAGTAGGTCCTTGACTTTTGAACATTTTTGGGCCCCATTGCGAAAGTCAGTAGAAGTTTCAACTTTTTAAAAATAATTCTTGATTTTCAGCGTCCACAGACTATTGCTGCAGTGGTTTCATTCTGATCAGGCGACTAGGACTAGTTCACAAAAGTAGGTTTCTTTTTGATTTCCGTAGACCCAAGGATTCCAAAGATGTAAAGTTTTTGAGTCTACAACAAGCGGTTTAAGAGTTATTAGCACTAACGCATTTGTGATGGCTATAGCTCCCCCTATGGTCCGATTGCGTCGGTTCTCTGCGAGCAAGACTACTACCATCTGATCAAGTTTCAGCTTTCTAGGCCTTACGGTTTGGGTTGCACAATCAGTTTTAAGGCAGAAGAACAATAATAAATTTAGCTGCAAGCAGCAATTACCGGGGTTCGAGCATTTTTCGAGCAGAGACACACATGCACAGGCATACAATCACACATATTGTAATGCAATTTTAGATATTTGAAATAAATGATAGGTAACAGTAATTGCAAGTCTTCTCTTTTTGTCATTTCCAGGTTTCACTGTAATGATTATCTGGCAAAATTTTAAAAACTATGAGAAAAATGGTAAACTATAACTAAAAGTGATTTTAAATGTTAAAATAGTGATTTTATAATGTCTCCATCAGCAAAAAAAAGCTCATTAACGGTCTTCCACATGTAGTGGTTATTAATTGCAACGTCTTACACAACAATGTTTAAGTTTTATGGCTATTATACAGTATATTTTTTTGTCAAAACTGTTTGATTAACATCATTAATCCCAGAGGCGAAGTTGTTCAGAATTAGGAGATGTTCGAACCCCTAACAATAGTAATAATAATAATAAAAATCCTACAACCCCTAAATATTTCTTGTGTGCAAAACCAGCCAGTTTCTATGGAATCACGTGACATTATTTTTAATATATCAAAACAGAAAACGGCTATTTTTAGTTTTACAGATTTACTGTAATGCCAATAAAAAAAATGCAGTGAAGTGTTTTTTATTTCAAAAGTATCAACTCCTCACTTGAAAGCAATGAGTAATTACTCAGAAATACTATAATAAATATTGATTCGATATCAAGGATCCATATTCCTTTAACCTATAAACTGAGTAATCAAAAGGAAAGTGGAACCTGAATTTATACTTGATTTATAAACAAATGCATAGAACAGACTTATGCATGTAAGCACATCAAAGATTGCGAATTCCCGCTTTTTCCGTTTCGCTTGGATAGGATGAAATGAGTTTTCCCTCTGCAGGCTACTGTAAGCGACTCATTTACATACGAATTTCAGTATAATCACTGCAACAGGCAATTCATAGCAGCCTTTACCTTGAAAGGGCAGGCAAATGGAGCTATTTAGAGAATCCTCGCTCTCTCTCTTTCACTCATTAGTATTCTAAACCGGCAAGCCAACTAATGGACTAAATATCAGACAGACATGGATCGTCTAGTTGCTATGGGAACTGCATCTGCAGCTGTGAGAGTGAGGTGAGGTGAGAAACACGGAGGGAAAAAAAACACAGAGATGGAATGAGAAAAAGAACCAGTGAAGCCAGAGTGGAATAATGGCGGACAAAAAGAAGAAGAAAAAGAAAAATGACAGAACTAAAGGAACAAATGAGAAGCTTGACCATTTGGAGGCTGTAAAAGCATTCAGCATGGATGACCTTGCTGAAGGACACAACAATTGCAGCCAGCACCTCCGCACAAAAGTCGCTGGCAAACAGACTAATGAGGCCTGAAAAAAAACGTTAACGCTATTGTGTGCGTTTATGATCCAGCACATTAGGTAAAGAGCAGCTTCCTGTCCCAGCTCTATGCTGTATCATGCCTGCTTCTCATTACACTGATGCTATAACACACACTTACTGTAAGAAAGCATCTTTGGAATTAGAAATCTGATCCCATCAATGGAGGAAATTCACTTATGCGTCTGCTTCAAAACTCTCCCCTCAAAGGTATCGATTTATAAAGAATGAACAGTGATGCCACACATATTGCTGTATGGAAAAAAAAACATTATTGTTGTCATATTTGGTGTTTTCTATACTGACAATACAGCAATTCTAGAAAGGCTGTGAGCCAAGGCAGTGAAAGGGAACGATAAAATACATATGAAAAAATAAAATAAATCTGGTTAGAAAATAAAATATGAATATTTATACAGCAGGCATGCATCAGATTGACCCAAATATAATATACAAATATTAGAAACTAAATTTAAAATGTAATGTATTCCTGTGATGACAAAGCTGGGTTTTCAGCAGCTATTCCTCCAGTGTCACATGATCCTTCATAAATCATTCTAATATGCTGATCTGGTGCTCAAGAAATATTTATTATTATTAATTATTTTGTAAATGGTTGTGCTGCTTAAAGAATTTCAAATTCTTGTTCAAAAGAACAGCATTTATTTGAAATAGAAATCTTTTGTTATGTTAGAAATGTCTTTACTGTCACTTTTGATCAATTTAATGCACCATTGCTACATAAATAAAAATATTACATTTTTGTAATGATTAATTTTAATACCAGAACATGATTAGTTATACTGGTATTTTAATTGTCTCAGAACATTGTCTTCACTCTTATTAATGTGACACAAGACCTTGACAGTCTTTGTCACACATGAAGCGTGTCAGCTCAAATTGAATTAACTGATTTGCTTCTCTGTCAAAAGGATCACGGGAAGGAAAAAAACATGGCATTTTTTTTTAGGTATGGCATAGTTTAAATCAAAATATCTCTATCAATGAATTAAGTAGGTCTTCTTAAAACATTCAACGATATCTAAATACACTACAGCATGTTAACATACAGCATAGTTTAGACAATTAAGAAATTAAACGGGGGTTTGATTGTTACTTGCCACTAAAAAGTGGCCAGGACATGCCAATCCCATCATGCCCATTAGCAATCAGGTATCAACCTGAGAAATATTGCTGGACCACTATTTCCACACATTCAGACTCTTTGTCTCCACTCTTTTGCGGCACTGCACATTAACAGCATTACAGAGAAGTGCAGATTGGAATCTGGCCCAGTTTTGTTAGCAAGGGCATGAAGGTCATTCTAAAGCACTCTGGGTATTAAGCACACAGAAAGTGATCAAAGAGCAAGTTGGGATCAATAGAAAGTAATGGCATGTGATTTTGCTGAGTTGAGAGTAAAAAAAATAGAGAAAAGATTGATCATCTAGATTTTTAGCGGTGCACAAGGAAGCAATAAAGCGAAGCCCTAAAGCCAAAAGAAGACCAAACCTTAAGGATGATTTAATATCAGTAAGTGATTACTGTCAATGAGATTTCATTGAACTGTTGACCTTCTATATGCATGTCAATATATAATTACAAACACAAGAAGATGCAAAGCCCCGCACTTGCTTTCCTACTGCCTAAAGCACAAGTCTTTGACCCCACATCCTTAACGCTATAATGATGTCAGAGGTTCAGAAACGACACTCACTCATACATCCAAACTCCTGCTTACTCTCCCAGGAGCTTTTAAACAGGATTTGAGTCCAAAAGGCACCATTCATTCCCTCAGAGAAGTGTTAAAAGGAGACAGACTTAATGAATTCCTGTAGAGAACTCTTTCACAGAGCCTTTTAGTTCAAGCCACAGTGATCAATAGTGACAAGGGTCCTCATTCAGATGAGACACTAGCTGAGCTGACATCAACACCTTTGTTTCGAGCCCAATTTAAACAGATTACACAAACATACTGGAGTTGGCATCTCACAATGGAATTCCCTCTTTTGAAAGAGTTGCATAGGCTAATAATGGAGACTGAGAACTTTTCTTTCAGCATCAAAGTAGTCAACAGCACCTCAAGACTCAAAATAGTCTAGCTAATCCTGACGTGGGTCTTCACGCGTTCTATTTAGTGCATGAGGGAAGCGCTTCTTGATATCTGTGACAGCTTGAGTGACAGCTACAGTGATGCAGACAGATGTGTGTGAGTGTGCGCCCATGTTGGACTGGGTATGTGTGGGTGTGTATCTGTCGGGTTGTAGTTTAAAACTCTTTGAATAATGCTTAAAGGCAGGTGTGATAGCTGGAGAGCTGAGGTATTCCCTCTGTAGAGAGAAAGAGGTGCAGTTCTTCCTGTGTGCTGTGCATGCTGATGAAGAAGAGCCTGGTTAAAAATAGAGCTGCAGTCACACAACCTTAAATATTTAATCTCCTACATCTCTACACTGGGATAGAAGAGAGAAAATAGGGAAGGATGAAAGAAATATTGAGCCTCCGTAGACAGCATTTTAAAGGGATAGCTAACAAATTGCAATTCTGTTATTAATTACTTAAAAATAGGCTAGGCTATAAAATCATGCATAATCTAACAGCAATAATGATCATTAATATTGTTCTCCATATTATACAACATCCTTATTTATCATGATCTTTGTGTGTTTTGATAGCTCTATTTTCGTGCAACTGCTCTACAATGGAATAGAGAAGATGAAATGTATAAATACTGAGACATGAAGACTTAATTTAGTTAAAAAGAAATAAAACAACTAAAACATTTTTGTTAACTGAAATAAAGCTAAAATAAAAATGAAATATATGAAAAACTTAAGGCCAGTTTTACGACCAGCTTGCGTCAAAAAAACTCTTCAAATGAATTATGCAATGTGTTTTACTAAAGTTTGCACCATTATTTAATGCCCAAAAAAGTATGTCTTAAACTATATGAAGTTTTCAAACTAATTTCGGGTGGAAGCTGGCACTGTTTACTTATCAATCCCACTTCCTTTGTAAGCCAATGCGATCCTCACCTCGTCACTATAAATGGTCCAGTTTCCTTCCCTTCTGTATCTTGTTTTTGCATTCCCACCACCTTCCCCTTCTCCTATGTTCGCTCCTTCCCCGATGGGCATGCAGGGTTCGAGCCGGACTCCGAGCCACCCCCTCCTTAGGGCTCTCGCTACTAGGGTTCATGGTTCACCGAACTCCCGGCTCGCCCCTGACAGCACGCCAAACATGCTATTTTATTACGACTAATGAGGAAGTGCGAACACGTGAAATTGCCTTGAAATGGCTACAGTTATTGTTGCTAGAAGAAGGCACAGCAGAGAAAAGAGAGAGCATGGTAGAAAAGAAAGGGATTTTTCCACAGGTATTCATTTTTTTTTGGAAAGAACACATTATCCGAATACATCGTTTGCCAAGTCAATCTATTTTAAATTTTCTTGACGCATTTATAGCGTAAACTCGGAAGAGAATAGACGATCGAGGATAGAGCAATACTAAAGTTTATGTTTTGCAAATAACATGGTTTCGAGAGAAATCGTGAACGCAGTAATCACCCATAATCACACACAGCTGGTAGCTAATTTCCTAATCAACCTCTCCCAATCAAATCGCTTTCCTCACACTATAAAATCGCCCTAATTCCATGTACCCACATCTCGCTTGAACGCATCCCTCCCCCTCCCCTTCTCCACCTATCCATACCTTTCATTCTGACCTTTCAGTCAGAGAACGAGCTGTACCCCGAATCCTCACCCTCGCTAGGGTTATTTCCCCTAGGGTTCGGAGTCCACCGTTCTCCCGGCTCGCTCCCCAGACAGCTCGCCATATTCGCTTTAAACTTCTGATTACTAGGAAATGTGAACTCTTGAAACACCGGTAAAACGAAAAGTAAAAAAAAAAAAAAAGTCAGAGCATTTCACTATAAAATCAAATGCGGCTGAACCCTTGCAAAAATGCATACGGCCATTGCCAGACAGTCAGTGATTTGAGTTATAATTTTAAAAATATAAATGTTTTTGTTACAAAAACCCATCAATCTGCTTTTATGGAACTTCAAAATAACGCCAATTGTACACCAGCATTACTAAACGTGGAAGATCCAGGACGAATTTGTCAAAAAGAAAGTCATATACATCTAGAATGGTGTGGGGTGAGTAAAATATGGGGTAATTTTACAATAAAGTCTTTAAAATTAGATTTGAAATTGAAAATATTTTTAATTAATGTTTCTCACAAAAAATATATGACTCATCATATCACAGTCTCTTTTAAGGGAAAAAGTATTTTCCATTGTCTAGTCTTTAATTTTTTCTAAAAAAAAATAATAATATTTTTATAACTATTGTAATATCAAATCACAATAGTTATAAAATCGCAATACTCAATTATCGCAGTACATTAAATCAGCACACAAATACAGCAGATCAGCGTATCATCCCAGAACTAATAAAAATAATATTTTAATAAACATTTGTGGCTATTTACATTATTGATTTTGATTTTCTATATTTATGCTGCCAAAAACAGTGAGATATGATGGTGTGGGATGTACACAAAGCAAGCAGAAGAGAAAAATAAAATTGTTGAGAGAGAAAGTGGACACTTAGAGAAATAATCCTCTCTATTTACATAGAGCCGAATGATTTATCAGAGATGTTGTTGACAACATTCTTAATGCAGATAAGAGGGTTTTGATTTTACTCGCATATGGCACAGACTGTGCCAGTCAGACTGATTTTCAATACATGGGATGTTCTTCCGATCTATTCATAGCACAGGAGAAACAGTTACGTCTGCAGTTTTCCCGTAAAGCCACTCTGGCAGAAAAGTCAAACCAGTTCAGTGTCAAACCTCGGCAAAACGTGCTCGGAGATCCAAACTCACTTAACAGCAACATCATGCATAATTGTGATAGAGTCAGTTTAATTGAAAATGATTTAAACTGACTACGATTTTTGTACTAACTCTCAAAAGCTGCTATACAAGCTCTTTCCTAGGCGTCACTGTTGAATTTGCAATAGAAAGTGAACTGAGAGAGGAAGGAATGGATTCTCTGCGGTGGCTAGTGCTCGGGTAGCTGTGCAGGACAGCAGAGGAGAGATAAAGGTTAAGTACAGATCTACAGGGAGAGGAAAGCGGCAGAATACAGCAGCCTCAGAGCCTGGCCTTTTGTTTCAGCGAATGGATCATGCTGATGGATGGATCCAGAGAGAGCTTACGGTTGCAGGTCATTAGCAGCGAAACGTTAGCAAGGTGTTTTCTAAAAAAAAACTCCGCTCACGGGATGCAGGGCCTTTATTTACAGAAAAACCAGGGAAGCATCCTTTTAAGGCAAGTCGATATAACTCAGTACGTTTACATGTTCTGTTGTTTTTGTAGTCGAACTACAGTCTTCATATGTCTGGCCTAGAACACAATACAACGCATTACACAGTAAGCATCACCACATATATTCTGGATGAAACTGACAAATACCTGAACTTATCCTAGTAAAAAATTTATTTTATTCAGCAGATTTACATTAAATTGATTAAAAATTAGAGTAAAAATTATTACTGATAAGGTGTGGTTGCCCTACTTTTGGGGACACTGAGATTTCTAGTGTGGGCTTGTGTTTTAAATCCTAATCGGTTTTGTCTGCCAGGTTCATTTAATTATAAAAACAGACACTATGGAAACTTGCCCTCATCTTACCCCGTATCTCTTGGCTTTCATGCACTTTACATACCCTCAGATAACCTTTAGAGTCCATCTCAATTTTCTGATACATAAGCCATACAAAATCATCAAATGGCCTTTTATACCGTCTACTGCCCGTCGATTTCAGGAAGTGTAACCCCTCACACACCGGAGCATAATTTAGCAAACATCAAGCATCTTGTATCTCCTCCTCTGTACCATGCTCAGCTCTTGTGCAATCATTTGGCTGATACTAGGCAGCTTAAAAGTAGCTCTCAAATCTAGAAGACATACGTTTTTCTCCGGCTTCATAAAAAGCCATTGGGGGTACCAATCCGACAGGGCTAAGCTGGCTGCTCTGTCCTTAAACGCCCTGAATTGGCACTGCAGACAAGAGAGTGAATGAATTATCATGGTTGGCACTCTTAGCCTTATATGCCCTGGCCCCATCCCCAGAGTCCTGCTATCTCTCCCAAATCGCTCTCAGGAGCGCCCCCTGTCGGTGTCACCTTTTGAAGTGGCTGTGCAGGGTCCCAACCAGCTCTCCGATGCGGCTGTCTCCCGCTGGCACCATGCCCTGCAGGCACACGATTAGGTCCCGGTTGTCTTTGGTGTGGAAGACGACCAGCTGGTCTTTCCCAGGGGAAATGCTCACTCCAGTCACCTGAGACAGCAAGAAAGGGCGATGCGAGTTAAAGCACTCATACAGAAACACAGCGAGCCAGCATGCACTAATAAGCTCTGCTATAATTTTGTCCTCATTGTCATGAAGCTGCAAACAAGGGCCCTGGGTTTTGAAGGTGCACTCACAGGAAACATTACACATCTGTTGGTACATTAAGGTGTGGGAAACAAATCATAATTTACTGCGTTACAATAAACAAGGTGAGACACTACTTCCAGCTCATATGACCTTGAGAAAGAGTCGTAATTTAATATAATTTATAATTAATTATAGTTAACTACTTATTAATATTTCAAATTAATCAGTTTTGATATTTTCATTTTTTGATATTCCTAAGTTTTAGGAATTTTAATTGTACTTTTGTTATTTTTTTCCTATTCAGATTCAATTGATTTTTATTTCTGTTTAATTTTAGTCATTTTAGTAAGCCAACTGAAACTGAAATCTTTTTTTAGTAAGGAAATCTAATGTTTTATTTTATTTCAGTTTTATTTTAAAATCAACAAAAAATTTAATAAAGTTTTAGCAACAATAAATAAAACACTGTTCACACGATAAATAAGCATTGGGGTCATGATAACTAATGGGTTATTGTGTTGGGTTGGTGTTTGCTTTCTTGAGTATTAATTCAACCAGGTGTCAGAACAGACTGCATAGGCCAAAGAGGTTACATTATTTCTATTCTATGCAAGAATGCATTTAAAATGATAGTCATTGAGCCAAGCACTTGAAGCACAATATACCTCAATACACATCAACCATGTTTGTCTTTCTTACAATATATAAATTGAATTTCATTTTCAAAATGGATGAATGAATGAATGTATAACTAAATAATAAAAGAATTATAATAAATGTTGCAATTCAACAAAACATAACACAGGCAAAGACAGAAAGGACCCTATATAGACTGACCAGTAAGTCTCATAATAAATAAATAAATATGAAAAAGGAAAACAAATGCAAGAAAACATTCAGAATGCATTTGTTTCAATAACACTATTAAGCTGTTTGTTTAGTCTTGAGCATTCATTTTCATGGTCATCATTTGACAATTTCTTTTAAAATATCTGAAACCACCAACAGACTGAATTTCCAAGACCTCATTTTAAAACTAGACTTTCAGATATCCATATCTGTCTGAAAACAATGGCAAGCCTCCACACACAACTGCTCTTATCAAGATGAAGCACTTGAAAATGTGATGCAAATTCCTTGAGGTAAAACGTCTTTGTCTTTCATCCTCTTCTTCTCTAGGGTTAGGGTTCAGCGAACACAGTCTGGGCTAGGCTAAAACAGCTAGGGGGAAATAAATCCCCCATGGATTGGTTTTCTTGGGCAAAAATCACTAGCTGAATAGATTAAGAAACCAAGGACTCCACACCAAACTGTCAACACCATTTATCTCACCCTCATTTATCTTAAAATGAAGCTTGGCTGGATGGGAACAATCGCTACTGCATCTAAGTCCTTGGTGATGGTCTCACAGAATAAAAGATGCAGGATGCGACAGCTTGTGTGACCAAATTAGGACCAAACGATCGAACAGTCATTGTGAAAAGCCGGATATGAGCAATTTGTCACTTATGAGCAAATATTTAAAGAACTGTTATGAAAGACAAATGTGAGCAGTCAAACATGGCACTGATGACCAGGCCAGAATAGGTTGTGATTTCCTGATATGCACATAATGCTAGAGGAAATATGGATCAGGCACCCCTGGTCTCTCTAATCGGTAGGGAATGAGTCACATTACCACTGACTTCCTGTGTTCAGATGTGATTGAAGGAATTGTATTGCTCCTGCTGTTTAGTCAAAGATTCATTATGCAAGAACCATGTAGTGGGATTTTGTGAACTATTAGGTAGTGTTCCCCAACCTGGGAAGCATCTGAGTAAAAGAGGGGTGGTTTTGCGGTAGGGTAGGGCAGTAAAACGATCACGATAATTAGCATGGTATAATTTTCCTAGATAAAACAATAACAAGAGTTTACTAGAGCAGATGTGTTTACTCGCTGATGAGTCTCAGTCATGCGAGCACTGAACAACGCTTTGAGATCCAGGGTGGAGCGCTTGATTTCAGCGGAGAACAGTGACTCAGTGATATAAACTAGTTTCAAGCCAGATCAAACAGCTCTGACAAACAGAAGAAAAACGGAGCACCATGATACAGTTCAAAGGCTTTTCAATCTACGAATCACCATCATTTACCATGGACTGACTGTAGTAATGGCACAATAGTATTGTGTCAGAAATGTGGGATATTTATACAGAATTGTATTAAGTTATTAGGGCTGTCAAAAATAATACGTTAACGACGTTAATTATTTTTTGTCGTTAATTACGTACATTTTTTTACGCGTTTCACGCATGTGCAGTGTGACGAATTATTTGCCAGGAAAGTGGGACAACAATTACCTCGGAGTAACTGCACTTTGCATCAGTGACACATGGGTACTTAAGTCTTTTACGCTGACTATATTAAAAACTGAGGAGCGTCATTTTGCGGAGTCTTGTAAAGAACAGTTCCTTTCTGTTGCACGTTAAGTGGGGGCAAAACGACACTACAACACGACAAATAACAGTGCACGCAACATGGTTGCCGCAATTCGACTGACACGCTATGAACACATAAACTGTGTTCATGATTACGATTATATAATCATGATTATACCACTGGGCCGTTGAATGCTTGAATCTGATTGGCTGACGAACGTTCTGAGGTGTGCAATTATTTTCAGGGAAACGCACAGCG
>JAUMHQ010000069.1:11179931-11205818 GCA_032361165.1 Enteromius paludinosus
TATATATAATACAAATATAAAAAACAAAACATAATTGCCGGTTTATGTCTCACAAGTCTGAGAAAAAAAGTCAGAATTGCAAAAGATACAATTGTAAAAGATAATTTAGAAATAAAATCACAACCTTGAAAAATCATTTCAATCACAACCAATATAGCAGAATGTCTGAGTAAAATCTGCTAGAGCTGTTCAAAATGTGTTTATGCTCATTTAGAGAGTTGATGCCGGGCACACATTCACACTGTCCATGCTGATGACATTGGAAATGCTTATACAGTGGGGTGGACAGACGGCCTGTGTTTGTTTTTAGAGAGGATAGTGGTAGTAGACAACACCCGAGGGAATGTGGGTAAATCAGGCCAAAAACAGGACCTCAACTCACCCCGCCCCCTCCCTAGTCAGCTCGTCTGATCAGCGTTTAACAAACCCAGAACAATACCACCCCTCTGCAGCGGATTTCCACACTCATCAAAGCCAAACTGGAGAAAGCTAAGACAAAGAAGTCTGGCGTTATAAATAATTAAAGCATAAATCTTTCAATCAAATCCTATTGTTTAGCCCATTTTCCTCTCTAATTTTCTATTCAGGGCTGCAGAAAAAAAACTGTATTAAAAAGACAAGAGTGTGACAGGATAAGATCTACGTATTTTAATGACTATAACTGCTGTGCAAACAGTTTCTTAATTGAGGTGAAATGTAAAAAAGAATAAAAAGATGCTGTTAGAATATCTCACCCTGCAGAAAACGGGACAAAGAAATTCTAGCAGAATCTATTCTGATTTGCCATCAGGTGTCAAAAGGCAATTACAGATGGCTGACAGAATGTGAGGTGACTTATCATTAATCAGAGAGGCAGGCAGGCAAATCCCACAATCCCTTAACACACACAATTTCACAAACTGGCAGGACAGAATCACGGTCAGGGTATGTGACAGAGTTAAACGCATACAGAAAAGATCCTAACCACAGACAACCCCATGAGACGGTGGGGGAGGAAGACGTGAAAGGAGCCATTTTCATAAATCAATACCATGTGCTTGGGAAACCATTGACTTGGTGATGGAAGCTTCCATCTTCTCTGTGTCCTCTGGCAGATTGTTGGACTAGTGTGTGTGTGTGTGTGTGTCTGGGGTAGGTGTTGGGGTGCTGCCACTTTCTCAGCCAAATAACAGCAAGGCTCCTTTTGCAGCTGTCACGGTCTTTACATTTGACTGCTGCAATACTTCTTAACATTTGTAGGCCTATATTTTTTTCAATAAAATGCAAGTGGTGCGAAATTCTCTATATATGTTAGTAATTTTACAGCATGTTGTTATGTGCATGGTTTCGAATGTTTTCTGGTAGTTTGCTTACTGGTTTAAGACAATACCTAATTTTGGAGTTAGGTTTTTCCCATTTTTGCTTCACTATAATCCAAAGCATAATATCATACATTTTACCCCACTACATTTTATAAAACCTATAGCTGCTCATTATTCTGAAGTTAAGAAATAAACGTTCCAATTTTTGAATGAACAAATTGCACTCAATTATTAATTTGCAAATTTGACTAATCCGATTGCGGATGTTCAGTCAACAACTGATTACATAGATAATGCATCTCCATTTAAACATGCAGACAAAATATTGCTACTTTGTAGTCCTAAAGTAGTGTAAAGATATTTTGATATATTCCTTTATTATTTGCCCAGATTAATGACCTTGAGATCTGAAATGGCTCTTTTCAAGGACAGAATGGCAAAGCACCTTCATTAGATGCAGTACATTTCCACTTCCCACTTTGCCAGTGATGGCAGGTCCCCATTAACTGTTGTCTCCTGAGCCGTCCGGATGGGGTTATTGCAATCGTACATCACAAAACCAGGCGTACATTTCACAAAAACCTATACGACAGGTATAAAGTGGAAAAAGCCCCAATTGACCATGCTAAGTAAAAGATGCTTCATTTTTCTTTAAAATGGTGTTCGCTTACCACTGTAATCAGACACAGCAAAAGGAAGAAGATGCAAAAGAAAAGATCTGAGCAAAAACAAGCAATCCTAGAGGAGGCATAAGGGATTTATGGGAGAAAATATAGGAGATTTATACAGGGAGTTTGACATCTCTGTGCATTGAGCATTTGTTTGCCTCGGCAAATGCAATAAAATCCACATTGTGTTTGGAAAGTAGTCTTAAATCTGTTCAGAAATTAGTGATATGGGATTTAACTCAGTCCATAAAATAAACAGAGAGCTTCTCTCGTAACAGAAACCACAACTAACATGGCAGATCGATGTGGATGCTGAGGCTTGAACGTATTAAATATTAATTAAAAGGGAGGAAATTCATGAATAATGTAGTCACTTGATGTTTGTGTTTTGTACAGCTGATCCGATTTGCTTCAAATTGCCTCCATTCAAAGCCACATCTTTGCTGATGAACTGAACAGAGGGTCATACAACCGGAGACAGCACGGCATCTTGCATCTGCCCAAAGGAGCTCACTGGCAAAGCAGAGGATCCTGGGTATTTTCATCACCTACGGGAGAAGCGCTAAAGCGTAACGGCTTAGAAATGGCAGTGGAGTGAGGGGGCGGAGGAAGGCAATGGCACAGAAAAATGGCTGGGAATCTGTGAAGGAGTGGTGGGGTGAGACAGACAGGAAATCAGTGTAGAGAAAGTGGGAGGTGAAGAATAACTGAGCATTGATTGAGGGGATTGTGGGTTCTTTTGCTTTACGAGCTTGAGAAAGATGAAAGGTAAATGCATCCCCATGAGCTATGCACTAAGAAGTGAGAGACAAAGAATAAGAGGAAGCAGAACTCAAAGGCCTACAAATAAGGAGATTCGTAGAGACGAGCAATAGCATTTTTAAATTGGGTTTACTGAGTGCTTTTGGCACAAATGTTGGAACCGCTGGCAAAACTAGCAGACTTGGCACAAGTCAAACCAGTCTGCCATATGCTGATAAAAGGATTGTGCGTGAAAAAGATGATCCAAACCTTAAGTCACACATGTGAATGGTGTCAGTGTTTAGGGCCAACCATAAGCTGTTTTTTGTGACACAACTGATATCAGCTCTGCTGAGACGCACGGTTATTGCCTGGAGGTATACAATTTTATTAATACACTGACAACATACACGCAAATGCGTTTTTTACCCCCTTGGGGACCCAAAGATGAACCTGTGTCAGGATGACATCTTTATCCAGCTCTGAATCTATACAAAAGATCAAATAATCAATCTCTGATTCAGGAAGAGCATAGATTTAACACTTTGATGTGTGTCTGCTCATGAATGTGGCACTCCGGTGAGACTATAAGACAGAAACACTGAGCCCAGAACTGAGATTTTGATATTGAACACAAGCGTGGTGGAAAACCATGTCAGTTTGTGTTTAAAAGCATCTCGATAACGGGTACCCCCGGATAACATCTTTTGAAATAGCAAATAAGATCTTGCAATGGGGGAGTGGTAAAAAAAACACACCATGCGCAGACAGGAGCTGACAGCATAGATTCTTTGATTTCTAATAACTGTCAGTCACTGAAGACAGTAAAGCGAGAGCGGGGAATATACACTAAGAACCCACAATCATTTTGTGTGACACTGGCAATCAATAAATCTGCCATTCAAAGTATTCTCAGGCTCCCGAGGAAAAATAAAAGTCCTTTTATAAATCCCACATTTGTATTGCATGTTGTGTATTTACACAGACAAAATACGAAAATGCTATGAGGTGGTGGGATTCGGGTGCCATATTGTTCTATTGTTGCCTTTTTTACAGTCTGCTGTGGTGTGAGGTCTGTTGTTGAAAAGTAATGGTGTCAATGAATCACAGGAACATAGGGTGGTGTGGATATGGCACCTTGTTGTCTCTGAAGCTGATTTAGTAAGTGCATGAGTGCGTGCCATAATGAAGACAAGAAATTCCTGATGAGATTTAATTTTTGCAAACCAGCCAACTACCAAATGAAATATAATAAATGACTTTAAATGAAATGAAAAATTGGATGTCGCCCCATTGTGATTTTTCTGACATACACTGCTTTTCAACAGACTGAAGTGAGTAAAATTTTAAATGAGAGATGCACCGATTGACTGGCTAGAGATCGGAATCTGCCGATTTTTGGCCCAGACCGGTGACCGGCTGCTCAGGCTCACATCTGCCCGGTTTATGACTCGCCAACAGGTTTTGAGAAATCGCCGACAAATGCCCAAAATAACAGGCAAATCGGTGCTCGTTCACGCGAGTGACAATTACACAGTGTGAATAATCAAAGACGCGATCTGAGAGAATCGCAGACACCCGTGAGATATTTGGCAAGCCAAATATCTGGACCTGTCTGCGATTCAAAATCATGCCGTGTGAATGTGTTTTGACTGAATTACATCGGCGATTACCTACAGCCAATGAGAGAGCAACATACAGGGCAACGGGGTGTTGGGGGAGGAGTTACGAAGATATGAAAAATAATTATCCTTGTCCATAATCTTTTCGTTACAAATGAGCGAACATGCAATATGTATGGCAAGCTTCTTTTGCTTGTAATCATTTTTAATAATTATCCCAGTCTCACGAGAACTCCAGCCTTTGCACATGTGACCTTGCGTTGTTTCCACGTCACTTCTCGTGTTTGTTTGACAGTGAGACAAAGTTGTCTGCGATCCTTCTTATTGTAAAGTCATGTAGTGTGAAACCCCCTGTCACCGATCTATCATGCAGTGTGAACACAGCAGCGACTGAATGCTACCCCAGATAGTCACACAGTATGAAAATATCGGTGACGCGACTAACAGTTACTCTGAAATCATGCAGTCTGAACTCTGCATAAAGCTAGTGCACCGAGTCCAAGCCAAAGCGTGTCAGCCACAGGTCAGCAGCCTGTACTATCCTTTATTAAAGGTGCTCTATGCGTGTTGCAGGATTTTAGCTCGATTTCATTTTTATCTCAAACCGTATGCATCACCCCTCGATCGTCTTGCTGTCTGCCCTCTGAATACATGGGGAAAAAACCCGGTCTCGAAAGACAACACAGAGGCTGTAATACCAAAAGAAACACTTTGGGCACCACAACAAAAACAAACTTCAAGAAGACAACTTCGGCAAAACAATCGGCAAGGAGAGGTGGTGTATAATGCACATTAAATCCCACCTCTTCTTGCCTATTGGTTGGCCGAAGTTTGTTTGCGCGTGATAAACCCCGCCTCTTCTTGCCGATTGGCTGGCCGAAGTTTGTTTGCACGTGATAAACCCCACCTCTTCTTGCCGATTGGTTGGCCGAAGTTTGTTTGCGCGCGATAAACCCCACCTCTTCTTGCCGATCGGTTGGCCAAAGTTTGTTTGCGCGCGATAAACCCCACCTCTTCTTGCCGTTTGGTTGGCCGAAGTTTGTTTGCGCGTGATAAACCCCACCTCTTCTTGCCGATTGGTTGGCCGAAGTTTGTTTGCACGTGATAAACCCCGCCTCTTATTGCCGATTGGTGTATGTCCTGCACCCCTATGTTTTGCAAGATCGCATAGAGCACCTTTAACTGGTGACAATGCAGAAATGCTTCTCTTTGTCAAGACAAACTTGCCTTTAATGTTCAAGTAATAGTATTTAGTACTACCATTGTTATTTCTACCCATTTTAAGAGAGTGCACTCTTTGTCATTAAAAAATAATCAAAAATACTCATTGAGGAAAAGTAGATATTTGTTAGTAAGCTTAGTTATTGTTAGTAAGTTGTTAGTTATATATTTCTACATTGTCAAGGTGAAGAGCACTTTATTTTGTTGTGAGATAATCTGTAATGTTTGTAATGTTTATTGATTTATTATTTATTTTATTATAAAAAAAATAAATATACTAATGCTAGTTATATACCAGAATCGGCCAAGAAATTTGCAATCGGTGCATCTCTATTTTAAATACACATATTCAGGAAGCTGCATTAAAATGATCAAAAGTGTAAGTAAATACATTTAAATTGCTATAAAAGAAAATAGAAAATAGCTAGTTTAAATTGTAATCATATTCTACAATATTACTGTTTCATTGTATTTAATCAAATAAATGCAAAGAACATTTTCAACGTTTCCTTCAAAAATATTTACAAAAATCTTACTGACCCCAAGCTCTTGAACGGTAGCTTATAATGAGGTTTGATAAGGTTAGCTGAGGTTAGTCGTGAGGTCTAAGAATGTTATTATGACTCATAGCATCAAGCATGAAGAGTCTTGCACTTTGTGGGAGGACATTCGATTTTCAAGTGCATATCTATTTATATGGTGCCCAAAAAGTATATAAAAGTGACAGTAAAGCTAACTAACCTTTTGGCAAACTATTTCACTTTAAAAGTATTATCTTCTTGCAAAATAAATGATACTGGTCTTACTTATTTGTTATGCAAGGGCATACAGTATATTTATCCAAATAGACCCTGTTTATTATTTATGCAAGTGCACAACCAGTCTAAGCTACAATAACAATTCTGAGGTACTGTGCGCCAACCTTCTGCAGAAAGAGGACGATCCTCTTCACCATCTCAGCTCTCTGCTCCTCCAGGCTGAAGATGGTTCGAGGGGTGCGAATGAACACTTTGGTCTTGCCGTATGCCACGTCATGTTCAAACCCACAACCCTGCAATAGACGTTTCACCGCCTCCTTATCTGACGACAGGTCGTGGTTGGGCCAGGTGAACTCGGAGATCATCTTATACCTAAATAATAACAGAAAAGAAGAATGTTTCAAGGACAGAGCAATACCTCACATACTGTCATTTATAAACGTATACATTTATTAAATCAATCATCCAATCAGAATATAGAGTACAAACTATCCGTTCTATAACATGCATTATATAAGACAATGAGTGCTTATTTAAGAGCGATGTGAGGCCAGACCCATTGGACCAAATCCTCATTTGTACAATCTCACCACTAAGTAGTACATTATATTCCACGCACATCTGCAGCTGTCACACAGACACAAATCACTCCTGTGAGTGCTGTTAACACTGCATTCTCAATTAGATTCATTTTAGTCAAACTTCCTCTGAGAGGCAGACATTTTGTCAACTCAAGTGTTGAATCTCATGAACTCATTGGATTTGAGCCAAGTGCGTTTTAAAGTTTTTAAACTAAGACTATTTGTTTTGAGCAATACACAAAGACCGAAGAGCCCTTTGGAGAATATCTTATAGTTTTTTTCTCAAGGATTCTGGTCCCTATATATGGAGAATCATTTTATAGTGAGTGATAATGTATGCTCTCAAGGCTTTTGAGAAAGACTCAGCTTGCACGTCATTGTTACATAAAACCCTTTAGCAATTATGACACTTCTTGAAGAAGGGACTCCAGAGGATGACAGCTTTCACACCAACAGACGTTGCATAAGATCTTCACAATCTGATTGATCAATCTGTAGCTTCACATGTCAGCAGTAACCAAATACGCAACAGTCTCACACAAGCTGTCACAAGAGCATCGAGTTGCATTTCATGAGCTGAAACCATACACGAATGTCAAATCATGCAGAACATCAAATAAAAAGACTACTGAAACATAAAATAAACAAATAAATGATTAAAAATTGCTTTGAAATTGACACCCGTTGGACACATAAATGGAAAAACAGAGAAAGTTCACCTCTGAAGGAACCGTGGGTAGGTTTGTCTGTTAGCAAAACCAGCTCGTCGCACCCGGACGTTCTCCAGAAGACCCAGGTACTCCACTTGGTGCTTGCAGCGCTCGTGTTCAAACAGCAGCGGTGACTTAACATCATTCGGCTTTATGCAACGCACGTAGTACGGCTCCTATATAAACCAACAAAGATCTATTGAGTGCAACAGTCACCCTAAACTTTTTAACGACTTCCAGAATCCTTTTTCTCATAGTGATTTTTAAAAAAACTTTGTTAAAGAGACTTTAAAATGACTACACTGACCAGTTACGAGGATAATCGCATTAAAAACTTTTTTAAGTAGACAAAAGTATTTAGAAAAATAGACATAAAGACAAATGTACAAGACTGGGTACTTAACAGCTTTAGTAAAGGTAGAAACTCCTAATCCCTTAGCAAATCAACAAAAGTACATGTTAAAATATGTTTTATACTGCTCGATAAACTAGAACGTTTTTTCAGATACCGCAACTTTCTACATAGCTTTGCTGAAATCAGTATTTAATATCCACATGAGTATTTATTTGGTAAGTTGCCTTTTAAAAAGCACATTAATCTGCATTTACTGCTGACAAAAGCTCTTTATATTTCACTGACTGTTTGATATATCACCAATAAATCAGATATGGTCTACACACGCACCTTGCTGGCCAATTTCTCCACCAAAGATATCATGGAGTTTTTGAAGAGCGTGGCAGCAGTCAGGGGTCGTTTGGTAACCTCTGTGATGCTCAGCTTGCCCTCTGGCCACATGGCCTTCAGCCCAGGGTTAGAGCTGTTAAACAGGGAAGCAGAAGGACAGATATCGGCTAAGTCACGAATGTTGCATGACATCTGGTAGGTATGCAAATAAGACTGGAAGGATGTACTTTATGGTAATACTGACCTGTTATAAAGTAACCTCTTGAAGTCCTGAAACAAGGTGTCCTTGTTCTTGTCAATAAAGCCTACAACAGAATAACTGAAACAAAACACATGAACGAATCACATAAATATACACAGATGGTCTGCACAAGGCAAAATTCAATCGTAAAGGTGAGTTATGCAATATCTTTGCTTGTATAAACAAAAAAAATGTTTATCCTATCCTTTATCCTAATATTTGAGTTCTAGAAGTAAAAATTGCATTATTTTTTAACATAGGGGAATAACTTATAAATCTTTACATGCAGACCTGTGAAATACGAGGCTGTTAATCATGGGTATGTGCTTTTAATGAAGCCATCAGCCCGCATTATTTAAAAAAAAACGCTGAAAAAAATGGGCAGACTTCTATTTCTATTGGTTGAGTCCATGCATCTTTGAAGAAGCTATAGCTCTTTAATTGAGAATATAATTTATCTATGTATTATAGAGGGATTTACCGATTTCTGTCATTGTCTCAAACACACAAACATCAACAAGGCATTGCAATGTGGGGTCACACCTACACCCACAGACCCAAATAACTGACAGCCTGCAAACCGCTGAAGTGAGAATATGAAACTGCATTCACTTTCGGAATCATCTTGTTTTGGTAACCAGCATTTACATCATTCGGAGTGACTAATACGCTTGCGTCATTTCAATGTTTATTTACCAAACCTTTTCACGCCCAATCTGTGCCCAAGGGAAGAACTAGATCTCTTTCCACTTAGTTAAGCCTTCTGCGGGTTACTAACGGTGCTTTTTAATTACAGCATTTAGAGCTCATGGTCCAAAACAGCAGAGAGTGCACTTACACCACATCTCCAGCATAATGGCGGATGCGGAAGTCTCGGTCAAACTCCAGGTTTTTATCCGTGGGGGAAAGCTGTGGAGACAGAGATGGGAAATTAAACTTTTACAACAAAAAAGTAGACTCTCGAAACCCCAAATAACACATAAACTGCGAATCTTTGCAGTAAACAAGCCTGCGAAAGTGCAGCAGTGTCAGAGAAAGAGTGAAGCCGCTCAAAGACTGGGTGGGAACATCTAAGTAACTCTGCGATTATGAAAGATAGATGAGATGCGCACTTCTATCCAGCATAAGACAGCAGAGCTAAAAAAGCTGTGCTGAAAGAAGCTCAGTGAAAAACTGTGAAAGAGACGGCACCCTTTAAAACTGCATTATTTAGTGTTGAGTAGCAAGTGTGCCTGCTTTTATTACAATTATAAAAAAAGATACTTTTGACTTAAATTATGACTTCATTCTGCACCATCTGAAGCTGTAAAATATACACCTGTGCCTTCATGGTTTATATTAATGCATCAAGTTGCTATGCAACTGACAGCCTACACATTTTACCTGCTGGGAGAATTATTATTTCAAATAATTTGATTGACGAAAGCAAATATTTACTGAATAGTAGTGTCTTGTTTCCTATTGCTCATGCCTTATTGCTAGTTCTTAATTATTTACAGAAGAAACCCCAAAGGTTTTTCCAACTGTGCATAAACTTGCCCTATTATCAGCCCCAGATCACTGTCCTCCTCGAAGAGTCTCTGTATGCTGGGTGAGGGCAGCTAGTGCAGTTATATAAGAGTCAGTGTCATTCATAAAATACAGCAGTGACATCAAAGGCAAGCAGCCTCAGCTCTCATTAAGATACAGAATGCTGCTGATCCACTGCATGAACAGGGACGCCCGTTTCTGTGGATTAAAGCAGAACGGAACAATGACACTCCGTATCCCTCAAGCCACAAGCCGTCACATGCCCACATGCTGGATTAATTAAAGGATTGACTATCAGTAAGTTTTAGTGAGCTTTGTTATCACAGTCTCTATTGTGGTAGATGCCAGCATCTCTATTCTGTGTCGGGTGCCACTTTACTGGTCTCTGGTTTGTGCATGCAGTGACTCACTCGGCTCATTTAAACTGCAATACAGATAAAACGGCCCTCTAAGGGAATGGATGAGAACTACTGTATCTCTACCAGAGAGGACAAACTCTGAACACTTCACCCGAAGTGGAATAGCAATCAAAATCAATTTGAATGGATGGCTGAAGCTGTGCTAAAAAAAAAAAAACTCCTTTAAAATTGCAATGGAGATTCATCCTTGATGTGTGGCATCTGAAGACTGCATTTCCCAAGAGTTTAAGGTCTTTATGGGTTCGACCCAGAGCAGGCTCCAAACACACTCACTGGGTCTTTTAAAAAACATGATATATTTCCAATTAGTCATGCCGGGAAACACGCAGTCACATGCAACAACACAATGTGTAAATAAAATGAGGTCTCTTAGTATAAATCATCAAAGATATGGACCCATACTGCATATTCCATTTTACAAAAAAAGAGCACAGATGACTGGAGTCAAAATGGAAATGAGTCACAGCAGGATTTGAAAAGCGCAAAAAAGCGATGGGAAGAAAGAACAAGTTTACACCTTTACACCTCAAGCCTCCTTTATAGAACGAAGCATGACTTGTTTAGACATAAAAAAGCGATAACACATAATTTCACAAATTCTGAACTCCTTTGTCTGCCTATATACTGCCAGGAGATAATGGTGACAGAGTTAACGGTGTAAAAGTAAACTCACATGGAAGAAAAAAATGACTGAACTTGGCAAGAATATGAATGTCTTCACAACATAACAAGACATACAGTACCACAGTCAAAGTGGCAAAGCAAAGAGCTGGGCATCGATCCACCGATCTTCACTCAGATGCTTTACCGCAAATATTCATATGTTAGAAATAATCTCTATGTATTTAGAATGTAGGCTATTTATTAAATTTCCTTTTTTATGGGAAAATTATTGTATTTCATTTTGCTTCCTTATTAAGTTAATTTAGAAACATGATTGGAACATTTTAGGTTTTTAAATTCAAGTTTGTTTGTTCTTAAATAACCAAGACAGTGAGTTAACTGCTTGATCAGATTAACCTTCTCAAAAACACAATGAAAAATGCAATGCATTTAATTTCACAATATAAATATATATAAAAAAAATGAAGATAGCCTATAAATATTAATATGACTAATATTTTATCGTTTGTGTGAAGATTGAAGCTGAAACCCACTTTAAAGGACACGGAGGCACTAGTGCCATCACTTGCATTTTTTCTTAATAAGAGTGGAAAATTAAAACGCCCTTATTTTTCCTCATAAGGTAAGAGTATATCATTCAGAACTACAAAGAGTTTTATTTGTGTGCACTCACAATATCAACTAGCTAGCTTAAAAGGCACACAAGCGAGTCATTTTGAAACATCAAGACGAATATAATCAAGGAAAAAAGCCGAAATTAATGAGCAGTGAGTGAACTTTAGAAGCAGTGGATCTTAAGAGAAAGAAGACACAATAGGTTATGCCATGTCTTATTGTTGCGATTTCCTATTTACCCTTACAGCCTTGTTTTCGAATCAAAATGTATCAGTATCTTTAAAAGTGTACAGTATCTTTAACATAACCATCAATATTATAAAAATGCATTTACATAGTTATCTCATATAAATCTAATTTTAAAAAACATGACACACAAGAAACAATTGCATAATTGCCATGTAAGTGTAACTATCCATTAAATATGGATAGTTTCATTATCACAAATTTGTGTTTGATTTTTATTTCTTTTTTAGCAATGTGTTTCAAAATGATATACTGTATAAGAATTATTTGTATTGTGTCACTGAAGACTGGCGTAACAGCTGGTCAGAATTCATTTAGCCACCAAAGGAATAAATTATAAGTTAAAAAGCAAAAGTATTGTGCTGCGTTATTTTGATCTACTGGCCTAAATATTTTTAAGATGCAAATAATGTTTATTAGGTTTAACTAAGCAAAATCCCAGTCTTCCCCAGTACATCCTGGGGCTTAAGTAGGAATTAACCAGTGACCTTCCACTAAACAGTCTCAATCCTTAACAAAAACATGAAAACTTTACCCACCAACACTAAACGTTGCTGCACTAAAGCATTTTTGGCACGTTTACAATTTTTTTTTTGCAGAATCTGGATTTAAACTCACATCATCTACACAGTTTGAATCTGTAGGCCACAGTAACAAACCACAAGCACTCCAATTCTACCCAGTCCTGATTTACAGGGTCTAAAAAAACAAAACAAAAAAAAAACCAGGGTGATTGTACAGACACATTTAATCCTGGAACCCGCTGGTTGCACAGATGCCTCTCCACCCTCATACTCCAAGCTTTATTCTCACCCCCCAGGACCACACCATCCTGTCTAACACCTGTGCTTCTCAATACAGAGTGTTGGTTAAGCCAAACAAACACAGTAATGGCAATGGCACCTGCCAACAAAGCCCAAAATCTGCCATTCACACGACGACACAGCACAACAGCAGCCAGGTATCCAAATCACTGTGGATTCTAGACGTCTCGATCAAACACAGAGGCCAATTTAACAGTAAACTGTGAGAACATTTGAGATTATAACAGAAAACAATTCAAAACGTCTTGTGACTGCTTAGATACACAATAATGAAAAATAGGACTCGCAAAACATCATTGATGAATTTAAATCAGTTCAGGAACAATGACTGGAAAGAACTAAAAAAAGAAGGAATTCAAGCTCTCTTTATGAAGTTTGAGTTTTTAAACTTTTATTTAATTGTACTACAAAATACACAATGCATAAATCCTAGATATGGGTTGGAAAGATAGATTCGTCATGCAAATTGGCTGCAAGCAAGGTCAAAGTTGCCCCGCACTGCAGGGTAAAGCTGAAGCAGAGTTCAATGTACTGGCCAACGCTAACATGAGTCATGTGGAAAGAACTTCAAGAAAACAATACGCTAACACTAAACATAAAAAGCTGTGCCCAAAATCCAGGTCCATTGACGTGTCAATGCATGTAGCACTGGGAATTCCTTCACCAATTATCCGTTAACATACGTGCTAAACGTGTAGGTGCTTCACACGTCACCACAAAAACATTGCAATTACTTCCACTATGATAGAAACAAGTCATGATCTCTTCCTAATGAACAGTTCTGCAGAAGAGCAGGGCACAGATGCTACCGGAGCTCTTCTCCGGAAGCACAAAGCAACAGCTAATTGGCTGGTTGCTTCGGCCTACACACGCCTGATGGGTTAATGAGCCTGCCGTCGCCTTCACACAAGCAGACATCCACGACCTCCCATGGCAGCATCCGCTCACAAGGCCACACCTGTAATCGGCACGTGATGAATAGAGGAAAAAACAAGGGGTGGGGGAATTGGGATCAAAGAGAAAAACAGGAGAAAGGAACGAAATCCCTGACACTTACCATCAGACAGCCGCTTGTGTCAGCAAATAACAGTAATTAAAAGCTGATGGGAAAAGAAGCATTTTTATAACACATCTGGAAGGATCAAAGCCATTTTAAGGGTGCGATGAAAAAGTGGGAAACACAGAGAACAGCAAGAGCCTGCAAGGCACGTGAATGAAGACGTAAACAAGCTGATAAAGCACAGAAGGTGAAAGTGGCTGTAAATGAAGCGCATTATTGAGATGGATATGGCAGCTTGAGGCTAGACCTGCCATTACATCTGATGTTTTCATCTTAGATAAAGCATATAACGTATACAGACCGAGGAAAATGCTTCATTCAAGCAATTCAATTAAGCTTCTGACATGAAAGCAACTAAAGTTTTAGGGTTTTTTACATTTAAAGAGGGGGAATGTTTCATGAAGGGGAATCAAATCTCCAGCATGAGAACCAATGCTTAACATCTCACCACTAGACCACGACTCTAGCAACATTTGGTCTTTAAACTGTGTACTAGGGCTGCACGATATATTGCATGTGGTTGTCATGTGCATCTTGTCAGTAAATGTCATGTAAGTTGTGTACTGTGTACATAGTATGGAGATTTTAAGGATCAATAGATATAACAATGGTAATATCTCAGACAATTACCTGCAATTTTTAATCAAGTTTTTGGGGGACATACGCAAGAGACTGCGCCACAGATTTTTAACAAGCAACTCTTAATTAATGTTGTTGAAGTGGGCAGCAGTTTGTGTCTCCCAGAGAGGATGTATGTCTCTCACCATAAACAAGCCTGAAACCATCTCAGAGGCGGCTGTGAAAGACAAAAGTGTCACAGCCTGGATCTAATATGTGAGAAACACACACCTGAACATATTAGAAAGCTTTCCTAATCCAGTTCCCCCTACTGTCCGATCAATTTCTCTTTCATTTGCTCATTTTGCACGTCAAATTTTGCGACAGCAACCATTACACAAACGGATTAGCCATATCTAAAACATACTGAAATGGATATACGTATGCAGATGTTTGTGCTCACACACAGCAGGAGAAGGGCACATCATCTATCTAGCTAACAGGCCTGAGATTCCTCCACAGCGAGGAGTAATCCTCTGCATTACAAATGAGCTCTGAAGGACACTTATTATTCCTGCATCCAGGGAGACTTTTGATTGTTCACACAGCCTGACGTGAGGGAATTATCAGGGGCAGGCGATGCCAGCTCACTTCTCCTTCCCCCTTTAAAGTAAATGCAGCATCTGTGACCTGAGGATACATTCTGAGAACATTTTGATAGAGTTGTACCTAAACTCACCCTTTAGCTGGGTCTGTGCCCAGGGCAATGCACGAAGGGCTGATTAGTTTCCAGAGATCCCGTCTGTCTAGAACTCTGCAAGGTGGGTTATGTTTACGTTTTGTTTCGCTCACTGCCTTTTTCTATCTTTATCTCGGCCTGTCTCCATCCATAACTCTCCTACTCCCTCTCACTTTCTGACACTTTGCCAGTGCTGTGAGACATCAGACTTACTAGCTGCCATTGGTTGCCAGTGACATCACCGGAGGCTCAGAACTGAGAAATACTGGAGACCATTTTTACTGTCCGTTATTGCCTCCTTGTGTTGGTTCAGGGTAATGCATACAATTTAATTATGTTAGCATACTACTATTTCTGACTTTATGGCATGTAAGCTGTTGTCAACATTGACAATAAAAGAGAATGGTTTATAAAGCACCAAATCAGCATATTAGAATGTTTTCTGAAGGATCATGTGACTGAAGAGAGGAATAATAATGGCTTCTAAAGATTCAGCTTAATCGTCACAGAAATAAATTACTGTACTTAATAGAATTCTATTCTATATTTTTGATTGAATGTATGCATCCTTATAGGACGGGTCTAATGCTTTTTTATGCAGTTTTTTACTCTTGGATCTCATGGGCAAAATGGACAGATTTAAAAAAATGATTTGGAGGTTTTTCTGATTAAACTAAGGACTCTTCAGAGATATGAAGGATGTAATACTACTCTATACATGTAGGTACTCATGGTTAACATGAGATTAGGCAAAATAGCAATATGCAATTAATTGGCATATGTTATTTTCAATACCTTGCGGCTGGTGTAGTGGGCATGTTTCGCCAGTTTTCCATTGAGAGCCTGCAGGAACACCTCGTCTGTCACCTTCCCCACATTCATGCACGCCTCATCCAGGACTGCAAAAATGCCCTTATGCTGCTGTTCCACCAGATCCACAATGATCTGATTGTTGAAGTAGTCAATCTGTTTCCATGAACACACAAACACGAATCACAACAAAGTTTATTTAGTTATTGCATTACAGCCACAGAGATCCCTGCAAAATGAGTTTCTGCTTGTATAATATAAACAATAAAGGTATGAAAAGTTTGAGAAGAAACAATCAAATAAAACCCACATGTTTCCAGGGGATGCCCTCTCTCTGATACTCTTCCTGCTCTTGTTTCAAAACCAACTGAATGAAGAGCTGCTGTAGTTTCTCATTACAGTAGTTTATACAGAATTGTTCAAAGCTGGATAAAATAAGGAAGAAATTAGAGAGACACTTTTATTATACTAAATAGAGCAGAATGATGCAGACAATTAATCCTATTTTGTGTACGGTACAGCATATGCTCTCACCTGTTATTCTGAAAGATCTCAAAGCCATAGATGTCCAGGACTCCAATGACTGTGTTCTTCCCATGAACCCTGGCATCATAGTTTTTTACCTCAATGATATCATTGATTCTTCCCACAATCCAACAGAAAAGCCGCTCATAAATAGCCTGTGAGAAGCAAAGGAAGAGTGAAAGTCCACTGGTGGATGAAGAAAAAAATTGTAAAAAGACATACAGTATATACAGGCAAGCATAAATACACTGCCATTCAAATGTAAAACAGTAAAAAACTGCAATTTATGAATAGTGAAATATTATCACAAATAAAATAATTTTTTTTTCAAATATTGTACTTGAAAATATTCTCTTTTCAGGATTATTTTTCAAAGAACAGCAATATTTGATACAAATTTATGGTAACATTAGGCCTTTACTGTCCCTTTTGATCAATTCATGGCATCCTTGTTGAATAAAGTATGTGTTTTTTAAAAATGTGTCTTTTAAATTTTTCTTTTTTAATTTTATACGAGTAGTAAAATATACAACGAATAATTCAAAAAAGCAAAAAATAATGTGTACAAAAAACTTAAGGCTCTGTAGAAGTATAAATATAAATAGTTGTTGTTCATATATATTTTTGAATGAGCAGTTACCACAGTTTTGCTTATCTCCTAAAATAAGTCTCCCAGAACTAGGGCTGAACGATATTCTGTTTTGACATCGACATCGCGATGTGCACGTGAGCGATAGTTTCATCGCCGGAACATACGATGTGAAGGGTATAAGCCCATGGTGTATTAAGAGAACGGTAGCACACAGTACACACAAGTTTGTTGTATGGCTTGTTGCTGGGGTGACATGCACCTTCCGCGTGTCTGCACAGTGATTGGTTCGCTCACCGAAGTGAGTGCGCTACGAAGAGAAAATGATTTTGTACCAAAAAAGAAAGTCGCAATCATCTATTTGGAACTATTTTGGCTACAAAAAGGAGGATGTTGACCAAAAAGAGGTACTTTGCATGGAGTATCAAAATCACGCTGATAATGAACCCGAATTTGCGCAGCTTGTCAGTGAACAACGGCTCTGGGTAGTGAATGCAATGTAATTTTTTTCCCAATATCGTGCAGCCCTACCCAGAACCCAAATGCATACCTTGGCCAAAGCATCACGGCCATAACTGGCCTCTTGATGAGTGTGCTGTTTGTCAATGACATCACGGCCAGTGGCCACAGTGCGATAGAGGAGAGCCTTTTCTACATTCTCGTCTTTGGTGGACAGCAAATCTCCTAGAACCGACACTAACTTAGAGTTCTCAATGAGAGTCACATCTCCATCACTTCCAAACTTCAGATTCCCCTGAAAAGATCAAATTATTTGTCAATCAATCAGTTTGAGCCACAGCAACCGGAAGCACTTAGTATCGACTTAGCATAAGAAACACTAAACCAGATGCAAGATGGTAGCCAGGATCTTGTAGACCGTCTGAATCTCCTCTGTAGTGAATCCAATGATCTTCATGGCATCCGTGACAGCTTTAAAATCAGCACTGTCATTTATAGAGGACTGCATGATTAAAAACACAATCTGAGTGAGTTACGTTCACAAACCAAAGCTGACAGATCCTAATACATTAAACAAAGTTAAAACATCCTGACATAATTTAGCTTTAGGGATAACAGATAACTGGCTAAAAGCCCTTCATTTAGTGAAGGTAAATCAATGCTTTTGAAATAAAAGGCCATTAAACCTACTGTTACATTCACATTTAATTTACAGCAGAGCAATTAAAAGCTGAAAGTTGCTGACACAGCAGCTCAAACCCTAGACTTTCTAAAACAAGAGCGCAACATTCAAAACACTAATTATTCTGGCATGCTTTTGGCTAACGGCTCCTGCCGAGAAACACTGATTTCATACAGCAGGAACCTTTTGCAGCCACAGTTGTGCTGGACATAGTGTGAAGTTTAGCCAGCATGCGAACCTATAAAAGACTTGGGAACTGGCATGAAACGTTCTAAGCGCTCCAGGCTGTTTGCTTCAAACCTCTGTGAGCTCAACAATCCAGCCTGTTCCATGACGACACCTTGTTTGTTGCTCTAAATTTGTTTTTGTGCCCGCTCATTAAACTCCCTGCAGAAGCAATGGAACAGTGCTAAGTCATCTAATCTCTTGACTCAACCGGCTAAGGATATGAGGCAGTTGCTAATAGTTTTATTAGGCACCAGTGGCTACTGACCTAATAAACAACTATAATCAAAATGATTGCCCCAGAATGGTTTAATTTTCCTGAGACGGATTTTGAGATCCTTTGTGATGTCTGTAACAACCCAAACAGATTTTTCATACATTACACAAACTTAACCACCCACAATAGTCTCTTTAAATGTGCGATACCTTTATCTGGCCTCCAACTTTGATGTAGGTGTACACTGTAGGGTCTCTCTGAATGTGCAGGGAGCGCAGCTGAGCATCTGGAGCTCCTTTCACCAGCTGAAAAATACATTTAAAAACACTTTGACTTTCCCTACAGAATAATTTCTCCTATGTTGATATGGAGAAGCATGTAAATTATAGTCTTGATAATAATGGTTTGCAGAGCATTAGCAAGCAGATGGCACTGTTCTGATGTTTTGCACATGTTTTGAAGCAATAGGACATTATTTTTGCGGGAGCAATAAAAGTGAGAGATGATTAGGCTTTGAAGGCTCTGACAGGAGAGTCATAAAAACAGGTTTGGTGGGATTTGTCTGGTGTCTGGAATGGCTGGCAAAACAAAAACAGTTTTTTAATTTCTGCAGTATGTCTTTCACTCACCTGATAAAAAGAGTGGAAACTCCTCTCTCCTTCCTGCTGAAATATGACCCGGGACTAAGGACGAATTTTTTAAAAAGTGTTAATGCTTAAGATCATATGAATTTATAGTAAATAGAAATATTTCACAGCTTCTCCATCACATATTATATTAACAAGCTAGACAAAAGTGAGTGGTGAATGCCCAAGCAAAATGCTCTGTATGATTGCCAGGGTGTCCTTTTTTCAAAAGTATTTAACTTATTATTGTTAACAAATTAAAATAAAAAAGTAACAATACTGAACGACTATTGTAACATTTCATCATAAAAAAAAAGAATAAAAATCAAGCATTTAATAAAATTGCAGCCATTGTAATTTGATAATCGCACTAAGCCCTTTTCATCGCGTTTTTTAGTTCATTTTTGATAATCATGCACTCGCATCCGAGTTGCTTTATTTGTCTCCTCTTTAGCGCCACCTACCTTCTCAAGCAGGTAGTTGTTGATATGGCCGCCAATGGGATCTCCCTTAAAATCAAAGTTGATATCCATGTACTTTCCGAACCGACTGGAGTTATCATTGCGGTTGGTCTTGGCATTCCCAAAAGCCTCCAGGACGCAGTTGGACTTCAGCAGCATGTTTTTTACCCTGTATAAACACACAGTCTTTTCATTTCTACTGCATTTATTAGCTACTTGTGCATCAAGTCATGGCTACGGCTAAACGAGCGTCACTTTTAATATGAGGCTGATGGATCTGATTGCTTCTGACATTTGATATTAGAGTAAATACACAAATCTGTCTCAATGAAGCCTTTATGAGCAAGTACATAGTTATATCTGGCTATTTTAGTGTATATAGTATCACCATGTGGTATCCCAGCAATAGCGGTTAAGAGTGTTTCAGTGGATGATTTATGAGGCCTGCTGCACGGGTCAGACCACAGAACGCTCAGCATTGGTTCTCCTGCCGAAAAGCCATGCATGACCTGCACTGCACATTAGATGAAGCTGCCCCACTCAGTGCCTGACAAGCTGAAGCGGTCCTGACCCTACTGTTACCTCCAAAAACATCCAACATCCTGTTAAATTCCACATTGCTTTCAACTTTTAGCACAGTGTCGCTTTAGGTAACACAGCATCATTTTTTATTATCTTTCTGGTCTCAATTTACATATTTTAAATTATTATTTTTGTGATTCATAGATATAACAAAGCAAAATCAAAGTATTATTACCCACTAAAACCTGCTTAAGTGCATATGATACCCTGGTTGAAAATAACTACAGACAAAAACTCCAATAAGTGCTGAATGCCCCTGTGTTCTGGCATAATTTTAGATGTACTTCCTGGAAAATATTTTCCACTCATCAATGCCCAGTTTCCAAAGAGCATTTAGCAAACAGAGAAAATAAAGCATATCTTCTGAGTGCAATAACACTGATATGAGATAAGCACAATCAACTGATGGTGGATAACAGTTGCAAAAGCATGATTTTATTGTTATTACTATAAGAAAAAAGGTCTATGTAGCACGTTGCACAAGAGCGATACATAAAGATCTTTATGATTAAACACAACTTGTCCTATATATTCCTAATACTGGGTGTTTTATTTCTCTAGCTTCATAGTTCAAGAGAGATAAAGCAAAAAGCATAGTGGGGTTTTCGATCATTTATTTATCAAGCTCGACTTGGATCCGTCATATTTCAATTAGCGTGACCCAGCACTATTTTAATCTCTGCCCTACATTTCTCTTCTATCTCTCCTCATGATGGAAATAAATTATTCATTCACTCACTACCATGAGAAATTTTACTTTGAAAATTGTGCTTCCTCTTAGTTGTAACGAAGCAGTGATTCGTGTGATTATGAACAGCTTCTACATAAACAGAATAAAATACTGAAATGCTCAGTGGTTGTTGATTATGACATTAAAGAGGCATGCTATGCAGCGTGGTCTTAATATGACTCATCACTGCAGCAGCGAGGAGAGAGGAACAGAAAAGCTTTTTGTTGTACGTACCTCTCCACCTCTGCTCTTTGGCTGGGATTGGTGATAGCAGCAATATATTGCATAATATATTTACTAGCCTCCGTTTTTCCAGCTCCACTCTCCCCTGCAAAAGAAACAAACAATGACTCATACTTACATATATGAGTATATAATATAATTCAAAATAAAACGAGGTAACTAATTATAGCCATTACAATCTACAATGGAATTTAAAAATCTAAGACCACTGGTAAAAATGAATAAATACATAGTACGTACTAGTACTAGTACATAAAAAAACTTTTTCAACATTGATAATGAATGTTTCTTGGGCACCAGCAACATAACAATGATTTCTGAAGAATCATGATTCTGATTTTGCAGAGGGTCAGTTTATTACATTTTAATTAATCATATTGATTTAATTCAATTAAATGACGGCTATTTTTGAATTGTAATAATATTTCAGATTACTGTTTTTACTGTATTTAGTTTAAACAAAAGCAGCTTTGGTCAGCATAAGAGACCTCTCAAAAAAAAACATCTTACCACAGAGTTTTGAACAATAGTGTGATTAGATTAAAATTATAAATTATATGAAATAATAATTATTGTAAGTATGGAATATATACGTTTTACATTCCACTGGGGCTAAGAGCAAGTCTAGGGAGAAAGAGTACAAACAAAAAAATCCAAAGCTTTCACTTCACTTAGTTGTTTGGCAAGACCCTGACCTATTTATCTTATCAGATTATACAACCACACAGTGGCACCCATGGAATTTACGGTTAAACAAAGCCACAAAATTATCTTATCACTGTATAATAACTCAACCTAAAAAAAAAACATGTTCCTCTGTTTGCCACAAGGTGGCACTACATATACCAAATATTTTTGCAGTGTAGTCACCAACTGTGGTCACTCACTGGATAATAATCAATGTTTTCTTATAGAGGCAACATCTGAGTGGTCACCAGATTATTTCCCTATGTGCCCCACCTCAGAATAGTTCCACAGCATCCCAGACAGAAAACAAACACGGTCTCATAGAGAGATTTTTGTAGAAATTGTGAAACAACCATGTTGTTAGTCTTTTTCACACAATGGGCATGTCTAGAGAAAACAATTTGCTCATGCACTGAACTCTATTGTGAGCTCCTGCTCAAGCAGCCCTCTGTGACTGGGAAACCACACACCACGTCAGTGCTGAGCTATTCTCATCTGACCACAGATCTAATCACATCATTCCCAGTCATACAGCTGCCCCACAAGAAGACCCTGAAGCCTGCATTCCAGGAAGACTGTTATTTAATCGAACAGAAAGAAGACAACAGGCTGCTTTTTATTTATTTTTTTTGTTAATGAAGTAATGCACTTTTCTCCTTAACATGTAATATTACTTCAGTGGCAGAATCCCCCATGAGCTCAATGGTGAGTTACATCACATTCAAACATAGTCTACCTGAGATAACAATGCAAGTGTCTTTGTTCCTTCTCTTCATGGCTTTGTACGCTGCATCTGCGATAGCGAATAGATGTGGAGGTCGCTCGTACAACTCTCTGCCTTTGTACTGCTCGATGGTGTCCCGTCCGTAAACGTTCATGGCACGGTAAGGGTTAACCGACACCACCACTTCTCCGATGTAGCTGTAGATACGACCCTTTTCAAACCTGCAGTATAAAAGACAAGCACATCATTGATTTGCTGTCTTTACATTCATGCATATTGTGCAATATTTATTTAACCATTCGTTCTAACAGCTCTGCTTGATTTGTGGTCAGTGTGGCTTGTGCAATCATATTTTAGAGCTTAGTGTAAAGAAAGGGCAGCTTAATGAATTATCTTTGTCAGGAATCGAAAGCAAATAACAAGCGCAAAGTAGTCAAGGTTATGTTTCATGAGTTGCATAATCTGTTTGCACAATAATAAATCCTGCTGAAAGAACCAGTGTAAATTTATAGGCTTGTAAGTCTTAAACCAGCATGGTAAAGGTGTTGACTAGACAAAACAGCAACTACTATTTCTCCACACCCAACTTCTTGGTCACATATATCCAGAAGCTGATGTTCACCCTGCTTTGAAAAAGCTAGCTGTTCTGAGCACCATCCTCAGGGGAACCTCACTTCCTTGTTCTTCCGAGCAGCCCTGGGTCAATCTAGAATAAGGCATCCTTTCTTCTCAACCTGTGGGTTTGCCAAGCCTCCCTCAGCTCCATCCTGCCCCAGTCAGTGTGCTTAGAAGTTTGAGGCATGACCTCACAGTCTCTTACTATATTATTGTGCAGTGCTGAAGCTCTCAATGGATCCTAGTCTTTTTATTTTCACGATTCCATTGAATTAATTCGGTTTAAACATGTAGAACAGTTAGACTCAGTAGTATTAAGAACTGCAACAGTCCTCTGGGACTACCTTACTAACGCCTCACAGAGCAAAAATTTACCATACAACAACATTCACAAAAACAGGCCTCCGTTCCCTCAGGTCTGTTCACAAAATACATCTGGGATTCACAGAATTAGCAGCGATACTTTAAACCAGAAGAAATCACTATGGACACAATGTGAAGTGTATTTAAAATTTATTTGATCAGATTCCAGCGTGCACTTGTGTGTACTCAATAGGGCTGTAACTATACACCAAACCCATGATTCGGTTCGTATCATGATTTGTTTTCGTGGGGGGTGGGAGAAAAAAACTTTGCCCCCCGGCTTGGTAGTAGCTAACGGGGCTCGAGCACACTGAGTAAATACTTGTACCCCTCGTTATCGACAACCGAAGATGGTCGCATATCTATGGCGGCAAATCTATGGCCAGTAATATGCGAGCGCACCCCTGATGCTGGCGCGGGCGTTAAATCATATACGCCAGAGGAAAACAGATCTACACGCAAAGAAACGGGAGCCGCGAGCTCTTTTCAAAACCGCGCGCGCGTGATATGTCATCTGCGTGCAATTCAAGGTAGTCACGGGGTGTGCCGCGATGCTCCCTTATCACACCCTCAGATCCACGATCCTGTGTCGCGATATCGGTTTCATATCGTGTATCGTTACAGCCCTAGTACTCAAGCAAATATGTAATATTTGTCAAAATGTTTTAACCTTCAATTCAGAGAATACTGATGAAACTTGTATAATGGTTTCCACTGTAGGGTTTCTTGAGCACCAATCAGCATATGAAAATTATTTCTGAATAACCACGTGACACAAAAGACTGGAGTAATGCTTGCTGAAAATTCAGCTTTGCCGTCACAGGAATACATTTTAAAATAATAAAACTAATAAGAGAAAACAAGAAACGTCTTCCAAAAACTTGTAAAAAATCTAAACACTAATATTATATCAAAATCATCTCACCCAAAAATACATGTTTTGCTACCCTAATGTGTTTTTAAACCCATTGTGTCTTTTTAATTCTGTGGAACACATTTAGGAGAATGTTCATGCTACTTTTTCTGTGCAAACTTTTATTACTTTTTATCCGCTTTTATCACAGGCAAAAAGTACAAAGTACAAAAGTATTGTGAAAAACAAAACAATACGGAAATCTGATTTGTGCGTGATCTGTCCTATCAAGTTAATGTAACAGAAGTTTTAGCTCAGACAAACAGATTCAGCAGATGTGTGTGCTGCTATATATCAGATGTGATGTCAAGGGATGAATGGCGAGCAGGGTGGCATGGTAGTAATGCTTGTGCCTTTGGTGGCAACAGCCTGTCAGGCCAGCCCTGGAGCAGCCTGCATGAAAAGGCTCTTTTGTGCCAGCCAATGGAGTAGGATGCTGTGGTGTACCCGTACCATTGTTCTTCTGTCAATGTGAGGTCTGTGCGTAAGGAGCACAGGCCAGGCCTCCACACCCCAACACAGCAGGCTGGCTCTACTCACCCACATCAGCCCTTCAGGGAGCACAACGTCAACTAATAAAAATCATACAGCGATTATTGTGTAATGTAATGATCTATTAATGCAATTTCTCAACAGGTACAAAATTTAAAAGATTGAAAGACAATATCATCTCTTTTAAATCATTTTTTATATAATCTAAGGGCCAATTAAAATAGCACCAAAAGAAGACATATTTTAGCTTTTCACAAACATTTTCCATCCTCTACTGATCGTTTTCATAATACAATTAACTTTTTTTTATAAATGATGTGAAGGAATGTGAATTTTTTTTTCCACATTATATAAAGTATCAGAGGCAAGTGACCTTGAATGAAACCGATTACCCTGATTATTTTTATTTTTGATGAATAGAAAGTTTAAAAGTAAGAGACTAAAATGTCTATTTTAAATACTGTCACTTTTAAAATGTTACTTTCCCAGTTAAGAGCTAAAAAAAAAAAAAAACGGGCTGTATTTGTAAACACAGTGGCTCATTTGTAAGCCGAAATTAAATTCATAAATTCTTATTCACTGGTCAATATGTGCCCTCACAAAAGTGCCATTTCAGCATAAGCATAGGCATGTATTGTAATTGGCGTAAACAAGAAATGTCCTCTATCAAATTCATAGGCAAAACATATTTTTGTGATCGCTTTCATTAATGTTACGACAGCACACGACACACACCACTGAATCCACCATCTGTCCTCTCATCACAATTCGGCCATTCAGAAATCCACTGTGATTCTCAGA
>JAUMHQ010000069.1:11212005-11244577 GCA_032361165.1 Enteromius paludinosus
GAAGATTTAAAGGGGAAGTACACAGAACAGAGTGATTTCAAAAGAGCTGTTTTTGACAGGGTAAAATTAGCGTTTTTACACTAGCTTTGAGAAATTTTAAAACAAACTATATTACAAACTTTCCATTAAGACCCTAAATAATCATATAAGCTTGTGAAAAATTGGCTTTGTATGACTCCTTTAAAATGACAGTTGAAATTAATATCACCATGAACCCCACAGCAATATGCAAATTTATTAATGTGTTAATTTAGCAAGATGTGTATTATGAAACCAATTATCCAAAATGGATCATGTAACCCTAAACACTGGAGTAATGGCTGCTGAAAAGAAAATATCTGTTTTATAATGTCATTTTACCTTTTTGCTCATAAAGTGACTTCTTTCAAATACATTAAAAAAATGCTAATGGGCACAGTGTGGATATACAAAACAACAGGGTGTGTTCTCTTTCAAAGGTATAAGCCTATACATTCTGCCACCTGAAATATGCATGATTATATGGTTAGACACATTTTGTTATTTGCATTCAGCATTCTTTCTCTCCCTGCTCTCTGTGACCAACATGAAGCACAAGTTGAAATGTACTGCAAGATATAGTAATAAACATTCAGTCAATTGGCCCTTTTGCTTTTTGTTTATCACTTTTAGAACACCCAACATGATAAAGCCTATTACACTAGCTGCTAGTGGCTTTAAGAACTGTGTGGGTCAAAGGTTACATCTCTAGTACAGGAAAATGTCAATAGGAAGAGCGGTGAGGCCTCATAAGTTGCCAGTACTTTCTTCCTGAGCCCATTCTTCCTGTCAATTCTGGCCACAACACAAGAGTCATAGGTTAAACTCCTTAAAATCAAGAATATCAAAGAAAGATTTAACTATACAGTACATGAAGTATATAGTACCACAAGTTGAAACTATGAAAATTACTAGTTTGTTGAAGACTTTTTTTTTAGACTTGATTTTCATCTGAATGACACATGAAAGCTGGAAGGCTCTGCCACGGCATGCTGATTATCAGCTATTTCATCTGCAGTATCAGAGCCAGTGTCTGGAAGAATTTGGAACATGGTCTTCGGGCAGCGCTTGTAATTGTTTTTGGAAATGTGCAGAGGATTGCCAAAACAATTCCCCAAGATCCTAGGGGCAGACACCACAACACTGCCATATAAAGTCAAGCCCTCAGCGCACATCAAATTAAGCTGTTATTTCAGAATGCCCACACAAACTCTTGTTAAAAAAAATGACGTGGTCATGGACACAGTCATGGACAGAGTACAAATCACACTACGATGTACAATATGTGTCAGCACTCTTGACACTTGTTTAACTTTGACACCTCACTGTAAAGAGCTTAAACCCTCACAACTAAACATGCTTTAAATCTCTCGGTTAAACATTCTGTCATAGCTTTGCATAGAAAGGCTTCAATTATGTTATATTTAGGAGCTTCTTTGGCAGAGCAAACCCGGGCTGACAGTAAACACAGCTTATTTGACTGGATAAAATGTACACATCATCCAAATTTCTGCTTGGAGATTTCGCATATGGTATTCCTGAATTCAAAGCAAACAGCCTTCAGAAGGCATCATATAAAAAAAAAAAAGATTTCCAGCTCAACAGCACTCTTCTTTATCACTCAAGAGGGCACAGGATGTGATCTGGCATCGCATAGCTGCTGCTCTTCCAGCTGAAGCCCCAGACACAGATGTGAAGACTGAAGAAGCAGGAAGCTGGCCTGGTCACACCCTCTGCAAATAACAAACTGCACACGCCATCTCCCAGCCTGGGAGAAAATCAGGCCATGGCTGAGAGGTGGGAAAAACAAACACCCTGTGCTTTTTGAGTCACTGGAACCAGTAAGCATCTTATGTTGCTAATTGATGGCGAAGTTGTTTATCCGCATCTATAAATTCATAATTACCTATATAGAGTATATCAGATACATTACTGCTGAAAGGTTTTGGTTTGGGTGATTTTTCTAATTAATTTTGTCTTTTTATACTTTAAAGAATCCTGAAAAATTGTATTACAGCTTCTAAAAATAAATATTTAACAGCACAACTATTTTCAACATTGATGACAATACAAAATTCTTCCTAAGCATCAAATCAGCATATTAGGCTGATTATATTTTTAAATATATAATAGAAAACTTTAATAGTTTAATTTGATATTACACTTTTTACTACATTGTTACTTGAGCAAAAGACTTAAAAACATGAAATTATCATACTGACCAAAACTTCTGAACAGTAAGTGTATAAAAGGAAAAACTCATAACTTTATCACAGACCGAACTGTTTCAACTAAAAGAAACATGCACTGGCTGATCTTAAAAAACAAACAAACATTTAATTCGTATTACTTATACATTTGAAATTATTGTTCAATTATTCTTTGTTTTTTATTGTCCAAAAATTAATTGGAAACATGACCTGTATTGCCCCCAGAACAATAATGTATTGTCCTTGTGAGACATCCGTATATATTTTACTAATGAAGTAACACTACAGAAAAGCATATTGATTTTAGCCATTGTAAATAACCATTAACAAAAAGTTCTGAATTCTCAAACTGCATTCACCTTCATCTTATCAAGAGTCATCAAGTCATTTATTTACAGTGTGCTGATGAGGAAATGTGATCCACATCACCCAAAACATAAAACACAATAGCAGGACATCCACTGCAAACTTGTTTGAACAATAAGGCCAATCAGAGGGGAGTGTTACCATGGTCAACAACACACACCTCTGAGCCTGTCATACAGCACTCTGGCTCAGCAGGTGCAGCCAGTTACATGCTACAATAGAAAGCAAACACTACAATGTCATGAATTCCTTTAATGTAGACAAGAGATGTGTAATTCATTGTTCCCTTGACCTGGAAAAACGTAAGGCTAGTTTACTCCAGATGTACTATTTAAAATATGAGTCAATTAATAGACCCTATGTTTCATTCAAGATGTTTTGAATAACTCCTGCATCTGACCACAGATCTAGCCAATAAAGCATTATGCAATGATTCAGAATTGTAGCCTATTATTAGTTACTAGCTCACAGTATGAGTTCAGGTTATAAACATAACTACTCTGTAACTAGGTGCAACACTTACTTGCATTACCTATTGATATGACTGATGACGGTGTGTGTGTGTGTGCAGATATACAGATCATTTTAATAATAGTTTAGGCAAGTGGATACCATTATGATACCTATCCCGTAACAAAGCGCACTGCAAGATCCCAGTAGGTGAATTATCTTACCTGAGTTTGAGGTTGGCCATAAACTCTTCCAAAGACACATTGTCCAGAAGAACAAAGTCCGCCTTTCCGAACTCCAAACTTTCGTGTTCTGCCATATTAACGCGTTAGTAATATAGGAATGCAAAAAATGTAAAGCTAACTGTTGAATATCCTACGAACACACAAGTCAATTCGACAACAGTAAACAGCAAGGATGCATCTCCCTGAATTTGTTTACATTTGCCTAGCGCGTTATTCGTCGGCTTCTTTTCATGTTATTAGTAAAGGCATATGTCAACACGCACTGCTCTAAGTTGTTGCCGTGCTCCCAAAGATTGAAATGCCTAAAGCTAAACACTCCTCTGCCGCCTGAAAACTTCTCTCAACTTTACGAGGCTCCCGGTGTTTGAGTGATAGATCGCTACATCGAGCGTCGCGCCTCTCATCCCTTTTTCCTCGAGCTCCACTCGTCTCGCCTAAACACGCTGTGGCTTCGTTCTCCTGCCCGTCTCGCGTAAGCCCCTCCCCTCGAGGGCGCGAGCTAAAGCTTACCTCTAAACATTAATAATAAACTTAGAAAAGGTGGATACATTTAGTTTCGACTATGGCAAGCAGCATTTAAACTTAGACTTAAACTTAGTTAGTTTCTTGTAGCATGCTTATTTTTATGACTTGAATAGTTGATCGCTGAGACTCAAATCATCATTGAAATAAATGGCGAACAATAGCAAATAATTAAGTATTGTACATAGGAATGAATTACACTTTGGGATATTTGCAAGTGAAAAACGAGTAAGCTCACTGGATTGCTAACTCTTTAACAATACGTTTTAACATATATTACTAACGTTATAGAAAGGTGTAAATAAATGTTAACTGATTTGCCATAGTTAACGTTATAATAGCAGTAATTTGAAAGGGATAGTCACATTCGAATTGAGCATAGTTAGCATTCCTTCTAGACCTCTAGTCATCATCAGTGAGTTTCTGAATATCCCAGGAATGTCCGTCTGTCCTCTGGCCATATAAGGACATTGATACAAGCGCATTTGAGTGGACTGTATACGGTAGTGTTTTTAAAATTAATTTAGAAAAATTCGGAAAATAAGTATTACCCAAAACCAAATTTACAGATAAGCACAAAAGTGGTTGAAACTTTTTTTTTGTCTGTTAAAACACATTTACTGGTTTCTTGTATGATTTGAGGCTGGCACGTGCTGTCAGCGTGTCTGTAGTGACCTCGAGACAAAAGAAGGTGTTTAAGTTTAATGAGAATTGAAAATGGCTTCAGGTTGCTCTGTTCAGCTGTCTGTGGCCAAGAGACATCCTCCCTGATTAAACACAACGGGATGACTCTACTGCCCCCACATGTGTCTCTAGGAGATCCCTAACTGTTACATACTACATACATAGTTTACCATAATAATAGTGTAAAAGAAAATAATATTTATTTTAAAAAAATGTTACAAACAATATTTGTTTAAATATATAATTAATAAAAAAATACATTAAAATATAATTAACAATATAATTATTTATTTATAAAATATTATAATTATGTAATATTTTGATATATATATTATATAATTATTTCTATACAATATTAAAATTATATATATATATATATATATATATATATAATGTACATTTAAATAACAAATTTTACATGTACACATAGAAAAAAGCAAGGGAACAAATATAGTTTTCTTTGATACTATTTTTATTTTTATTACTATAATGTGCATATATATATACATAATAATGACAAACGGTTGTTTAGTCTAAAATTCCTAAGATTTATGGCAAAGTAATTTTTATAGAAAAAAGCACTTAGAAAAATGTTAAGGGTATTTGCATTTGAAACAAATCTCTCAGAATGAAACTTTTAAAAAATAGTTTAAGGCAATCAATAAACAGAACTAGCTAAGAGTTTTACCACTTTATATTTTATGTAAGTCAATCTGACTAGTTGGTAGGCTACTATTAAATAGGCCTCTAAATGAATTTTGCCTCAGATGACTTAAACATTCCCTTAGATATTTCTCAACATAAGCAATGAACCCCCAAAAGCGATGGTATTGGATGAATTATTGGCCCAAGAGCGCCCACGGTTATGGGTCACATAAACCGTAGCACCCTTGCGCAGAGTCGTCATGTACGTAGACAGACTCCCAACCGAGCCGGAGCCCTGAACAATGTTATGGGACACAGCCATCCAGTAATTATTTACAACCAGCCATAGATCAGTTGCCTCATTGCCCGAAGTCTGTGAGGAGAAGAAGAACTGATAGACGCCAGAAGCCGGAGCTCTGAATATCCCGGTGCGCGTGTTGAAAGCCCCTCCTTGATTCACGTACACTTTCCTGTACATAATCCTGTTCACTTTTCCTGAGAGGCTGGCCGGGTAGGTGACAAAGAAATGGACGTTTACTTTCACTACAGACCACAAAGAAAGAAAATGCTGCATTATTTTCTTTAAAAAGTAGATCATTTTAATGATACAAACTACATGTTCACAGTGTGATTGGTGATAGTAAAAAAGGACTCACCCCTCCTTTTGTTTTTCTTACACATCCAGGTGATTTTGTCTCTGCTGATGCAAGACTCAGATTTTCTGCACTTTCCACAGACAAGTGTGTTAACATCTGAAAGGACGGTGTACAGTCAATAGCTTATACGTAAATAGCCTACCTCAAATATGATTAAAAATCCACGTGCATCATATTTTACCTGCACAATATGCCATATGGCAAGCTGCGGGTTTGCCAAACTTGTAGACATAGTAGTTTCCACTACACGCTTTCACTTGAATGGGTGGAGATTTGAACAAACAGCAGTTGTTTTTCCAGTTTCCACACACGTGGCGGGTGACCACCCCATCTCGTATGCGGGGATGACGGCCGGCGAGCCACAGCGGAGCGTGCGTGCCACACATTTCTTTCTTTACGCACCTCTCGGGCATCTGGATGGGTTTTCCGCGGTAGAAGAGACGGTACCAGCCCTGCCACTGGACACGACGATCACAAGCAACATTCCGCGTGGTGTAGTTTGTGGCTCTCCAGGCTTGGTCCATCACGGTATAGTGATTGCAGGGGTCAGAGGATTCGACACTGTCATCCACACCAGAGCCTTCATCTCCATCCTGAGTAAGGGTATACAGCAAATGACTGCTGCCTATCAAAGACAGACATAAATAGCCCTTTTTTGTATATGGACTGGATAGTATTAACTAATTAGCTTTGACCAAAATTATTATTTTTATTTATTTTATTATTATTATTTTTTTATACACTTTCATCTTTGAACTTATTTTTAAATTAATTAATAGCATCATATAATTTTACAATTTCTCCATTAAAATCAGTTTATTAATAATTAATAATAAACATTTAATTAACATTTCAATATATAATTAAATAATAATTATTAATAAACAAATTATTATTTATTATTGTTATTATCAATATTAATAAATACATTTAAAGCATACAGGAAATTTTGTACCTGTTTGTAGTGATGTCAAATTCATTTCCACGTCTGTATCAATAGGCTTTTGTGAACAGTGTGGTAATGCCTGCGACAGAACAATATAGTTTTTGGAGAAAATAGTTTGTTTCACAATAGCGTAGAATTCTTTAATCTGTAATTATTAATTTTACCTTGCTCAAGGCTTCTTGCTTTTGTTTCATTGCTTCTTGTTCTTGTTTCAAACTTTCCATCTCCTAAATAAACACAGAGAACAAAATACAATGCTCATACCACTCTCCCATACGAAACTGAAAAGTTGAGCGCACCGTTTTTATATTCACCGCTACCTTATACACGACAGCAAGTTGCTCCTGCAAAGGCTGTTCAACCATATTCCAAGCTCTGAATGTATACTGAAAAACAATGTAATGAAATATTATGGAATAACAGAATCTAATATATTTACTGTACAACTGCAGATTTAATGTAAGAATATTGTAAAATGTTGGTCTCATTTGTTTAGAAGCATAATTTTATTAATCAAATCGATGCTTACTGAAGTATCTCTGTTCATCGTGTCAGCTGCACAGACAACCAGAACGGTTAGGACTTGAACACATAAGGAAAGCATCTAAAGGCAAGAGTAAAAAAAACTGCATTAGGCTTTATATTATTTGCCTATAAAAAAAGTAAAGTAAATTAAATCATAATAATAATTTTCCTAAATCAAGAAGGCAAACGCCTGAGATTTTAAGATTTCATGTTGGGTTTTTTTTTTGTTTGTTTTAATAAATTCTAAACATTTTGAGCTTACCTTTTCACAAAGAGCAGATCTCTATGCGTTATGCAAGCCAAGTATATAGAATAGAGTTTATATACCGCGCTAGATTATGGGTGGACACTACTGCCATGCAAAAGGAAGTTGCTGGTTTGACATTCACACCAGTATTCTCTTACATGAGACTGGTGACACTCTTCACGAATAAGGTGCTAACATGCACATGAAAAAGAACCACAAGCAATTTTTAAACTCATGAGGTCAGCAGAAAACAATTGGCGTGAAAATAGATTTGTATATGTGCAGGCAAAATACTACTGAAGTTGCATGATGCAAATGTAAAAAAAAAATTTAATAAACAAACAAAAAGGAGACAATTTTTTTTTTATATTTTAGGTCAGGGCTAGGTCAGAATTTTGCATTAAACTTAGTTTTCTTTTGGAAAAGTGAATTAGCTTTTTATGATAGACCAGGCTTTAGTTATGAATTAGCAAGTCAACAATTGCTTACCCTCGCATTGCAATTTAACAAGTTATTTGACAGTTAGACTTATGCCTTTGCAAGTATAATTCAGAAACCACATGTCAAGACAACGGTTAGAGCAAAAAAACCTACTAATGCATCATCAGCAAAATAGGGACAAGGGCTCAAAAAGCACTCCTTTTTGTACAAACACACATTACGTTAAAATTTTATCCATAATAACACTTTAAATCTATTCTGCTTTGCTGTCTAACGTTCACAAATGAATATTAGATTCCTATGAGATTACTTTCACATTTTAAATCAGTGAGAAACTGGGTTCAAAATTACCAGTGGGGAGAAAAACACCCATTGAGGATGATTTAAAGAGTAATAACAACGCATAAATGATAGTGAGGAGGAAATAGCTTCATGGAAAATGTGCAGTGAAAGATGTGCTTGCTTTGACTAATAGAAATGACTGCCAGTGTCTGGGGGAAAGATGCAGCAATATCTTGAAATAATAATTCATATCTGCAACACCAAAAGCCACCACTAGGTGGTAACCTCTAACCTATTAAAAACAGTTGGGATTTACAATTTAGCTGGACAGGAAATTGTAAATTACAAACCTGGTAGAGATAACGCATAACCATGTACCATAAATATACACTTTGACAATTAAACGTTTAAACTGGAGAATTTATCAATGATATCATTATTGTCTGAGAATTATTTTATTCCATTTTATGTAGACCTACAGTATATGTAGGTATGTATATATACCTTTGTATACAGTATATGTAACTTTGTTTGTGTTTTTAACGTTTGACTTGATTTTAATTGTAGGAATCAAATCGAACTGGTTTAATGAGAAAAATGGGAGTGATGAGTTTCACTGGTGGCTCATTAAATGAACCACTCAGAAAAACAGAATCCACTCATACAGCAGTTCTCTAAGATACAAAGCTACATTTCTGTACACCTGTTATCATCATAAACGTATATCAGTAACTTAAAATTACATATCAGTGGCTGAAGTCTACATATACAGAAAGGTTACCACCTGTACCACCTTTAATTTAAGGGCGTAGAGTTCTTTTGAATAAACAGCATCCACTGTTATCTCATCTGTGCAAATGAATGGAATAGAGTCAACAGAACATCTGATTCCTTAACTGTAAAAACCATGCCACACATCGTTTGGTTATATATTAAAGCTTTCGGCAGTAACCTCAACTCTCACTGTCAACAGAGCAATGAGCAGTCGATTGTGTAATTAGATAAGACCAGGCCAGTCAGTACAATAGTCCACCCAGGAAAACATTGTTCATGTTTTGATGTGATGCACAGGCCTCAGCCTTTTTACATAAGCAGGAGACATCACTAAACAGCCCCGGGGAATGACAGGCATGCCAGAATGAGAACAGCCGCCTGGACAAACCGATTACAGCCTGTTGTGAACTGTGATATGTTTGCATACATTACTCACCCCTACCCCACCCGACGACCCCTCCATCTCCACTCACCCGCAGACAAACACGTACACTCCATCCTTTATGGCCTGCTTTGAAGGCTGTACTTTTCCTATTGAGGTTCCTGGAATTGCATACGGTTGCTCATTGCTGTTCGCACGTCTTTGTAGATTCTAGCACAAGAGGTTTTTAACAGCTGCTGTATGAAGGGAAGCCATCTGTTTGAGTTTCTTTTTAATGCTTAGATACTCATGCAGGCTTATGCATCTCTGTGGGTATATATAGCAAGAAAGCAATTTAAAAGGTAATATTGGTCATATACACCCTCAAATAGATTACATTAGTATTAGAAAATGAAAGTTATTTACTCACCTTCATGTTGTTCCAAAGCAGAATGACTGTCTCTTTAAAAGAAGATCATTTGAGTCATGTTTGAGACATTTTGCAAGAGCAAAATGCAAGAGCTGTCTTGCTCAAAAATGTCAAAATCTTTCTAGGAAAGGTTTGCACATTGATTTAATGTTTATCTAGGCCTGAAACAGTTCAGAGACATCAGGACGTAAACAAGCTATCCATGTAACCTTACATGGAGTGCCACGTAGCATGTGTTTTATGGTATGTGATATATTGTAAGAGGAGCACTTGTTTATCAAGCAGTTCTTGAGAAGGTTAATCTATCAAGAACACAGTATTCGCTGTGGACACAAAATGATCCTGTTGTTATCTTGACATTCAGCAGAAAGTAATTTTGTTCTATCACAGATTTGCTAAGGTCATTGTTTTGTCCAGGCTTGTTGCTCCATTCATGCCTCTCATTGTTGCCCATTGACCTCACTTTCCATGTAACCGCCGACTGTAAGTGGTGTGTTGTTTGTTTACTATGAAATGTAACCTTCACCATTACTGGGCAAAGGACCAATGTGTAGAATCTCCACACCTGTCAATCATCTTTGTTCTCTCCTAATTCAGCCTTGCTCTAAAATAATAATAATAATTTCTTTAAAAATCCAACATATAGATCCCATGTTGGGATAGATAAAGATATTTAGCATTACATCACATGACCCTCAATGGATACTTTGTGAATGGGTGCCGTCAGAATGAGTCAGCTCACAGAAAAATTATGATAAAAAGTAATTGGCATGACTCCATGATCCATTATTAAGGAGGAATAATAAACCATTAAGGAGGTTTAACTTTACATCATCCCTTTTGGCCAAAGTACCAGTTCATAATCCATAATAAAGTTTCTTCAATTGAAAAAAAGTCAATTGTTCATTAAAATCCACCAACATATTTGTTTTGAAATGTTTTAACTTGTACAAGTGCTTTGTCTTGTGCATATTTCTCTCCTGATTCAGACAAGACAACTTTTGCACTGGAGAAAGCTATATTATGGATAGTTGCTACTGATGGATACAAATACAGCTTCTCGCTTCTCAAGATTTGAAAACATCTTCAGCAGTTGAGCTATTCCTTTAACGAAAGACTCTATTTCAGTTTTATATTTTCACAAAAATTGTGTTTATTTCCATTCTATACACTTCATTTGCTTAAGATGAAAAATTTATTACAAAAATAAATTTTAGATTTTCAAGGGTAACACAACAAAAACTAAAACATAAATACACAAAATATGGTCCTTACATGTAAGGTTGTTTGGTACGAGTTCAAAGCAGATGGTTGATTCAATACAGTAGGCATGCTCTCAAAGGAGAAGGCTTAAAATTAGAAGCTCTGATTTCATGCTACTGTATATAATATTCACAGAGAACTAGTGGCCAAAGGCCCACAAAACCAAAAAGGCAACAGCTGAGCAAAGGTCATTGAGTTGACAACGCGTAACTAACTTCAGTCAATGAGGTATCTAAAATGCTTTAGCATGTTTAAGAATAAACGTACAGAACACTGTGTTTGAAATGCTCGTGCATAAGTGTTTCATGTCTAAATCAAAGAGTTTATCTAGTTCTAACTGGTTCTTTCTTAAACTCTTACACATCAGGGATCACAATGACATATTTGGCCACACACTAATACAGTCAAAATTACGGCCTTCAATTATCTTTCTCTTCTGGACATTCTGAAAAGGAATACTACTACAGCAGCAATCAGTCATGTTATTACAAATGTCTCTTGCTTGAATGCAATGCAGTCATTTTAGTAGACTTTAACATAAATGATCCACCACAAGTTGCATATTGGTTTTTAACACCCCGTCTTGGCAGTTCATGGCAAAAGTCTGTTGTTTCGTGCTTGTTCCACTAGCCCTTTCCTCTATAATGCAGAGAGCAGGACCTCTGTAAACTGTCTGTCTGAATCAGTTCACACTGGAACTTCCAGTAAAGGAAGAACTATTAAGTGCAGATTAACCTGGCACTCTGTCCCACTTCATACGAGTTAGTATTATTTAAGGTAACACTGTGACAAAGACTAGTTTCTTAAACCTTTAAAAAAAAACTAAATTATAGTCATGGTGCAGAGGAAACCAATCGCATGCAACATCTACAGTATTGCTGAGAGACTACTTGGCTTCACAGTTAGTGTTAAATTGGGACTCTGCCATATGTCAGTCATAGCACTGTCCTTTATCCTTCCTGGAGACTTCTTTTCACTTGGCCAGTCTGAACACGGCCAGGTCCAGAGGCTCTCGACTGGGGACACACCAGTCATCTGCCCCCTGCGTGACTTCATAGTTCCGTCGAGCTGTCTTATTAAACACTGGGAGTCTCTCGACTGAGTCAGTGGACAAAGCCTGAGGAGAAAACACATGATGTAATATGTTACAACACAGAGCACAGTCTTCTCTCATTTACAAGATATTTCTAGTATTTTTAAATGAAAAAAGATTTGTTCAGAAGGCTTTCAAAGAATAGTATGATGGAGTTTTAGTGGCACAAAAAAAAAAAATCTAAAACTACGAGATTAAAGTCGAAACTACGAGAATAAAGCTGTAATATTACGAGAATAAAAGTTCGAAAAACTATGAGATTAAAAAAAAGTTGAAATCTAGTATTTAGTATAGTGCACTTGTAAATGACCCGGATTGAGAGAAGGCCACCAGATATAGGCATATGTGAATATTGTTGCGTCCGAGCGGCTGCTTGATGTTACTGGGATGATATCTAAGAACTCGCTTAATATCAAGAATATGATATTTACTAAAGCGCTGGACTTTTGATCTAATAATAATAATGAGCTGTTTTATAACAAAAGAAACAAAGCAGAACATTATTGTGATTGCTGGCATGCTACAAATGATGAATATATATAATACAGCGATCTGGGGTGCGTTTCCCGAACAACGATGTAACTCGCTGATAAACCACCATAGTACGATGCATTGTTTTGGAAACAAACTAGCTACACAAGACTGTTTCCCGAACACGGTCGCATCTCGGCCATTTGAACCACGTTAGTTCAACAACATAGGGCCATTGTTAATGACGTCACATGCATGTCGTGAAGATATACCTTCTGCTATTAAACTGATTAGAGATCTCCAAGATGCTGCTGTATTGAACATGACACATATCGACTAATTTATTATTTTTGTTCACTGTCATTTTGCTTTATTTGATCCCTCTTACGTCATACTCCGAGGTTCCCTTAGCCTTTTTAGCGCATGCGCACTTTTTAAAAACAGCGGTTACAATGGACGTGCAAATATACATAATTAAATCGTTTTTATATTTAGATAGAATGGAAGATAAAGATAGTAATTAATGTTAGTTTGCTTCTTGTGCCCAAGAGCATATTTATTAAAGCTCATTTATCTTACTAACAAGAAACTATGCTTCTAACCACAGGTCCAGTGCTGTAGTTCAATCCATGTACGTTTGTGACGTTGACTGCAAATGTTCGTTTGAACTATGCTTTCGGGAAACCCCAAATCGTTGAACTATGCTGGTAACGACAGAAATTGCTAGTAGGCTGACTATTCCTTTGGGAAACGCACCCCTTATCAGTAAAGAGCTTGATCAACACATTACTGTAAGACGCCATTTGTGTTTCGCTATAAAACTGAAAGCTGAGACCTTGTTATAAAATTACTAAAGTGACTAATCTTATTTCTATTGGGTGGCGCGCTATAACGAATCCAATGGAAGACATGAAATATAATTTCTAAGCATATTGTCCCGCGAATATTACACATCATATAATTTCTGCTAATGATCCCACATAAATATCTTTGTAGTTTATTAAAAAGGGTTAAATAAAAGAGCTTCAGCGCCCCCCGAAGGAATGTCGACTGAGAGTGTGAGCTGATGTTAGGATCAAAAGTTTTAAGCGCTTTAATAAATATATTCTTGATATTAAGCGAGTTCTAAGATCTCATCCCAGTAACATTAAGCGGCTGCTCGGACGCAACAATATTCAAATATGCCTATATCTGGTGGCCTTCTCTCAATCCGGGTCATTTACAAGTGCACTATACTAAATACTAGATTTCAACTTTTTTTTTCTTATTTCGACTTTAATCTCATAATTTTGACTTTTATTCTCGTAATATTACGACTTTATTCTCGTAGTTTCGACTTTAATCTCGTAGTTTTAGATTTTATTTTTTTTCTAAAACTCCGTCGTAGAATAGACCTTTGGCAGGGTAACACTATATTTAATTTCTGAGAGGAATAGAAACGAGGCTGTAAGGGGCAGAAGCACTCAGTGGACTGTACTGTTGGTTAACAACATTCTACTGTTTAGCTATTGAATCATCTTTTTGAAAATCTATTTTAGTTGAACTACACAAAGCCGTTTTGAAAGTTGTCAGTTGATTGTAGACCTTAAGTTTATCCCTCCCAGTCTTGTTTTCAATCTGGTACATAACCTAGGTCAGGTACATAACTAAGGTCTATATTATTTACATATTTTGGCAATAGTGTCACTGCAAAACTACCAATGGGACATAACAACATCGGACCCCACTGATTTCTGCTGCATAAACAAAATTCTTTAAAAGAAAATCATGCAGGTTTGGAATAACATAAATAATGGAATGGTGTGAATAATAGAATAGTATTCTTTTTCAAAAAAAAAAATAATTACAGAAATTTCCATTTCCAATTTTGGGTGAGCTATCACTTTAAGTAGGGTTTAAATCTACCTTTAGGTGAATGACTGCATCAGTACCATGGCCCTCCATAGAGTACAGCTGAAGATCACCCTGGAAATACTTGGCATAGAGTCGAGAAATCGGCAACCCATAACCAAACCCAGCCTGTGGACAAAAGTTGGCTAATATTATTAAGAGGCAGTGTTCATTGAGATTACTGAATTATAGTTTTTATTAATATTTTGTACTCTGGTGTTTTGCATCAGAATTACTAAAATAATAGCTGGGGAAAAAAATTATATATATATATATATATATATATATATTTCTTTTTTTTTTTTTCAGCTATTATTTTAGTAATTCTGATGCATTTTTGTTTTTATATATAAAATGCCTATAAACTTAAATACTTAAAAAATTTATTTCAGTTTCGAACGAATTAAAAATTAGAAATTATACTTTCTTTACAATAGCTCAAGTAAAAAATAAAGTTTTCAGTTGATGCCCATTTTATTTTAATTAACACATTTTTATTGGTTTTAGCTAACTATAACAACCCTCTAAAGGGGGCGCTTTTTTAATATATGTAAATCGCAATCCCATTTGTATTTAATGTGTAATGCAGTGAAGTCTCACCAGAGGAGCCCTATGTTTATCATCCATCTGGGGTTTTGGTGCCGTGGAGTACATGTAACTGAAGAGATTTTCTATCTTCCTGAAGGGAACTCCACCACCTCGGTCACTCATCTACAAAGACAAAGATGACATTATTAGAATAAAAAGTGGATGAAAGAGAGAGAAATTATGAGAAAGAGAGAACTGGGGCACAAAATGAAAAAACAAACAAAAACTGGGTTATCAGTGAGAGATGAGATGACAGACCAACAGACAAGCACTGGCCATGACTTCCACCCCTGATCATGACTGGTTAGCATGTACAGGACAGAAATCAGCATTGTCAAGGTGACCAAACAACAAGGCCAGTCTGCTCTCTTGTACTGTGTTATGCAACAGCAGGTGTTTCGCCGATGGGAAAATGACTGATGGCTGCATTTACATCAGATTACAATCACATGAACTTTGTATGAGTTTAACAACCATCAGGATAAAAAAACCTAAATATTAACAATTAATATGTAAGTATATATATATATTTTTTTATATATATATATATATATAATTTTCAGGGACTGCCTTGTGGGCAGTGCGCTGACATTCAGTGCTGTTGCACTTCAGGTGTTGTGAGTTCCGAGTCCCGGCTCGCAGACCTTTCCCGATTCCTCTCTACCATTTCACTTCCTGTCAGTTGTGATCTATCCTATCTAATAAAGGCAAAAGCCAAAAAATAAATCTTTTGTTACAATTAAGTATACAGACTCTATCCATCACTGCAGCAAAAATTATTTTAACCTAAAGTATATTTTTACATTGTAAAAATAGCCTGTAAGCATACTGTAATTTCAGCAATTTTGTATTTTTAAATTGGTTTAAAGTATGTTTGTCATTTTATAGTGTTTTCTTAAAATAATTGCTCACACTATTAGGTGGCCATAACTACTATGTACTTAAATAAAAAATGTACAATGTACTTACTGGGTTCATATTGTATTGTGTGGTGGTATGGGTAGGTTAAGGGGTGGATTAAGATGTAAGGGCTGGGTCAAAAGTGTTATTTAAAAATGTAATTACAAAAATTTATTACAGATGTAATTACATAGTAAATTGTAAATGTAAGTACATAGTAGCTAAGGTCTAATATAATGTGACCAAATAAGTAAAAAAAAAAGCAAGAAAATCTAAATAAAAAAAAAAAAATCAAATGATGCAATTTTGATGATGCAAAGTTTTTCTTTTGTCTTTGGAGTGTCACAAGCTGTTTGTGTGTATATATGATCAAGATATTCTTTATAAAAGTTAAAACTTGTTTACGCCTTCTTGAAACTCCTAATTTAAACATACCCCCCCCCCCGTATCTACATAACCGTTTTGGAAAATTTGCATACCAGCACTCAAATATTTAAACAAAGAGTGAAGGCATAGCTTTCATTCTCGCTGTAGTATACTTGCTGCCACAATGGAAGCTGATATTTCTAATATGGTAGAGTCCATATCTTAAGGTATTCGACCTATCACAACAGACTGGATAGCTGGCCTATCAGCACTTTTCAGAGCTTTGTAAAAATCTATGCATTTCAGAAAGGAGGTGCAGAGAGGAGCAACAATAATGCATGGCATGTAAAAAAAAATATAGTGTTTCTTGAAACTTAAACCCATTACATTACACCAAATACACAAAATAATGCTATTTTATCAACACCATATGACCCTTTTTAGAAAAGCATAAATTTGTTTTTACTGGAAAAGGTGCATAATTTAAAATTCTAAATTTGTGTTTTAAATACGTTGTTTACAGCATACTTCAATAATGCCTCTGTGAACAGATCATTCAAGTCTTTCAAATTAAAATCACCTTGATAGTGAGGTCCTCTCCTCCTATGGCCACCATAACTTGAATGGGTGGAAGATTACTACCTTCTCTATGGTTCTCGATAGTCGCCCTCATTGCATTCTGAGGAAAGAAGCACATCGTCATGACAAAATTAAGCTTGCCTTAAATCAACAGCATTGTCTTAGGAATTTGAGAGGGGCTAAAGCTCACCTTGAACAGTTCAAACAGCATATGGTACAGATGGGAAGGCACGTACACTATGCTAATAGGCTGGTTCCTGTTATCAGCTGTAAATAAAAGAACGCAGTCACAGTTTCAATATTGCTTATAGCTGCCAACTTATTATCATTTGCTAAGCTCTAAACAATCATGCATGAAACAAAGAAAGCCAATATATGTAATAAGTTTGATTTTGCATGCTATTTAACATAATGATAATCCTGTGTTCTTACTGTTGAGTTCCTGAAGCACCAGCTCAGGTGAGCTGAGGTAGTATTGATCACACAGCATCCTGGCACTTTCATATGCATCTTCATAAAAAACGTGATGACACAATACTTTTTTTAAGAAACATACAGTAGTGTATATGTATTGACTAAACAAATGGGTCACTGATTTTGAGTAGCACAATTGCAACAAACACCCATTCTACATAGCTGCGGTTTCATCAGACTGACAGAAGATAGATTTTGCATGATATACTGTACCTTTAACAACTTCTGCCACCTGGCAATGAGGTTCTATACTGCCAATGGTATTGGGGTGCACTGGATTTGTGGCACCATCAAAAACAAGAGCTGAAGAATCAGATATAACAAAGTAAATACAAGCAATTTAGTAAGCAAGAATTATTTATTCTGAATATTGTGCTTACTGTGTTGGTTGATCAGCATTCTGATTGATATTCGGCTCAGGTAGAAACGGTCCAGAAAATACTGAATATTCTGATTTGTGACTGGATCTTGGACAAATACTTCTTTATATTCAATCACGCCCTGGGCCATAGTGGGTACAACATCATTGTGCCGGTTTCGGATGTTGACCAGAACATTTACAAACCTGTGTGCATATTCAAGAGAGTTAAAATGTGCACTGAACAATGAAGAACATGTCTGGGTAATATCTGACACCAAAACCAAGAGAAAAAGCCTATTTTATGTGAGGGATAATGTGCATGCAGCCGGTAGTTATCGCAGAAATAAGCCCCGACAGTGTGATCAGGACCCGACGCGAAGCGGAGGGTATTGTATCACGCTGAAGGGGCTTATTTCGCGATTTTAAACATACAAGCAGTACCGGCTATGCGTTATTACTTTGGAGCGGTTATTATTCGAAAATAATGAACCTGCAAATGTCTCAACTGACCAATCAGAATCAAGCATTCCAGAGAGCCGTGTAATAAATATATATAACATTATCTTCATGACAATAATATATGCCAACCCTTTCAGTTCTCAATATAGCAATACAAATGATAATTTTTGTAGGAAAATGAATACGGCAATGAAAATAATGGCACACAATAAAAAAAAAAAAAAAAAACGAATTGTGCTAAATAAAAATTGTGGTTGATTTTGAGGTCAAATGTTATTTTTTGTTTGTTTGTTTTTTTCATGAAATTTACCCATTAAATTTTTACTTACTCCTCCAATACACTTTGGTCATCTGGACTTTTCTCCAAGAATTCCAAGATCTCCATCAAACTCTGTATATACCTTAGCAGGACAAACAAAATAAGTAGGATTGAAATAATGCCAGCACTGAATTAATTGAGAAATTTGTTTAATTCCAGAACAGGACTGTAAGATTATTTTGTGCAACTGTCCCTCAAACTTGTGTTTTGACATGAGCTACATAAACTGCAAATCTAATATATGTGGCTTAAACTAGTAAACAGATGAATTTAAAAGAACACTGACCCAATATCTGTGGAAAAACAACCGTTAACAGTTGTATACCATGAATATTAATGGTAGGCTGTTTTGTTTTGGCTATGCCTGAGTTTCCAAGTTTCCACTTCCTAAAAGGCAACACCGAGGGGTTAGTATGACGCCTTAAACCATGAGGGTGAAAGTAGGACAAAGTTCACAGCAGAATATCCCTCCTTGAAGAAGTGCAGCTCCTTCCCTGACATGAATATAGGGCAAAGTTCACAAGCTAAGCAAGTTCAAAGTTTGGCCAAGTCTCAAGTAGACCGAGGTGTTTGCGTGTCATACTAAATATAAACGCCACGGCCATCTAATCCCCTTTTAGACAATGTATCGTTGCTACAGCAAATCTGTTCAAAGTAACGTTAAACCAGATTATGAAAGCAGTGAAATGTTGTAAAACGCACCAGCTTTGAACCATTTGTACAGAAGGTGTGGTAAGTAATCTTTTGGGGAGCAAGTTGATCTCTTTCATGATGTTTGACAGTCGCACTGGCAGCTCTTGTCTCAGGAAAACAAAAGACGTTTTCTCACATGCGTTGGTGGAACCTAGAAGGAAGAAAGCAGTATGTAACGAATATATAGATATGTAAATATATAGCACGTTAATATTCATTATAATGGTATAGGTTTGGGTCTAAAACGCTTGCACATTGCTCATAAACATTGTACTTAAAAACTGAATAATACAGATGTGTGAACATCGCAGTGATTACAAACAAAGCCAACAGCGGTTGAATGATGCAACACTTGGCGTATATGAACAGTTGGGTGGGAATTCCGAGTCATTTCCTGCGAACCGGTTCTTTTGAACAGTTCGCTTAAAAGAACCGGTTCAGAAAGTCAATGGAATGCGTCTTCACATTAACTCTGAAATAGTTCAAGTATAACATTATGTTGAAAAATATTTGCTTTGTCGATTAAATTGTATTAATAAGGATATTTAAGGTAATTTCTTGTGTCCCAGTTCAGTTGCAGCCATCATCTCCCAAAAACATAGACATGAAAACGATAAATGTATTTACGTCTCCTCCATTAACATTATTTTTTAAATCTATTTATTTAAAATAAATAAATAAGTAAATATAATAATAAACAAGCCAAAAATCTTCTTTCTGCTGTTTGACTTTTCAAGCAATTTGGCAGTCCTTGCTATACTCCAAATGATCTCACTATCCGCTCAGTTCAAGTGTAAATAGTTGAGTTCAGACCGCTTTATCGTTCAATAAGATTCGTAAACAAATCCAGACTGAATCTGTGAGTCGTTTCTGCGAATTTACTGAAAAGATCCGATTCAAAGAACACTTTGTTCCCGAATCGGACATAGCTACACACAGCTGGCAAAGAAAGCAGTAAATAATTTCTGCATCAAGAAGCTTTTTATAACACATGCAATGCAACGACATAATCGTGCACCTAATCAGAAACGAACTACGGTGTAAAATAGATGCATTAAAACAACTGCATGCTCTGCAACTGACCACACACGACTCCTTTCGTCATAAGCAGCGTTTAGATGAGACTATTCCTCATCATTTTGCGATTGCATGCGATTTCATAAACAACACAAATAACACAGTAAATTGAGCACTCACCAAAATCCAGAAACTGCTTCATAGAAAGTGGAGAAGGTGAAAATTTGGAGAAGTGTTCAATGTGATGAGGCGCGCTGGCCAAAGCTGCATTCTTCATTATAAACCTGACGAACTTCATTTTGATGACTGGGCCGAAACCGAGATATACCTGATATATCAAATGCAGAGATTTGTTGTTGTTGTTTTTTTCAATAGCCACGGTGTTTATAATGCATGCAGTGAGACGTAGGTTATATGATGGTATAAGAGGCAGCTGTTCTTCCAAGAACACTGAACAGCCTATCAGAGCCAGAGTTTCCTATTACTAATGCAGATCCGTCCAATAGCATGTGGGAGGCGGGGGCCTATAAATATAAGCATTCAGTCAGGGACATAAACACGTGTGCACTGACCACTGTGTAGTTTGCGTCGTGAAAGAGAACATCTGTTCTTCCCATCCTTAAATTTGATGATCAGTATAAAAATCAATAATTGAAAGCTAAATGAATATCAGAAGTTTAAGTATTGTACTAATAATAACGCAAGGCTTCCTATCAATTTTTCCTCAGTTATACAAAATCTATAGTAAAATTAAAAAACTGGAGTTTAAAACATTTCTTCATCTTTAGGGTAAACATGTGCACAAGTTAGAACCAGCTGTAATAAATTAATAACACTTTTGCCAAGTAATTATACTTTGATTAAATTAACTTCAATTAGCCTACTACCTTAAATAAATTAGAATGAAGTTAATCTTCCAGTTTGTTAGTGATACAAATATTTTACAATGTGACTTTAGGAATACAGTATACGCTCTTCTAAGCTTTATTTTACCCCATGAATCTTTTTCAGGACATATGGGAACAAATCCATTATGTGCATAAGTTTCTGTTTTTTAATGGTCAATTTGTGGTTGAGAAGGACATATGTTCTATGACAGACTAACATGCCAAATTCATTCTTGCTTAACAAGGAGAGCCTCAATAAGAGACAAGTCAGTCATGCATACTTCACTCTCTCCTTCCAGCCAGCAGTCAGCAGAGTAAATCAGAGATCTGCTTACTTTTAAGGGATATGTGCTTAGATGTATGACAAATATCAATCCTTAAATGTTCATCTTTTAAAATGAATTAACTGCGATTAGTCAGCAGATTCGCATGTGCATTCAGTATCATTATGAATAGTGCATTGGCTTTCATCAAATGATTTCTAACAATGGAGACCCAGATCAATCAATACGCTGTGGCTCTTTCTATGTTTAAATCATAACATTTCCAACAAGTTCAAATATACAGCTCCACGCTAATGAACAACTGCGCCACCTTGTGGTCAGCTTTGATTGTTTTTCCACTTTCCACCATCCTTAATGGGGGAATAGATTAGTTATTTAGAGTAGAAAATGTTCAGTGTTTGTGGTCATTTAATAATAGTAAAACAACAATGAAAACACTTTATGTTGAACACCTAATGTGGCCTTAAACAGTTTATTTTGCCGTATAGTTTTGGAACGTATGGTTATTCTATACTGTGTGTCGAATAAAAGAATCAGAGATAAGTTGTAGTTAATTTCCCTGCTGTATTTGTCGTCTAATCTCCAAAGTAATCTGTCTTTGCAGAAGTGATTGCATAGCTGTTAAGACCTGAGCGCATGGGGAGAAGAAAACATGCAGTGGAAACTTCCTTTGGTCGGGCCATTCATGTGCTGTTTTCTACCTTCATTGAATTGAACAGCTACGAACCAAATGTTATAGACCCTCCAGTTCCTTTTTTCAGTAGCTGTTTTTCAAATAAGCCATGTTTGACAACAGAATTCACAATAAATTCATTAAAATGATTAACAATCTGAATATCTAGATTTAAATTTTCATAAGTTTTCCATTAAAAAGTTAGAAAACTTTGGCATATACTCTCACTCACCCCAGGAATATGAATAAACCATTAATAAATGCAACAGATTCTCTGATTGGTTCTCTGCACCTTGCGGCCTGTTCTCATTTTGGATTGACTCACACTTGAATTATGCAGGATACAACTAGAGTCACACTAGAGTGATGCAGGAAAAAAAGGAAGAGAGAGGAACAGCTTTCTTAGGTCCTATATGCAATATGCATAATTCCCAATTTGAATATACAAAAAGAAGTGTGTCATGTAAGTAGGATGTCACAATACACAGTATTCAAGGCAAATGTATAACTGCACTCTAAGATTACAAAACTGCCACTGGGGTGGTATACTTGCAAAACTAATATGTGCGCACGTTAGGTAATATGCACTTTTAAAATACTAATATGTACCTTAAAGTAGAAATGTACTATTGCATGAAGTAAATAAGGCTGCAAAACATTTTGTACCCTTTACCTAAGAATGCAGTAGATGTTTTGCTCGAGTTTTTAAAAAATGGAAATGGATTTATATCGCACACCAGCAGAGAGGCTACATCACACGTATTCATGCTGTTCTACTGAATATTATGTGACACGATGAATCACAGTTATGCAGCACTCGTGCCTGGGTGATATTACTGCATTTTTCAGCAATATTTTTTGTAGGGCTCAAGCTGATCCTAAACTAAAAAGTTTTTTTATAATAAATATAACGGCTTCATGAGTGCATGCACCATGGGGCTTAATTAGATCATCATTTTTTTAGGGAAAAAATTAACTATTTTCATTACTATTATTATTTTTACTGAAACAAAAATATACAGGGACATACTAGAAATTATGCAATAATATATAATACATTTTCACATATGATAAGCTAGCGATTTTTTAAATACGTAAGGGACTATATATGGCTATTTAATGATGTGGAGATTAAATAAATGTGGAGATTTTTTTCCCAACCACAGTTAAAGTGATGGCAATATGATTTAACTAAAATATATATTACAATACATTTATATATATATATATATTCACATTAATATGATTTTTGGACAGTTGGATGCCTTGTTAAAGTGATGGATAAATTATCACAATATATGTTTAAAATGTTTTAATGTATATAATGAAGATATGTGTTTGATTATACAGTATTTAAATACAGTACCATATTTTATCACGCATACATTTATATATTTAACAATTGTATATTCAGTGCATAATTGCATATGAAATTACACAATATACACAATTTATAAGCAAACATATTTTTCAATAAAAGAAAAGTGGCAATTTATTAGGTAGGACTATTATTCAGTATATTGGGATACATTAACACAATATATTATACTGTATATTTTCCACATAAAATAAATGAATATATTTTCTTTGCGCAAGGGTATCCACACAGCCCAAGAGTCTCTAGGACCCGAAACAACCAGGAAGTAAAGCCCATCTGAACAGGACATGAGGGTTATGTAGTGCTGTGTCGGTGATGTTTTATATTGAATCTTCAGCAGTGGCGCTCAAACTCTCTCTGATTCCTCGCTGAGAGCATCTGAACCAACAACAGCAGTAGAGAGCAACGGGCATCAGCCTCATACAATTAACCAGCACTTCTGGGGTGCCTAGCCCTTCACCGAAGACATGTCAGCAGAGGACGGGTCTGTGACACGCCGTGAGTGCTCTTTCCCGTATTTTTCATGGAATGTATGTTTAGTTGTGTATGGTCGGAGTATTGCAGTGCGGGTTACATCATTACGAGCTCTACAGTGGCAAACAGCGCACAGCCATGTTTTACAGAGTGCTTTACAAATGTCCGTGTAAATACGACGCAAGGCGACCCGGGAAGCGTTACATGTCCAATATGCATTTACATATTTTAACATAACTGTGTTTAGGATCTCTTCGTTGCACAAATGCAATCATCACGGGCAGTTTTTTTTTAAACAAAAGAAGACGCTCGCGGTTTGGCATCAGCATTGCTCAGCCGCTGCAAGTAGATCGTCAAATGCAACAAAAACTGCGCTGTAACGGATATGATCTTTACGAAAGCACAGCTGATTAAGATTAAACGACCGATGATATTTAATGATTTGTTTCAGACGGTCAGCGAGATTTATATCCTGATTAATTTATTGAATATTATAGAGTAAATAACCAGTCTATAGGGAGAAATAACAGCGGATGATGTGGTGTGTCCCGTACAACACTATAAATAACTTTTCCTTACTGTAGAGCACCCATGCATGAAGGATGATGTTCACGATAACGTTTTAAAACTCGGTTTTGACATTTATCGAAGGAATGGTTAATCTTATGATAAATTACAATTGGTAAATACATCGGAAATAGAAAACTTATTGACTATTATATTATACATCATTTGCATCATCAGCAGGCTCGCTGTGTTGTGTAATAAGACAACAGTCCCTGCACAGCCGCATTACAGTGAGCTGATGTGTCGAGTGATAGGTAGGCTAATCCCGTTTAACGATGTAATTGTTTCAAAGCACTGGATTGCTCAAGACTGGCAGGCTTTGATTCGTGAGCGACTGTTGGTATATAGTGATGAAATACAGTTAGATTTGATTTTTCTTTAGATTTATTTAGGTCGTGTGAGGTTTAGCAGACGGTCATTAGTAATGATGCACTGGACAGCTCCAGGTGCTGAACCGCTTTTAAAGAATGTAGTCGCTCGTACGTGGATAACAGATGTAAAATTAACTTTGATAAACGGGATTGACATGATCTCAACTGGTAGAGCTTTAGGATTAAAATGTCCACAAAATAGTTAATTGTTTTACTTAAATTTCAATGGACAAAGAATGCTAAAATGCTCCAGTTAGAGACTGCGTGTTAAAACTATTTATTAATGGTGAAATATAAATATTTCGAGATAGACAGGACTTTTTCTGTAATAATAGAATTATTTTTTTTTTTTTAAGTCCTCTTCTCTCTGATCTCTGCATAGGTTTGCAGTACTTATTTGCAATTTAACAAGACAAAACTACGCACACAGTGATGAATATGCCACGAAAAAGCTCCTGAACAAGCTTTGTTTTTGAAAAGCTTGATTTTCTCTTCTGACAGGCATTATGTTTTCCCAATTTGCATTTGGGGTGCAATGTTGAGTGGCTGACTAAATCATGTTTTAGGAATTCCTTAAAAGGAAATATATATATATATTTTTTTTTTTTTTCTCAATTGTGTTTGGACTTTTGACTTGATTATTGTTCACTTAATTAGCAGCACCGCCTTTTTTCTTGGTGGGAGACTGTCTGCAGGAGCTAATTTAAGGGTCTGACGTTGGGAGGTGAATCACGTTAGCCTCTCAGCTATTCCCAGGCAAAAAGCACTTCTCATGTTGCTCATTGTTGCAACATGTAATTATGATTTATGCTGCTTTGAACTGGCTTTTGTCAGAGCTGTAAAAAAGACACATTGTTTTGTCCTGTACAACCTGCTTCTCCTCTATTTTTTATTCACCTATAAGAAAAAAGCCAGTTGGGAGCAGGTCCGGAAATGTGCAAGGAAAGGATCATTTTGGCTTAGAAATTGGCTGAATTTCTGAAGAGGGTCATTTGTAAGTGGTGAGAGACGAGCCTTGCCACCCGTGTCTCCTCTAGAAATACTCTCAGGCCTGACTATGAAGTCCTTTACCTCTTTTTGTTCATACAAGCAAGTGGTGTAATTTAGTGTTGAGCTAATGACAACAATAAGCTAGCTAGAAGATTTCCGAGCTGCATGTTTTAGATAAGCGATTCATTTTTAATCTTTTTTAATCCGAATGTGTAAAAGTGCAGCCACAGTCCCATAGGCAGGTCTTGATTGTCTTCTGTTGTGCTCCTTTGATAATAAAACAGCTTAACCTTGAGTGCTAACCAGACATGATAAAATCACTGCCATTTCAATACGTTTTTTGTCCGGTGTGACCATGACGAGCAATGAGTGACAGGGCATTTTGTCTTCTCAATATTTTGGTAGCAATATTTCTATTGATTTTTTCCATTTAGGGATTTTAAAAAGTCTTTATTAAAGCATTACAAGTCATAAGCCAAACCAACCAAGCCTATATGAACCACTGTAAATAGCATAAATTAAAAACAGAATCAGATTCAATTAAACATTTAAAATTATCCTTTTAAATTTGTTTACTGTAAAAACAATATATTTTAGTTTATTTTAAAATATACATACACACACAAATATATATATATATATATATATGTTCAAATATTTAAGTGTTTTGAGAATGTGAGCAGTGGTGTTTCATGGAAGTGAGCAGAGCTCTCTGTTTGGTGAAAATATCTTTGAAGCATCTTGGGTAATGTAGTTTTTCACCACAGTTAAACGTGATTAATTAAAGCATTGTAATAATGTTTATTTAGTTAATGTAATAGGAAATTACAGCTTCGGCAAAAGCAAATACCATTGATTAATAACCTCAGAGTTCACAGCAGGGCTGTAGGTTTATGTTAAAAATATATATTTTTTTTTATTTCTGCAACATAACTGTTGCTTTCCGTATATGCTGCATCACACTTGTTATCCCCGCTCACTGCTGGAGAGACAACCGCACACTCACTTGAGCAAAGACTAGTTATTATCATCTTTATTTATTTAATTTATTAATGTTTCAGCTTATGGCCTTTTTCAAGGTGTTAGCCCCACCCATTGTGAATTTTTCTCTTAATGCATATCTTTAATGATCAAAATTACTTAATTCAAATGTTTTCTTCCATTAACATATAATTTATTTCTGTCTTGAGAGTTACACAGTTATAGCTATACCTTATATAGTATACACATAATCATGATTATGATGACGCAATCACACAAACTCATATATCTACTCCCACCCACAAGTTGACAGGATTGGTTACATGTTTGTGACCAAAGCAAAACCACAGTTTTGAGACTGTCTTTGAAACTTTTTAAGTGGTTTGACTTATGAATGTGAACAAGATTTGTCTTTAAATATAATCTTAAATGTATTCATTATAAGTTTTGTACTTCAAACTAATTTATTATTTGTCACCCACTTGGAGAAATAGATGCATTTTGATTGAAGTGATCACTTATAATTAAATTTTGAGTTTTGAGTTGAACAGAATTAAAAGTAATTTCATTCAAATCTGAACGTTTCTCATTTAAGATCTTTCCTAGTGGGATTCTGTTCACTGAGCCATGAACAATACAGAGCTAAGCACTTCGGCATGCGCACTTGTAATACACTTATAAAGTACTTCAGCACCCCGTGGACAGATAATTATGATTCATGGCCAAACTAGTGTGATTTCATTACTTTCTCCAGTGTTTTTTATATTTCCCATGCATAATTTAGGAAGACGTTTATGTAAGTTACTTGCAGCCTGGCAAACTTTTGCTTGTGGGCCATTGCAACACACAACAAGCTTTCCATTAGGATGGAATATTTATGAATGCCTGGGCAGGTCGTGCAGGCCAATGTGAGAGATACTGTATGATGAGATTAAAACTGCAATAGTCGTTGAGTCCAAAGTGACGTGCTGCTTTTTCCCCATCCTTTAAACTTCTGACAGATCTCACAAAGCTGTCAAAAAATTCAGTACCTTCTTCCTGTTTTTTGTTCATGTTCCCTTTTTTTTAAATAGCCTGAGGTCCCTCAGTACAGAACAGATGGTAAAATGTTCCTTTTGATCTTCTTTTCAGGTTTCAAGAGTTTTCTGGCTGTCGCATGAATCACAAACATGCTCCGGTTGTTTGAAGACACAGTCTGTTTATAAGTGCAGAGCATGAATTGGCAATAAGTATTCAGATGCTTTTTATAGTTATCGGGGCTTCTCTTGCTATCTTGTTTATGATGGACTGGCGCTGTGCAAATCTATCCGGGCCATTCAGACCAATAGGAAAAGGCCAACAAGCTTGTTTCCTTTTGATTTACATACATGCTTACCTGATTTCACCAAGTGCAAGATGTCCCTGGATCAACACCTTTGTTGACCCTGGGACAATATTGTGATTAACCAATCAGATTTGAATAAACAGTTTACAGTTTTTATGAGGTTTGGGCTTACAATCAATGTTTGGTGCTTGTACATCAGTGTCAGTCATAGTTTTAGTCAAGGGAAAGGGTAGGTTTAGGTTTACAGATATGGTCAAGACTATATATTTTTACATTTAAATGTTGTTCTACGCTCGACAAAATATGTTGACCTATAGGGACACATAGTACTTGGCAAAATCAGGACGTGCCTAAATTCTCTCTGCGGATCCACTGTGTAAACAATAACATCGTATTCAGTGTTGTACACATAAGATATGCACTGGTAGATTCCCTTATTCAATGGCTCGAAGCATAGACACATCTACACAATCTAAATAATAAAGCATCTACCTATACATATCTATGGTTGTACATTCATGAATGGTCATCTGACATGCGTTTTAGGTTGCGTAGTGTAAACGGTGATTGTTCGTGAAATGCCAGTGTAAACAAGGATTGTTTTCATTGTAAAATGCCGTTTTAAAATTAAAATGCATTAGTGTAAATGGGGTTTTAGAGCTGTGTTACACCCTGCTTGAAAGGTAATTTTTAAAATAAAATCCATAATAGGGGATTTACATTTTGTTTAGGTAAAAAATAAACTGACAGGGCATTAAACACTACAATTTACAGTGAATAAAAACACATTTTTAAAAATGTTTTTACATTTTTCAAAGATTGTATTTGTGTGGTTTTACGTTTTAAGTGAACGTTTGGTGATGGTATGGAAAATGAGCATGCACAACTAAATATTCAATATCGGCCCATACCCATAAAACAATTCACTAATATTGGCTAATATGGTGCCAATATATCATGCATGCTCAAAGTTAGTTAATGTTCCTTATAGGATCATCAGCTTTGATTTATAGTGGATAATTATCTATTTGCTGTGAGTCTGCCTGAGGGGTGTCTGTGTCTGTGACTTAAACAAAACCCTTGAAAAACCCTACTACATGCTATAATTTTCCAGCATCGGAAAGAATGAATGAATGCTTTTTCGCTTGTAAAGAACAGTAATAAAAGTTAAATTCAAATATTTATTACAAAACTTCTGGCACATATATGTTACTACTTACCACATGTGTGACCAGGCCAGAGAAAATATTAGCAAGGCAGTAAGAAATGTGAACTGACCCGATCAGACCTGCCGAAAAAGTCTTTCAGTCGAGAGTTAGGCTGATATTTTTTAAGCCTTTTTGACAAAACTGATTGATTGCCGGATTGTCAAAGTCCCGGCTGCTTGGCAGGAAGCAGTTTTTTCTCATTTGTGAGTACTTCAACATATCAGAGTCAAGCACATGAAGCGATTTTTCAAAGATGACATCTCCATCCTGCCCCCATCCTTATGTCGTTCCTGCAGTTTGCATTCATCACCGTGTCACGATAATGCTGTGTCCACACACTCTGAATGCAGGTCAATAGCAAGGTTACAGTCATCTGATTGAAGCTCGACCAAATGTTCCTTGACCATGCTGTTGCTTTATAAGCAGTAATTTATCACGTAGGACCAGTCAAAGGACATTTAGAGTACTTTAGAATGACATTTTGGCGGACAGACAGGTGCCCTTTGTATTCTCCCCTTCAAAATTCTGACACTCTTGTGGATATATTAACTCCCCCTCTCTTTCCATTTCATTCTGCGCACTTTGTTATCAACCTGCCCATTTTGTTTTTCTCTGATAGTCCTCGCTTGTTGTGCTCTGTCATTTTCCCTTCACATCCCCAATGTGTATTACCGTTTATCTTACATAACTGGAATCAGAGGTGATGACCTCCGTTCTCCTCTATGCAGTACAGTCTCTCTCTGGGAATTGCTGTCCATAAGCAAGTCAAAGGAACTGCTGTCTCTTGTTTGATGTTGAATGACGTACCACAGATAAACATTTAATATTTATATGCAGATAAAAAGCATATTTTCATTATCAGGGTTATATAGTCTGTTAATAAACTCTGACTAGTCGGCCATCTCGACCCATTCCGGGCCTTTATGTCTGCTTTTGTGCTGCATCGCGGGAGGTATGGAATGTGTTGTTGCCTGCATGACCTTTAAAATGCATTCAGACACATTTCTACCCAACGCTTTTATTAAGGTTCAACAGTGTCTTTAGAAGCAGTTGCTAAGTGTCACTGAGTTGCTTGGCATTGTTGCCCGCAATGTTGTGGTTGTGATGTGGTACATGCAAACCCAAGCTTCTGTTTTTCCAATTATCAGTAAGTACGCCTGGCTAATGGGTTGCCTCTGTGTAAGTGATATTGCTCTGTGAAGTGATGGCTTCAGTAGCCCACACAAAGCGCAAGGACTTACTATGGAGGCGTAATGTAATATATCCGTGTATCTATAAATGAAAAAGTGCGAGAAGAGCAGGTAGGGCCGGGCCGTATATAAGTGTGAAAAATGAATCTAGGAAGGAAGTAATGAGATAAGAGGAGAGAGAAAATCGGCAGAAGTAGAATGAGGTGAAAGAACGAAGAAGACAGACGCAGGATGATAGTGACGGCACGTGTTGGTTAGACACTGCTTTGGAAATATTATCATCGTGTATCTCTTTCAAGGAAAACCAGGTTACCCACTTGCATTGCTCTTGCTGCCGGACTGCTATAATTCCCCCAGGTAGCCCTAAAAATAACAGAGTCGATTTTCCACAGCGTTTCCTCTGTCTTTCTCACGATCCCTCTGGCAGTGCACATTGTTGACAGAGATGTTATCGGGGGAAGGAAGGATATTGCAAGCACCAGCAGCACACAGAATTGTCACAAATGAACTAGCAGAGTTATTAGCAACCCAGGCTCATTGGAAATATGCGCATGCGGTGACATTTCAGCAAAATGCTAATACAGTGGTTTTTGCACATTTCATGACACTTTTAAAATGAAATGTCGATTGAGCGACACTAAAAGCATGCTCATTTTTATCCAAAACAGAATGTGAATCTGCCAGTGTTTTATTACCTTGATTGTTGTTCGTATCACAGTTCGGAAATGAAATGTCTGGTGAGTGGCGCTGAAAGGTAATTGCTTTATAGCATTTAAAGGCCAATTCACACTGCACTGACAAACACAGACCAATGCAGAGAGTCACCACGATGCATTGTGTCACTTTTTAGACATTACAATTTCAATAAAACAAAAAAAAACTAACAAACATGTACTAACAAGAGCAAATCTGAGAAGAATAAAGGAATTTGCAAATGCCTTTTAGCTCTTTTTTGTGACTATTGTGGTGCAGAATTTGTACCTGAATGCTCTGTAAAGCAAGTACAGTACAGGGTGAGCAACTGAGCAAGTTTACCATGTCAGAAAGTCGTACATATGGAGCTGGTTATGTGGTATAAATGTCAAAATATATTAGTTTCAAGTCATGATCTATGGTAAAAGTATATTGAGGTCACAACATAGTATTGTGTGAGGAACTGCTCCCAATCATCATTTGGTGTTTTAATGTCTGTGGGTTTTTGTATATTAGCAGATGGCCCATAAAGAGATGGAAAAGAAGAGATGTCTCCAGAAGTTGTCTTTTAGGGTCACTGTAATGGATAAACTGTGGCAGAGAAAAAACATGATGCTTGAGTGAAATAGGGGATGTGTTGCAGCTACATAAAAAGTGAACCGAAACACATTCACTTGAGTCTTTTTGGAACGGGAGCTCAATGTGTTGTTTGAACATTGTTTGAGCGCAGTCTCAGCCTCAATCCACAGTCTGATGCATTTTGGACACAAAACTGGAAAGTGATTGGCAAGCTGTATTCTGACTAGAAGACTTGCTCAATTATTCTTGTTTTTTTTATTATTATTATTATTTTGATTTTGTGAATTGTTAAAGTTGAAATGAAACGTATTGTGATGTATATCCAAGTGTAATATATTATCAAAATAAATAAGTGGGGACGTAGAGTAATTCAATTCAATTCAAATGTATGTGTATAGCGCTTTTCATGATACATATCATTGCAAAATAGCTTTACAGTAATAATGTTATTACAGTATATGTAGTAGTAGCTTGTACATGTACATATGGCATAGATGTGAGATAAAGATCAATTAATAACGTAATAACGAACAGACAAGGAACATTATACATTAGTAGCAGAGTTTGGTAGTGCTGTGTGTTGTTTCAGGGTTGGCATCATCTGAAGTCCTCTGTGGGGTAGGCATCATCTCTTCTTAAGTGTTCTGGATCCAGACTGGAGCTTGTGAATTCCTAGTTACCACGGGATGACGATCCCA
>JAUMHQ010000069.1:11253414-11284724 GCA_032361165.1 Enteromius paludinosus
CATACACAAAACACAGAGTACATAGAAAGCTGGAGTGCCAACCACAGTCTTTAGCTGGCAGCTCCAGCTGGGCGTGATATAGCCCCCTCCTTAAGGGTGAAACAGACAGCGAGGCCTTCTTCCATGGTGGAGCGGATGAGGCAGAGCCCTTTTGGTTCATCCAGACCGCGACAGAGCCCTCTTGGGACCACCAGACTGACATTGTGCCCTTGAGAACCAACCAGTCAGTGAACGCGCCCTTCGAGATCGTCTAGACAGTGAATACGCCCTACAAGACCAGACGGGGAATGAATGCGCCCTTCTAGACCAGACAGGAAGTTAATACGCCCTTCCAGACTAAACAGGGAATGAACGGCCCTCTGCGGTTGGATCAATGGTGGAAGCGCTCTTTGGAACCCGACCGATTGTGTTAGCATCCCTCTGAACCCTCCAGACCGCGACTACCTCCACGGGTTAAGCAGCCACGAATGGGGGCTCTGGAGAATCTACGGCCGATGCCGACCTCTCCAGAGAAGGTGCAGCCATAAGTGGACCCAATGGAGACTCCAAGCCACTCACAGACTCCGGAGGTTCTAGCCCTGGGACCTCACAGTCAACGTGGAGCTCGGGAGTCGGTGTTTCACTAAAGGCTCTGGCGCTTCTGACATTAACCAATCTGGTTTACCAACCGGCTCGGGCAGATCCGACCAACCTGAGTCCTGATCACAGATAGGGTCTGGTGGATCCGGCCACTCAGGATCGGGATCACAGACTGGGTCTGGCGGATCCGGCCACTCAGGATCGGGATCACAGACTGGGTCTGGCAGATCCGGCCACTCGTAACCCAACTCACAAACCAACATGACTGTACACGGCTCCTCGCACCATGCTACGGGGTTGAGACCAGTTACATGCGGGCTAGGAACCGCGAGGATCTTCAGTGGCTCGATTGACGCCGTGAAACAGCCTTCAAACCCTTCTTTTGCGGTTTGGGAACCACAGGGGATTAAGGTGGGGCTGGCATCCCGGGGCACCAGATTGGAGTTTGCTGCTTCGGTCGCCATTTTGAGTTGAATCTCGGGATGGGCGGCCATTTTGCGCGAGGGCGGCGTCCGCCATATGGCCATGCAAGAGCCAAGCCACGGGTTCGGTTCGACATTCGCGACACGGCGATTAGTCTGTCCCGAGCCACGTGCGCGATTGTCCATCTGTCCATTAGCTGTTCAAGTGACCAGTTCGGATCCTCATAGTGCACACGGTTTAGCACGTCGAAATCCAATCCATACATAAAACAGTATTTAACGAAAAACTCCTCTGCATTTACCAGGTGGCTAATAGAAATAAACTCCTCGACATAATCCTCAATGACTCGTCCGCGCTGGAACAATGAACACAAGCGAGTCTGAGAAGTCAGCATAAAATCCTGCTTACGAGGCGCTGAACAGTCTCGGTGCGAGCCCCGATTAAACCCACTGCTGAACTCTTGGTGACGGTTCATTCTGTTATGAACAAATCAAACAAAACAAAACAAACTCAGTGGAGGCATAGACAGTAGGAGAAACGTTAAACAGAGCAATGATGAAAATACCGTGATATCAGTCCATAGGGCAAGGCAAAGAGAATATCCAAGGGCAAGTGAAGATTGGCAACAAGTAATGTAAATGGCAAAACAAACTAGGAACAAAGACACGAATTACAGAAACAAAGAACCAGGTAGACGATGTAATGAACCGTGAAGAGACAAACACACAGACTGGTATGTATACAGGTGGAGCTAATTGAATCATTGAACCTAATTCGGAACAGCTGTGAAGGAGAGGTGCATTCTGGGGAATGGAGTCCAAGTAAGAAAACAGACACAAAGCTCAGAGTACATAGAAAGCTGGAGTGCCAAGCACAGTCTTTAGCTGGGATCTCCAGCTGGGTGTGACAGTCGTGATGTATACATGCAATTGAAGTTTAATGTTTTGTGAGAATTGCTTATACATATATATATATTAAATATAATATTGGTCCAAAGTGATGTTGCTTGGCAACAGCTTACAGTTTATTATATCCATGCTACAATACATAATACTGAAATGTATGTATGTAACAACTGGCTAAAATACAATTTTAAGCATATGTAATATTTGCTTAAGCTATGTTTTGCATCGTTAGCTTAGCAACATGCTAACAGCAAACTATTGCCATAAATTATGAGTCATGTCTCCTGTGTGGTTTGTGTGAGGAGCACAATTTATATGACGCATAGAGTTACTCCCTATATAGATCGCTCCAAATCTGTCACTTATGAGGTTTTATTTCAGTCAGAATGCTGCCTTAGAAGAAGACAGCTAGGCAGCTCATTAGGTTTCGGAACACAGTTTATATGTAGTACCGTATCAATAAAAAATTAACCTGATAGCAGATTTTGGAAATGCATATTTTTCTCTTCAGCAAACTTAATGTCATCACAATGCCCTATTCACAAAATTCGCTGACCCTGTAAGAGCCTGTAAGAAATGGCAGCTGTACAGGTGATCTCAGGGACTGTTGCTAGGTGGTGATGTCATTCTCTTAGCAGCACAGCTTGTACTTGAATCAGGTCATGCAGCTCCGCTCTTTCAAGTATCTCAAGCCTTTGTCTTCCTGAATAATTTATATTTATGTCTCAATGACTGTGGTCAGTCCACATTGTAACCAAAAGACCACACATGTCCAGAGAAGATAAAGGATGCGTGGGTGACAAAGAGAAAACGTCCCTGCCGTTTGGTTTTTGCTTGGTGTGGTTTGGTGGTTTGTACAGACAGACAGTGATGCGGATGTCAATACTAATGAGAAGCAGTGTAGTTGGGAAAGAAAATAATTATCTTGAGTGTGGTGAAGTGGAGCTTGTGCAAGACAACAAAACCATCAAAGAAGTGAAAAATAATGTGCGAGATGTCAGAAAGCTTATTAGCTCATGTGTTTGATTCACATAAACAACTTTTCTCCTTCTCTCTCACATCTCACAGGTTGAGGACCAGGGGTCATGGAGTCTCTCTTTGGGGGCCAGTTGGGCTTGCTGGGGGGTAATGAGGGTCTGAAAGAAGATGGCTGCGGGGTGGGCTGGTCGAACTCTCCCCTATCAGAAGACATGTACTCTGCCTCCCACTTCGCCCTCATCAGCGCCTACCAGGACATTAAGACTCGACTGGCCGGCCTTGAGCGAGAAAATGCAGACATCAAAAGAAAACTCAAGATTTACGAGATAAAGGTACAAAACGCCCTTTAGTCTCAGATGCTGCAACAGATATCAGCGGTCAGTGGCGTAACTACCGGCAGTGTGGGCAGATCAGGTTAACTGAAAAAAATTCATTGGTGTAGGATTTACTTGAAATTGCAGCAAATTAAAAAGAAAAAGAAAAATGTAAGAGAAAATGACAAATAGCACATTTAATTAAATGTGTTTTCAAGTAGAAAGATTGAAATACTGTAATATTCCAGTAATCCAATGAATATTGTATGTGCATTGTATTATAATATATTTTTATACACCCTTTATACTTTTTACATGTTTAATGATTAAAACACAAAAAGTGTTTAACATTGCTGTTTTTTCAAGAGTTAATTTCTCTCATACTTTATGAATATATCATCCATGGATGCCACATATACTGAAATCGTTCAATTATACACAGGGGTATAATAAATAATAAAGGGTATAATGAAGGGATAGTTCGACCAAAAATAATAATTCTGTTCTCAAACAATGAAAACTCACCCTCATGTCGTAAGACCTTTGTTCATGTTTTCATCATGGTACTATAGTGAACATGGGTCGAAGACTGACACGGAAGAGAAGAAATTGAAGAACTGAGTCATTATTTTTGTTTTCTTTGCACAAAAAAAATCATTAAATTAAAACTGAACAAATACAGTCACACATGGACTATTTAATCCATGTCCTGGATCAGAAAGCTCTCAGATTTCATCCAAAATGTTTTTTAAAGACCTTTTCTGAAAAATTATATAAAATTCATGAGCAGTTATTTTATATGACCGCAGCACTTTTTACCAGTTTGTGCAAAGCCTGATGATCATGTTATCCTATCCAGCTTGAGTTGAGAATGATTTTTCAAAGCATCTTGCGCTTCAGTGGAAGAACAAAGAACTTTTGATTAGTGACCTAGAAATAGTGCAGAATCTTAAATTACTATTATGTAACTTCTTTGTTTAAAACTGTCAGCTTATTTCCAGGTTTAAATGAAAAACATCCCAGATTTTCAATGTGGTCTTTTGACTTGTAGATAAAACAGTCTTTTAAAATATTAAAATGACTCGTTCTTAAATGCCGCAACCTATTAAACTAACCTGCAGTTTTTACTATTCCAGTGTAGGATTTTTTAGCAAGTGCTATATATGACATAATTATCGAGTTAAAAAAATGGGGTGTAGACATCCTTGTTAGCCCCGAACCCTTTCTCCTGCTCCTCGCTTCCTCATCTCACATTAATGCAGAGACAGTGACACGGTCACAGACATACTATATAGGGCAGTTAATTAGAGTAGAGCAGAGTGGACACACATAGCTAGCGATAATATAGATATCTAGAACACACCAAAGAAGTGTGCTGAGAAAGAGCATAAAGCAATAATTAAATCAACTACTTCCTGTGTCGAGCAACCCTAGTTTAATAGACTTGCATATAGAAATATAATAGACCCCAGAAAGAGTAAGTCACGCTACATTTCCAACCTGGTCTCATAAAAATATGTACCTCTGTGCACTTTTTGTGCAACACCTTTTTTCGTACCTTGCTGCAAGACTGCGTGAACCCTGGCACATTTTTATTACGCTTATATAGATATGTATTGTGCCAGTTCAAAATTGAAATATCTGTGGATTGTTGCTACCCGATAGTGTTAAAAAATGCAAAACTGATTTAAAAGGGCAATTTATGATTTATCTTTTATGCAGATTTGAACTGTTTTATCTAACCGTAGTTACACAAGACTTTAACCTGAGCTCTTAAGTGCATCTCGGTACTCTGTGAGCTACCAAACAAACCTACTGTCTAGTGAATACCCATAGATATGAAGCTGGCTATGTGTGATGCTAACATTCAAAAGCACCAGTTTTCAAATATTCCAGCATATTAAAATTGTTTTGAAGTCATAACATGATAATCTACTAAGTAATTGTGCGAAAATTACACTTTATTAATCAAAACTCTGTTTATATGTGTGATAAGGAATAAAAAGTGTCAGATTTTACTGCCTCTAGTGTTCATTTCTTTTGGAAACTACAGTGATATGTACTTGTTGGTACATATTTCGTGTCTCGCTAAAAAGTGCACCAAGGTGCGACCATGTAGTATAGTATAAGAATCCTGAAAAGAAATGTATCATGATTTCCACAAAACTATTAGGCAACACAATATTCATAAATTATTGCAATATGCTGATTAAGTGCTCAAGAAACATGTGACATCAAAACCTAGAACATTTAACTTTGGCATCACAAAAATAAATTGTATTTTAATCTATATTCAAATGTAATCTATGTTTTAAAATGGTAATATTTCACATTATCATTGTTTGTAATATATGTTTGACCTAATAAATACAACCTTAGTCAGCATAAGGGACTTGAGTTTCTTTGCAGTTTCCATATGAAAAATGGTGATCTATGAGTGTTCACCAGCTGAATACTGAGGCTGGACAGCACTCATTAAGAGCTGTGCCTCCTTCATGAAAGAGCTTTATTTATAGCCCAGCTGACACGTGAGCCGAGCAGTACATAAACAAGTATGCATGCTCTCTATAATTACCATGTCAGGCTCTCACATGAAAACTCACAAAGCCACTTATACACACAAAACAAGATGCTCTTGATGCTGTTTAGATCACACGATTGTTATGAAAGTAGATCATTTTAAGCAAGATTGACTAGCTTTTCACTAAAATAATCAGTGCTCAGAAATGACAGCATTGATTGAGCAATAAAAAACTATATGGATGATATTTTGGTATTATCTACCAATATATTTAAATATATTAATATAGGTTGATGTCGGACATGTTGGAACAATATATATTGTGAAAAACGCTATGCAAATAAACCCACAAAACTGCTATTTGATGTGATTTTTGGGTACAACTAGGTAGGTTGGGCTGCTGCCAGGCCTCTGGGGAGCTGCTGGTAGAGGATGCTCCAGATTGGATATCTTTAAAGCATTTCGGTTTGGCTCTGCCCAAACATATGCATGTATACACACCAACGACAGCTAGCCTCTGAAGAACAGCTGTTTCGCAGAAGGCGAGAGAGAGCGCCTCCAGGGTTGTGCGTTCAGTATGGCTCACTGCCTGGTAAAGGGCTAAACGTGGGGAACTAATGCACGCAGCTCTTAAAGCTCGTAGGAGTAAGAATATATGAGCTCCTGCACATCAAAGTACACTGAATCTATTGATGTCATGAGTGAAGTAGAAGATGATGTAGGATCTGAACTTGTAGCCTACAGGAGCAGACCTCTCTAAATAAAAAGGACCACGTGACTAATAAACCTCTCAAATTACAAGTCACCAAGAAGCATTTATATATATATATATATATTCTGGAAATTACCTGAAAATACATAGCTAATACTGGCTCTGTATGTGTTTTTGAATTGTTATTTAAATTGCTCCTTAACTTTATCTCATCTGGAGGTCATTTGAGGGCACAGACCTGTTTCAGAAGCATCTTTGGTTTTCACTTTTGTCGTATACTATCTTTCAAAAATATGTGGTTAGTAAATTTTTAATGCTTTTGCTCAAAGAATTGCGATTTGATTTCATTTTAAAGTAACATTGGAATATAATTTATTCCTGTGATGACAAATCTGACTATTCAGTCTTTGATCCGGTAACACTTTATTTCAACAGTCCACTTTAAATATTCAACTAACAGTAAGTAACTTTGCAACTGCATGTCAACTAACAGTCATTAGAGTATTAGTAGAATGTCTATCTCCTAACACTTTATGTTGATGGCTCCACAACACTGCATACTGACTATCAAAAACTTTGCAAGCATATGTCATCTTATTCTACTAACCCTAAACCTACCCCTTACAGTCTAATCTGAGAGTTAGCAGACATGTAGTTGTGAATTAATGAGAAATAGTTGACATGTAGTTGATATGTAGTTACAAATTACTTACAGTTAGTAGAATGTCTAAATGTACTATTGAAATAAAGTGTAACCCATGATCCTTCACAAATCTGATATGTTGGTCAAGTAAATTTTGATGTCTCTTTGGAAAATGTGATTTTCTATTGTAACATTGTAATGTCTAATGCATTCTTGCTAAATAAAAGCAATATTGTTTGCAAAGAAGGTTTTTTTAGGAAAATAGATGTGAGAGGGTAACTTTTTACTATGTTACTTGCAGTTTCATTCTAATTGTGAAATTTAACAGCAATGTCTAAGGGGGGAAAAAATCCTACACCATGTTTTACTAACATCTGTTTTAAAACTGTTAACCAGCTGCTTTGTGTACAACTCCCCTTGTGCTGAATTTAGTGAATAATGTGCAATGTGTATGCCTCATTTGCATATTTGTCCTGAAAAGAATGTCAATGACTTAATTTACATATTCAGTTTCAAAGCAGTGCAGACAGTTCCCTGTTAAACCAGATCGCAGGCTGTTAGTAAATATAGCTCCAATAAAATGCTGTAATGTTTATTATACCCATAAATGATTCTATTTAATGGCAGTCTGTGCTTGTGATGACCCCTGTGCCAATATTTTCGCACTTGTGTGTGTGTGTGTGTGTATGTACAGTTCCCCATGATAAGCGAGTTTGGAGATGACAGGAACTCCTACTGCTCCTTTGAGCCCAAAGACACAGCGCTGCTCCAGTCAGAGAATGGCAGTCTGCAGCAGAGAGTCAACATGCTGACCCTCGAGGTGAGGAAACACACCTAAATACACCCACCCGCCTCTTTCTGGACTGTATTTCATCTGATGTTCTGCTAATTTCAAACACCACTTGTCATATTATGACTTGGCTATATTGTGTTGTAAATCTGGATTACACGTCACAAAATGGAAAGATTAGAGAGGTAATACGATTAGCAGGGTAATGAAGGACAACTTCAGATGCCCAGTCATTCATGACAAAAGGCTTTACATAATCTAGACCGAGCGTTCGTTTTTGCGTGCCTGAAGCCCACTCTCAATCGTCTCTTCCAACTGGCTGTGATGTGGAGTGTAAATGGGAAGATCATACTCTCTCTCTGCATCTCTCGGCTCATTGCCTGGCGAAGCATCTCATTAATTAATGATGCTTGCTATGTGTTTCCATAGCCACCCAGCAGCCTTCCCTCCATCGAACAGCCAGATTTCTCTTTGTCATCTGTTCATCTCTCTCTCCCACACCTCCCTCGCTTTTGCTGACGTGTGGTACTTTGTGTGTATGTCCTTATTCTTCCCCACCCGCCTCATTTGACTGTGGCCTTCCTTCTCGATTCGTGTCTCACTGTGTTGCATTCTTCACCGTTTTTCCAACACCCAGAGCTTTGCAGTCATGAGCTATTGCTGAGATCTAATGCAGCGCTATTGAAAGTAAATAGCCTTTTCTGTTATATTTTGTGAAAATAAGCTACTATTATCTGTGAAGCCAAAGGATCACTGCGGAGAGGTTTGTTATTAGGGGTTCGAGCGCGTAGCGCTGAAACCCTATTGTAATTGTTAGGATTTTTAGGTGTTCGGGCGTGTTGTAATTGTTTATTTATTGTCATTTTTATTATTATTTTTATTCTTCCCTAAAACTGATCGTGCAACCCAAACCGTACGGGCTAGAAAGCTGAAACTTGGTCAGATGTTAGTAGTCATCATCGCTACTCAGGTGCAACGAACCAGCCCAATCGGCCTAACGGGGCCACTACAGCGCAAAAAACAAACTTCCCCGATCGGAACCACACCACACCAGAAATAATCTTGAATAGCATTAAACATAAATAATTACAAAAACAAAATTAAAATTTTGATTTTGGCACGAAACAGTAGGCCTATTAGCGTGTATGCTAACATCAGCTAACAAATGTTATTCTGGAATGGAATGAGGTATCCTTACCAAACTTGGTACACATGTGTATAGGCTTTAGTCAAATAAAAAAAAATACGTAGCTCTGCCATTTGGGGGCGCTACGAGTCAGAAAAAAAAATTCAGTTACAACTAGACAACAGTCGGTCCAGTTGGCTTAAGAATTTATATGCAGCAACGTGGTCCAAACTGGCTATATAACAAGTCTATATGAGGACATTGGCGTATCTCAAAAAATATGGCCGCCATTGGCCAATGAGGTTTGAGCACTTACTGTATTAGATAGGGCTAACGGAGGTCGATCGGAACGAAACTCAATGGACAAGTTCAACTCATGGTCCTAAAGGTCTGTAAGAATTTTGAAAGAAATCAGCCACTAGTTGGCGCTAATGAGTACTTTGGCTCAGTAATCATGTGGTGTTTCACACATCCACACAATATGCATATCATTTGATAGATCTCCTCATGATGAGCAACTTTGCCTCAAGAACCATTGCTTTCAATCAAATCGTTCATTAATTAATATGTTAAAAACCTACTTTTGCGAACTAGTCTCTGTTTTTTCTCGATCAAACTACTGCAGTAATAATCTTTGGACTCTCTAGACTAATTATCAAAAAAAGTTTTCATTTTGTCCTTTGGTTAGCTGTTATTGGCTCATTTAAAAATGGGACGAGGCTGCATGAACCCAAAGGCCTATAAAACGTAAACTAAAACTCAAAACTTTACCAAACTTTGAGAAAACATGTGTCACATGACTCTTTACAATTATCCAAAGTTTCATGAAGATCGAACCATAGGTGGTGCTATAACAGTTAAAAGCGCCTCAAAAACGCAGTATTTCTATATAAGATGACCTCAAATTTTAGAACATGAAAACATTAAATCTTTATATCATACGATAAATCTCCTCTTTCTGAACAACTTTGCCTCAAGAACCATTGCAGTCAATTGAATTAATTATTCACAAATGACTTTTTCAAACTAGTCTCAGGGTTTGTCGCTTAATCTGGATCAAATCAAGATTCTCTGGACTCTCTAAATTAATAATTATCAAAATAAATATTTAATTTTGTACTTGGGTTAGCTATAACAGAGTCATTTAAAAGGGGCATGACCACATAAACTCAAAAGCCTATAAAACCTAAACAAAAACACAAAACTTTATGAAACGTGGTTAAACATGTGACAGATGAGTCTTAGCAAGCATGCAAAGTTTTATAGAGCTCAGACTATAGGTAGCACTATAACCAAAAAAAGGCCTCAAAAAACAATATGTCCAGAGTAAATGACCTTAAATCCCTCATACATGCCCTTATAGGCTATATCTTCATATAATATCATAGATGAACAACATTGCCTCTGGGATTTCAAATATTTAAAATTGCAACACAGTGTGTGCGTATATATGCCTGTGTGTGTGTGTCTTTGTGTTTGTATTAATATAATAGTTTAACCATTTTATTTCTGTGTGTGTGTGCGTTTGCATGTGTATATGTGTGTGTGTCTCGGAGCCAATTGTCCATTTTCAATATGCTTTCGATGTGTCAGCCATACACCCAGGTGTCCCTATTAAACCTCAAAGGCCTTAAAAATGCTCGAACCCCTGTAATTGCTGCTTGCAGCTATATTATGTTAATTGAAGTAGATGCTTATGTGTGTCTTTATTAAAATTAAAGTGCAGACATTTCACTTTATTAATTTTATTTTTCTATAACAGACATAACACTCTGTGTCTGTAAATGTTTTTATTCTCTCTCACACCATGTCGGTTTCCAGAGACAAGCAATTTGTCAAAGAATGAAATTTGTATTTACTTGCCTTTTACCACTTTATTATATAGCTATTATTAAAAAAAATACTTTTTCAGATTGTTACAAATTTTGTATGCTAGTTTATGTTGAAAATAACTGAGAATAACTGACATAATGAGAATGATTTTAATATATTTTTATCATTCACCTGCCTTCTACCAAATGTTACAACAGCTTGCCATTATACAGCTCGAAGACATCCCAACTGTCATTGTAAATCAAAGACCGCATGCACACTAATGCAAAAAAAATAAAATGCAAAAAATGTCCAGGAGTATTGACGACATTTAAATATCATCAGGTGTTCATAAAAGCCATTAAGCCAAAAGAAAGTCATTGTAACGATAGGAGTGTTTGCACTCTTCAGCTTCAGAAGAGCAAAGAGCGAGAGGAGCAGCTTGAAGATGTCATTCAGGCCTATGAGAAAATCCACATGGAGAAGTCCAGCCTTCAGCGAGACCTCGACAAGATGGTGAGAACTCTCCTAAAACATTCATTCCACCACATCCATGCTAAGTTTGGCTGCCGAGCGGATGGGCAGTTGCGATAATTAGCCTCTCCATGCGCTTCAGGCTTTAATCCAACCAGGTGTCCATTTGATTAATCTTGTACTCTCGTACGTCCTAACGGGGGCTGTGTGAATGTAATTGGGCTCTTATATTACCCAGCAAGCCCTCGTACGAGTGGATGATGCTGGATATCTCTAATCATATATGCGCATTTGCCTCCTCAGTTTTAAACACGGGTCTCAAATGGCTTCGGATGGATTTGGCTGGGACCAAAAGATTGAGTTTTTGAAAATTGCATGATGCAAGCATTTGAGCATCTGTGCCGTTCGCCTCTCAGAAACACTCAGCCAGCTATCAGCTGTTACATCTACATGTTCTCATCTTTTATTGCTGACAAAAATTCCTCATGGATGCGAATGCCGGAAGAATCAGCATGGTGAAGTAATGGCCTCTTTGCCCTTGTATATCTTTTGATCAGTCCCTCATCGCCCGCCTTACTCTCTGTACTTTCTCTTTTTGTTTCATTTTTAATCTTTTATAATCTTTTACTTTTGTGCCCATCTCTTTCCCTTTCCCTCACTTCTTGTCTCTTTCTTCTCTTGCTCTTTTCCGGGCGCAGACGTCTCTGGTGGAGAAACATGTTGAGCGGATCCACAGTTTAGAGGTGGCTCTGAGGCAGAGGGAGAGCTCGCTACACAAACTCAACACACAGCTACACAATAAAGACATGCAGTATCTGCAGCTACACAGCCCTGATTCACATAGTAAGTCTTGTTTTGTCTGAATGCATGCAGGTGTTCATTTATAAATCACTCAGTGGCCTACTGCTGACTCATTCACTACCTTTAGTTGTCACATAGGTCACTTTACAAGGACAGGATCAAACGAAAATGAGTGCGTTCAGACAATACTGAACATTGATCTTACAGTTGTTTCACATCTAGAATAACAACCCAAAAAAAAGTGAGGTCTGTTAAGATTAAGATGAAATCACATATGAATATGATTGGGATTACTTTTTTTTTAGTTTTGTAGGCTGGTAAGTTGTAACTGGAAACACCACAATGATAACAAGATGGGAAAAAAAATCTATCCTGTACGAGCAAAGTCTTCAGCAACACCAAATGAGATATTTAGCCACAAAAAAAATATATCAGGTTTTTTATTAGCGTGCAATCACGTTCATTATTTGTCATTTTTTTATGTGCCTCCTTCATTTGAATTCCACTCCAACAACAGATTGTGTATTGGGGTCTTTGAAGTGTCCTTTTTTCATTATATATGCATCCCATTTTCTATCCAGTTTTCATTCTAGCCTAATTTAATTTTTTCAAAGAGTACCTCTCCTATGAAGGACTTCAAACAAGTCAGCGTCTGTCCTCTTGTCCTTTTGGTCCTCTTTGTTTTTCCCCTGATGACAGGGTATGTTACATCTCTCTCTCATTTTACCCCCTTTCCCACTTCCTTTCTCTCTTTCCTTTCACTGTCTCTGAGGCACAGAAAAGACTCTCACCACAAAGAGACTAAACTGAAAGCATTTGCGAGAACAAGGTAACACCTTTCCTCCTGTGACCCCTTTCCGGGATCTAAAACGTTTCAGTCAAACTCAACAGGAGTCAAATAATCCCAGAACTCAAGCGAATTATGTATTTATGTAAATTGCACAACAGAGATGATCCGTAACCCTGTCAGAAAATAATACAAGAATGATGTCAATTTTGTGTGAGCTCATGAATACAAATATTACATGCAAATGTGAAGGGAAAAAAAAAAGAATAAAAATCATTTCACTGCGGTTTTGGTGCGAGATGTAGGCGTGCAGGGGTGTGTGTTTTTAGCTTGCTTATTGCTGAACTGTCACAATAGCCGCTGGCTCAAGGACGGCTTTTCTATGAGCTGCTGAATCACCATGCCCACGCCGGGGGTGAGGAGCAGGACGCTCTGTCAGGAAAGAGTTCAGTCTTGCATTCTCCTCCTTCAAGGTTTCTAAGCTACATGGAGTAAAGGACGTGTGTAGGGGGACTTTAGGTTGGATTTCAGCCCTGTTAACAATTCTGGGCCTGAGGCGACCACAAAACCTCCTGTCCAGACATTTGTAAGTTGGCGTCTGTTCACTTTGGCTGATGAAGGAGAGAATTTCCCATTACGTAACATAAAGAAACACAATGAAGTATTTGTTGGTCTGTTCAAAGTGACAGATGTGATCAGACCTGTTGTTTCTAAAACATGCTGTTGAACAATTTCTCTGAAGCCTCATATGACAGGATGTTTAAGGAACACTAAAAAATGTATTAACATTACAGTCAGTTTATTTCTGTCTTCATTGAAAACTCCACAGGAGGTCACTTTTAATGTGCAGTTCTGCTAGCTGGATGAACATTGATTTTTATTCATTGATGCAATGTGTTTGACCCGTCTGGTCATAATAACTGTCCTATGTCTCTAGTGCTAGACTGCCCCATGACCCTGCAGAGCTCCCGAAGTCTGGACACTCTCTCTGACCTCAAACTGCAGCGCCTGGAGGCAGAGCTAGAAGGGGCACGGCATGAGGCTCAGGGGGCGTGTCAGAGGGAGGAGGAGCTAAAAGGAGAATGTGAGAGGTTACGGGAAGAACTGAGAGATTTGCAAAGCAACCAGAGACAGAGGGTCAGTTACAAACAAACACATCCTTAATGACTCAAATAGGAACTACACATTGTCAAAAAGTCATGTCTCCCAGACTATATTCTGTAACAGATAGCTTTGTCTCAACTGTTCTCTGATTCTAAGGAAAATAAATGTGATAAGTAATAAAAACGCTATATTCTCACTTTCGTGGCATAGCAACTGAATATTGCCTTTGAATTGACGTGACCTTTCTTGTCTTGGGCTTAGGACTGATATATACTACAATTTAAAAGTTAAGGGTCTATAAGAGTTAACTATGTATGTTTTTAGAAAGGATGTGTTACAGTAAATAGCTTGAGCACCAAATCAGCATTTAAGAATGATTTCTGAAGGATCGTGTGTTTTAATTAAACTTTGCCATCAGCGAAATAAATTACGATTTAAAATATATTAATATGGTTTTTTTAAATTGTAATCATTTCATAATTTTAGTGTCTTGACTGAACTTTTGGTTAAAAAAAAATAGCCTAGAGACCTTTTATAAACTTCTTTATAAAATTCTTCAAAATGTGTGTTGGTGCGTAGGTTGACAAATAATTTTATCGCATATGAGGAATATACAGAAAGTATGAAGCCTGACATGTTGCTCTTTTGCACAGGAGGTGAGTTCCACATGTGGACAGTGTGATGTGGAGTGGATAAAGAAAGTTGGAGATGAGCAGTAAGTGTCGGTTTCATTGATTTAAAGCTTACAGCTGTGCATATTCACTTTGACATTATTGCTTTTTGTGAATTTTTACTATGTTATTGCTGCATTTGCATGGCTAGTTTCCTATGGATCAGCGGGCCATGGATATTTGCCAGTAGAGGGCAGTATAGCTATTGGCAAACCTCCAGATCCCCATCTCAAAGAAGTGGTCTGAAGTATTCTCTATCACAGAAGTGGTCTGAAGTGTTGTCTTAAACTGATGCTGAAAAAAATACAGGTGAACTGAAAGCGACCTGTGTCGAAGTGAAATGGGGATTCTTGGAAAAGAAGGTCGCAAGTAATGCCTACGTCTCTTTTGCACCTCAGAGTTTCACACTCTACTCCCCCTCTTTGTTTGAACTGCTGGTTCTTGTAAAAGTCGTGATTTAACAGAAAACGGCCAAAACTTTATATGCAGTTACTCAGACATTCTTATGTTGGTAGTTTTCGATGATTTTGTTTTGTTCTAAAGAAGGGGTTTAATAGGAAAAAAAAAATCATTTTCATAGACGCGGATATAAAGAAAAGCAAACCACAATCTGGGGTTTGAATAATCTCCACAGTGTGAATGAAATTGGCATCGCTAATTGTTTCACATAAGTGGATGTTATATTCTTCTTCATAACAAGTAGTGCACCAATTATAAGCCATCCATTTTAATGGCAATATTTTGGTATTAACCAAGTATGTTGACCTAGTCAGCATCAGTGTGTAAAGTCTTGATTTTAAATCATTGTTGAGTCATCAACGCTTGAAAAACCAGCTAAAGCATTGTTGGTTAAATTGATTTAGCTGTCTCTGTGTTTAAAAAAAGGTGTAGTCACAGCTTGTCAACCATGAACCCCATAGTGTCACCTCAGGGTAAATATCAGCATGTATCGGACTTTCATTCAGTCGTTTTGTTTGATATCAGATTTACCCAAACGCTAACACTTTAGAATACTGTTCCATCATTAACGAATAACTACACAGGAACAGATGAGTAATGCAATATTAACGCTTTTTTTTACTACTAGCAACTAACCGGAAACTAAGTAATGAATAAGAAATAGTGTTTAGTCAAACATGATTACTTATTAGTAATTACTGTTTTTTCATACTTCCCTTGGGTTCAGAATTATTATGAATAATGCATAATGTTTAATTCATTTTAAAGTGAAGGTCATGGTAACCAAAGTCTTCATATTATATATATATATTATATATAATAAAATTATTATTAAAAAATTCCTTTGGTAACACTTGAGTCATTCCTAGGGGGTTACCATGATCTTTGTTTTAGATGACTGATCCAAATAATTAGTAATCACTTTAAAAAGATGTAGTAACACTTGAGTCATGCCATCTTAAGCTTTACATACACCTCAAAAGCTCACAACGGCTTCAGTCAATATTACAATGTTAGCATGCTTTTCACTTTAGAGTGTCATTAGTAGTTACTTGAGAAGGATTTGGTAATACTTGAATCATTACTATTGAATTATCATGATCTTTACTTTAGAATGATATAATATCTTATGCATAACTCACTTTAGTCATGAACCTGTATATACTGTAGCAGTTATCCGGGATATATTTAAAAATGGTACTCTGGTTACTGATTAGCTACAGTAATAGTAAACTACCGCTTTCAAATGAGTGTGATTGCTTGCTAATTATTATTCAGAGTTTCTATTTAGTTAATAATAGTTAGTAGAATGTTAATAGTGCATTAGAAATTTGTTCCTCTACAGTTATTGGAACAGTTTTCTAACATGCAATGATTTGAAGGGTTGAAAAGGATGGTTTGCGATTGCTTTTATCATAATGCTCTCTGGCAAAAGGTACTTATTTGTTTCTGATTACATAGTATTTATTGTCTGAAGCGTGGGCTGTGCTGATTAAGTTATTTGGCTGCTTTATATTAAAGTTTTGCTGAAAAATAGAAGATACGTTCATATAGCCAACATTTGTTTGCATAAAGAAGACGAATATTATAGATACTGGTTTCAGCACAAAGGTCAGGCATCGCTCAAGCAGCCCACATACCCTCCCACACTAGATCATCATCAATATTCAGATAAAAAATCACACAAACACACACACAGACACACACATCCTCCCACCCTCTTTTTTTTTCCTTTCTGTGCTCAATAGTTCTGCAGATACTCAACAAAAGCATTTTTTCATACTTCAAGGGCTGTGATTTTACCTTTCACCCCTCCAAACACACGCGCACACACACATGGTCGACACAACTCTATTTGTTTAATTTCATTTAGGCTAATAGGAAGGTGTTCGCACGTTCAGAGAATGTTTCAGTGAACAGTCCTAAAGGTGATGCATTCATAGGCCATTTCCTAAAATTCATACTGTGCATGCAAGTGTGAGAGTGTGTGTGTGAGAGAGCAAGCATGTGAGGAGGTGAGAAAAAAAGTGTCACACATTATCCAAATCTGCTGTAAATACCTCTTTGATAGATAGTGTCTATCAAATGAGGATGACAAATGAGGAGGACACAGATGAGTTGTTGCTCGTGCGTCGATAATGATGGACGAGAAAGACAACTCATTATCACTGAATGCCATGGCTGCTTGAGCCTGACTGTGGATTCCTAGGAGCCTAGAGGGCCAAATGATGGACACAATGAGCACTTTAGTAAGTATAACCAATGCTATGGCTCATTGGCAGCAAAAGAAGACAACTTCTGGTTAACACCGCTTGGCCTGTGGTTTCTTTTGATCTGTGGGCTATGAATATAACTTAAAGCTAAAGATCCAGTACTTTGTCTATATTGATGTTAGTTTGTTCTTTGGTATTAAGTATAGTCTCAATATAAACAGATAGAAGGCAACATTATACAACTGTGCTGCTGCTTGTCTCTTACTCAGCTAATGGAGATTTCTTTGGGCCATATGGTTGCGTGTGTGTGCGTGTGTGTTTGTGTGGGACTGAGAAAGAGGCAAAGAGCTAAGTCCTCCACTAACTGAGAGAGAAACTTGATGAGATATGACCTTGCACCAGACCGCTTTGGTGGTGGATGACTCATTTTATTACAATGCAGTGAACTTTTTCATTAGTTTTGGCCCCTTCTTGTGTTCCTGACCTTCTTCATGCTTTTTAAAAAAATATTTAGTCATCATTGCCGTTTGCAATTAATCAAAATGCACAGTATACATGTTAGTGACATTACATAGTCAAACTGAGTCGTTTTTTTTTGCAGGGATCTGTTTTACATTTACTTTTTTAAAATGACACCCATAATGGTGCTGACCTAAAATTAATTTACCAGCATGATGTTTACTTACACTATGTATACTTATCTGTGGTTGTCAAATTCATGCGAATGCCTGCAAGTTAAAAAAGCCATCGGTCACACATGCCCGCTGAAGCGTAAAACTGAAATGTCTCTTTTTATTTATCTAACACCATCTCAAAAACTATGAGTCTTCTTATAATAAAGTACCAAAGGTTTTTGTGAATTTGGTCTATGTATAATCAGATAAATGCCATATGATGACATAGTTTCTGTTTCTTTGCATCTTAGTTAGCTGACATGATTTACCATAAAACTTACTTTTTGATAGTTATCAAAAATGTGTCAGACTTATTTGATTGTTGTGCATTTGAATGTGCCTTTTGAGTAAGCCAGATAAAATCAAGACTGATCAAATTTGTTTTGTTAAAAATTAATGACTATGAATGGAAGGAACATTGTGATCAAAGTGAGATATAATGCAGTCATTTAGTCAGTTTTGCAATATAAATCACACTGTTTTATTATTGATAATGATATGCATAAATAAATACATGGATGCTACACATGGAATGCATGGAATTGTTAAAATTGTTAAAGTTACTGTATTATGCGTGAAGAAAGAGACAGCAGCGTGCTGCGAAAGACTTTCAGAGCTATGTAGGAAAGCACTTGCCAATGTTTTATGATGACTGAGGCTTTTTAGAAATTTTTGGTTGCCATGGTGAGTGACTGCAGAGTCAGATGATTTGAAACTACACTGTTTTCTACTCTGTGCCAGTCATGCGTTATGTTCTCGACACATATCGCAGCGACCAACTGTGTCATAAACATAACTGTCAACCATTGTTACAGTACATGCTTCTTAATATTGCATTTAAATGTCATACAGTGAAGCACTAAGGAAATAGTGCTGATATTTTATTGTCATTGTCAGTTATACACTAATGTGTTAACATGCTAAGTGTTTCTGCATGCTTTATGCATAGTGCCGTTCCATCTCAGCTGATTATAGCATGATGTTAATTACACCTGGCACTTAGTTTTTTATTTTTTTAATCTGTGTGACATTTTAGATAGAAGGAACGAAACGCTCATGATAGATTCCTAATTTATTGCTATTGGTTAAACTTGATTATAGGTGGTTATGAGACTTTGTCTTTCTCTCGTTCTCACTCTCGTCTTTCTCTTGCTCTCCCTACAGAGTAAACCTGGCTTTGGCCTATACTGAACTAACAGAGGAGTTGGGCAAGCTACAGGCTCTGACCTCGAAACAGACAGAGATACTGCAAAAAGCGTCACAGGAGCCGGCAAGCCCAGGTAGGAGTACAAGGGCCTCAATATTATACATCCAGTTAGAGACATACAGTATTATGAACATGCATCTGAAAGTATGTAGACATAGTCTAATTACTCGTTTGTATAGTCGAAAGAGCTCAGTGACTTTATAACTAATTAGATTCAACCAAGAGTCTGCTATAGAATGAATTAACTTAATTAGGTACAAGCTTGATAAAGCCCGTTTCGAATAACTGGAAAATTTCACTTATATTAATTTCACTAAATAGCATTACTTTATATTCTGATGCCTTAATTGTCTTACCCACGACACTCAATAAAGTCCTTGGGATGAGTTGGGAAAGTCCACTGCCAATGCCTGGCCATATTGATGCTCATAATTTTTGCAGTGCAGTGTATGAATACGCGGTTTAGATGATAATCTTATTTTCGCAATAAAGCCAATTTGTCAAACTCATCAAAATTCAGCCCAGTAGGTGGGTAAACATGGGCTTTTTTTAGCACTGCATGCTTGTTTGCTGTTTGGTTACATTCCACAAGGAATGTTTTTGCTGACATGTTCTGACCGCCTCTCATGTCGAGTGCCTCTTAAGAGTTTGAGAACATAAACAACTCCCCCCTTATCTTTTTAGCACCTCTGCTCTCAACCACAAAACACATTTATATAGGAAACCAGACCAAAAAGCAGAAGCGGAGATGGAGGGGAAAAAAACCCTACTGATTCATAGATAGAAGGACTGATTTCTCTAAATAGCTGATTGCAATCTCGCGATTGCAGGAAGCTCAGTGTACGCACGTTAGACTTTTGGTCTCCTTATTGAGAGATAGATGCATCTTCAGTACAGCATCTTGTATGCCGGTTGCTAGTCAGAAGTAGCCTACTACAGGTGCTAGGGGGTAATTCACAGGAAAACAATGCAAAAATATCTCAAAGAGGAAATTTGAGGGGAAAGAGGAAGTCATCAGAGACGTCTATCTGCCCATTGGGGACCGTGCTCTTTACACTGCCTTTTAAGATATCCTTCCGGTAATAAAATGAACCATGCTTCATTTAATAAAAAAAAAAAAACATGTTGTATATGAATTTAGCCATATAAATTTAACACTACATGTTAATACCCAATGCCTATGTTTTATGCATATGTTAGAGCATATTCGCTTACTTAGTGTCATTTTGTGCAGATGTAAATTGCAATATGTGGTATGTATGTATGTATCAATAATATCTAGTGGTGGCAAATTTTAAGTTAACAGTATTTTAAATGACATTATTTAATTGTCGTCATGATGCATTTTTCGTCTTTGTTAAATCAATTGTTCAATTTTAATTTCTTCAAATTCAAATTTTATTTGTCACATACACAGACAAACACAGTACGGTATGCAGTGAAATGCTTAGACAACTGCTCAGACCTTAAAATAATAAACTATGAATAGGAAATAAATATGAAAAATAGTATAGAGGGTATTTAATTAAGAAAGAGGAAAAGTATAAAATTGAATAAATAACTGTACAGTACAAAATACACAATATAAGAAATATATGGAGAAATCCAAAGCAATAAAAATGTACAAAGTAAAAAATACAAAGTAGATAAATAAATAAAAATGATAATGTCCAGGGGATGTGCAATCCACATATTTCAAATGACCACATGTTCATTCTAGTTCTTAGTTCCTGGCCACGATTGTAAATTAAACCATTTAAGTAAAATGGAAAATGTGGGCTTTGTAAGAGCAAGGCTTCATAATGATGAAACACATTCAAGTCTGACAGACTGATTATAAAGAAAATGTGTTCTTATTGGTTGCTGATTGGATTTTATAATGTGGAGGAGGCCGAAATGACAGCCAGATGAATGTGAGCTTGTAGGGGCAGAGTTTAAATGGACTAAATGAGGAAAAAGCCAAAACATGCATCACCAGAGAGAAGTCTGTCAGTACTGCTATATTATTAATATATGAGGCTTGACTTTAAAGAGTGATATTATTTTGTTGACAAGATTAACATTGTAAACATGTGTTTATGTAAACATGAATCTTGTCTAATATTCATTGGGCTCAATTTTCTCCACTTTAATTTCCTGTGTTTATTTTCTAGTTCAGCGCCACTCTCCTGTCCCTCACCAGAGGCATTCTCCTGTTCCCCAGCGCCATTCCCCAATCCAACAGCGCCATTCTCCCATACAACAGCGCCATTCGCCTGTTCCCCAGCGGCGCTCTCCAGTGCTGCAGCGCCTCTCTCCAGACATGCACCGCCGCTCGCCTCTTCCTGAGCTCAGCGATGGCCCCGCATCCTATTCCTGCAGGCCCACTTCCCACCACTTAAGGGCCAGTTTCCAGGGAAGACGCAGTTACTCTGAAGTAGCCGATCCATCAGCTTATCAGCGGCCCCCACGGTTCACTCTGGACCCCGTGTCCACTTTGCCGAAACCTCGACCATATGTTGACAGCTACCACAAGCAGCAGCAACAGCAGCAGCAGCAACAACAGCAGCAACATGGAGGAAGCCAGCACATGTTAGTTCAAAGACAGAGCTCTCAGTCCGGGGTTGGAGGCGATGGGGGTTTGGCTGAATCACCACGTCTGTCCAGAGAGCTGTCTTTCCACCACTCGGATGTGTCCCACTTGCATTTCGAGCCTCAGCCCAGCCCAGCACCTGTGCATTCATCCCCACAACCTCCACAGTCCTCAGAGGATGAGGAGGAGTGGTCCTGCCCTCATCCCATCAGTCCTCCGCGAACACTGGGGGTGTCGAGCCCCTCCTCTAGCTCCAGAGGGCCGGCCTCTTGTTCCATTTTCCCCATTCCTTCTCGTCCCAACACCCTAAGCTGTCACCCACCAGGATACCTGCACGCAGAGCATGCCCAGTCTTGGCCATCCATCAATGTAAGTAGAAAATCTTAATCAGTGGCCAGAATAACCCACCTAGGCTCATTGGGAACAAACATTCCTATGATAATGTTATGTTGCTTCTGGCTCTTTTTGTTTCTTTTAACATGAAATTTATAGCGAGTGGTGCTAAAAGCTAATCCAATACAGATTAACATAAATCGGGACTCTTACCAAATCACGCCATATTGAAAGTGCAGTACAAGTTTAATACAACAGAAAAGCCATCCATATGGACATGGTTATATGGTGCAAATGTCAAAATGGATCAATTTTCATATCATTTATAATTGTAAAAACCATTTGAGGTCATAATATAGTATTGTGCATAGATGCGCAATTGGACACAGAACAAAAAGTATTCTCTTTTATTATAATCTGTGAGTAAAGTTGCTTGGGTTCTTTTGAGGTTCAATGAAATGTATTTAAAGATATGTTACTTACATTTGCAAAAGCGTAAGGAAAGGCACATTTTTCCAATGAACCTACGTTAGGAAGAAGTGTGACAAATGTGTAATTTCTGCATCATTTGTGTCAGCAGAATCAAAAATGACTGGATTTAGACTGGATTCGTGTTGAAATTAAATGTTTTTAACTAAAAAGAAAGGTTTCCTAAACCATACTGTTAAATGGTGGTTTGAAAAAGCCATGACTTAACGAAATTTCACCTAAATGTGCTTACTTATTTACATTATTATACTAATAATACATTTGTAGACCAGGGTGGAATAACCGCTAATTTCCCACAGTCTGTTTTTTCTCATCATGTTTCTGTAATTCATGAAAATAAGCTTCCTGTAATTCGAACTCAACTTTCTGTTGAGTTTTGCCAATTAAAAAAAAAAGAGAACGTCTGACTTAAAAGGGAGATTCCTTATGCACACCTGTGGTCTTTTATTGGCTGTACAAACAAATAACTCTCTCTTAAACTCACTCCAATGGCTGTGCCACCATTGCTGCTCTAACAAACAGAGATATTTTGAAGCACCATGGAGACCCCATTCAAATTGCTTGCTTGTAGCTGTCTGTGCCAAACAAGCTGGAAAAGGATAAGATAGTTTAAATACACATTTTACATTTATATCAGGCCTATCTGTTAAAATGTGGATTTTTACAATTACGGCTGTTAAACATATCACTGTGCCCTTTACAGCTGTGGATGGAGACCGAGGAGGAGGGTGACGTCAGGAGCTGCCCGCTGTGCCAGCTAATCTTCCCTGTTGGTTACCCTGATGATGCCTTGATCAAGCACATTGACTCGCATCTGGAGAACAGCAAGATCTGACACCCACAGCCACGCCATGACCTTCTCTTGTTCCACAGTTACATTCATTCTTTGCTCCTGGTATTTTTAGCCGGGTGCCTTCAGACAGAATGTAGGCGATGCACCTGTGGCCAGTCTCCCAATTTGATAAGAGAAACGGAGATCACCTGCAAAACTCAAATGTGTCATGAACACCTTAAATCTCTATATATCGCTTCTTTTCAACACACGTTTCTTGAAAAACGGTAACTTTCTATTGTAAACACTATTTTAGCAGTTACACACACTAAGCCAAACTGACTGAGCATATTGCAATATCGAGACTCTCATTTCAGCTACTACCGTTCCCATGATTATTTGCATTATTAACACTTGTATGTGGCCACAGAATGTGCTCTGTGGCCATTTTTAGAGAATTGAGTAGTGTGCGGGTGCCAATGGCCAATGGTTGCAGCATTCGAATTTCAGCACTTTATATAAGCACTTAATATCCAGTTTACCTTTATCAATATTACTAACACTAAGGCAAAAAAGTAAAACCTTATAGATATAATTTATTTTTTAATACTCCAGGGTTGAATGCCCTAAAATATATTCGTTTGGCAGGACTTCCCTTTAACAAAACTGAATTCTTTGTAATTATCTGTAAATTCTCAATCGCATCTATTTTGTTTGTCTTCCGGGGTGTTTGGCTGTACAAAAAGGGAAGATTTTTTTCTTAAAAGTACTCTTAAAGTATTTCCTCTCATAAAATACATAAGACAGAGTTTAGCCAACCACTGACAAAACATCAGTTACTGTTGTTTCTCAAGACAGTACTTCTGTGATTTCCATAGTACACTTAGAGGGTGGATGTTTTTGATGTAATTACTAAAGAACAATTGCTTTAACAAAATATATTTGTTCGTCTGATCACATCACAGAGCGCAATCTGTTTTATCAGTTCAAACTTTTTTAATGTACTGTAAAAATATACTTGTATTTAAAGCCAATTATATGTATTAACCTATATAATATAGATATGCATTTTTTCAAGCTTGGATAAGAGCAGATGGATTGCTGAAGAAAACTACTGGAACTGCTAAATCAAGTTTTGTATTGCTGTGATCCAAAGGACACAGCACCCATTTAAGTGTGTTTAATTATCTTACTGTTCCCTATTCTTCCAGATGTACCTTACACTATGTTCTAAAGTCTTCTTTCTCACTGCTTTCCCTGATTCTGCAGACTTCTGTAAAAACGAGGGCACTGGATCTGCTACTAACCCAAATACAGAGGAACTAAAATGGGAAAGTAGCACAAAGAAGTTATTGCTGGTGCACATGTGCGAAATTATAAAGCCAAATATAGCGAAGCTGTGCGCTGTCTGTCAAATAACCGAATGGAGGTTTCATTCAATTGGTCGTCTAATTGCTAATATATACACCATCCCAGATGTTGTAAATATACGAATCGTCTTTGATGTCACCATCCAATATACCTTGAAATACAAGTGTGGATAAACCGAAATGCCATCAATACAACCAAAGACACAGCCTGCTTGTTTTTCATTTCTTTTCACATGATGACCAAGTACCACTTAAAAATATTAACCTGAAATATGGTGGAAGAACATTTTATTGAATAGTATGCGGACGTGGAAAGATGCAGCTGAAGTGTAAAGACAATCCATTTTTGCATAAACACCAACAAGTTTCCATAAACAAATATATATATATTATATCTTGTCTTGCACCCTTGTTCACGAACATGCAGAGTAGAAGAACTTCAGCCACTATTCACAAAGATTCGCTCAGGAGTTATTTAAAGAGCTATTGCTGTTAACTCGCTCCTCAAGACAGTGGTTTTTTTTTTCTCATGCAAAGGCAAATTAGCAAACTGAATGCTTTTCTGAATGCTCAAAGTATGTGGTCTCTGTAGTTTGGTGTGTGATTTCTTTGTGATATTCTTAAATAACTCAGGGGATAAAGCTTTGTGAATATGGCTCCTTGAACACACACAACTAACCTCCACTGGGACAATGTGAGAACTCACCAAATCTGTTGAAGGGCCAAGAGGACGCTAACGGGGTAGAGATATTTTGTCATACCAACAAGGTATACCTTAAAGAAAGAAAAAAAGACATTGAAAAGGAATGCATATTGTGTTAAACAATATTCTGTAAATATTATTAAATAAACTGGAACATGCACTGATTCGGTGTCTGCTTGTTTGATTCGGTCAATGTTGTTGCAGAAATACAAACTGCTAAATGGGAAATAAGGAGATATTTAAAATATTTTTGTCCAGAAATTTGTATCACAGTGCAAATAGGATAAGAGTGAGTTTATCATTTAGAGTATAATCAGTATAAAGAACAGCATTTATCTGAATCAGAAAAAAAAGATTATACTGACTCCAAGCTTTTGGTAGTAGTGTGTAACTTTGTGAAAACGTTATTTCAGATAAATGCTCATCTTTGGATCTTTGTATTCATCAAAGAATCCTGAGAGCAAAAAATTACTCAACTGTTTTAATAATCAATCAATCGCTTTTACTTATATAGTGCTTTTAACAATACAGATCGTAGCAAAGCACTGAATATTATCAAATAGGAGAACAGAGTGATGGTATTGTATCATGACGAGATTAAACTATTTATTGATCAAATGCTCTGTAATCAAAACGACGATAATCACTAGAAATTATTTGCCACCAACTAAGCAATCCAGATGCGACAGCAGCAAGGAACCAAAACCCCATCCATGAGAGAATGGAGAAAAAAAACCTTGGGAGAAACCAGGCTTAGTTGGTTGCCAGTTCTCTTCTGGCCGAATAATTAATAATATTAATAATATACCCCCAGTTTCACAGACAAGGCTTAAGCTAGTCCCAGACTAAACTGCATGTTTGAGCGGTCTCAGATGGAAATATCTTTCTCTGTCATATCTTAAAACACGTCAGTGTCATTTTTTTTGTGTTTAGATGCACACCTATAATATTTTCTTATAAAGCATTTCTGTAAAAGTTGCTTAAATATCTTAATTTAACTAACGCCTAGTCCTGGCTTAAGCTAAGCCCTGTTTGTGAAACCGGGCCAGAATGTTTCTAAAACAGCAAAGCAGTATATTAGAATGATTTCTGAAGAATAATGTGACTGTTAAGACTGGAGTAATGATGTTTTAATCAAATGAATAAATAACATTTATAGCAGTTATTTTAAAAACTGTAGTAAAACCATTATCCAAATTAATACTGTTTTTGCATCAAATAAATGCAGGCTTTGCAAGCAGAAGAGAATTATTTAGAAAAAAATATGTACTTTTTAAAAGATTTTGACTGGTGGTGTATATGCACAGGCATTTTTTTATTGATTTGATGTTTTATGATGATTTATGATCTCTTGTAATAGATGTCTTCGAAAGAGTCTCTCTCTCTCTAATTCATTGAACTGATGGCAACAATAGAGTTGGTTTTGTCAAAGTGCTGTTTTAAAACTCTCATCTGTTTTCCCCTAATTCCCCCACCCCACTTCCGACCCTTTGTGTCATTTCTCTATCACATGCATACACTCTCAGTGAGAGATGCACTTCTCTCAAGTTCACAGGATGGCCCGCCCATCCGCTCAAAACCACATTCTCTTCGTTCAGTACTCTCCTTTTCTCTTTCTCTCTCTCTCTCTCTTTCCTTTTCTTTCTTGACTGACTCACACAAACACACATCACACAGGCAAATGCCTCCACCTCAAACATTTCAGATATGGGTCAAATGTAGGTTTAAGGTACTAATTAAGATTTAATCACATAAGGAAATCAAGGCCAAGTTGATTTACTGTAAGAATTTCAATATTATTATGAGTACAAACTCTAATTAATTCATTGCTTTTGGGGAAGTTACTGTAATAAGATTGCTTTAAATAATTGTTGAAATTTTTGCTAATATAATATTTAACAAACATTTCTGAAAAAGCTGTTTTTTCCCTTTTTGTCTGATGTTCATGAGGAAAAAACATAGAAACAGCTTGAAGGACATGATAACAGTTCAGTGTTTGTGGTTAACATTAATATCTTTCTGATGTGTTGCTGCCATCATCTTCACACTTTTCTGAACGACTTACACTAAATAACTGAAGTTCTGGCGGCTTGGCATATTAGCATTAGTATCACTATACTTTTGTAAAAAAAACATAAATAAAAATCATACAGTATGCAAACTCTTTTAATGGTTAAATTATATATGTAATCCACAAACCACAAAAATAGGTGCTTTTTGAATATTTAATTCCAAAACCACTGGCGTAAATAGTGAGTTGGTCCAATACATTTGCTGCTGTATCTTGGAAGACTTTCCACTAGATGTTAGAAAACGGCTCATCACGAGGTGATCTGAGGTCCCTGAGTCACAGTTAGCATCTAAATTCAAGCCAATCCATTCGGTGGTGTTCACATTTGGGCTTTTTGCTGAACGGTCTTTCACACCAGTAAATCATTTCTTTCTGGATGTCACTTCCATGTCACTTGTCATGCTGAAACAGGAAAGGCACACACAAATGCATGCTGTATGATTGATGATATGCATATGCTAGTAATGGGGGAAGGTGAAATGACCAAACCGGTGTGCTTGATTACTCTTTTATGACATTTATTATTTTAAAACAATGAGACAAAATAAAAGTATACATTTTACATCTGAGGATGAAGCCATTGTAACTTTCATGTATACACAAATTTTGATTTGCTTGTTTAATTGAATCCTGAATCTTTTAATGAAAGCTAAAAGGGCACCTTCTCAAAAGGTATTATACACACACTCTAGGTACAAATACGCACCTATAAGGTACTACATTGGTTATTTTTGAAAAAGTACCACAAAGCAAATGATAAATGCTGCTACTTACTGTACACTAGGCATAAAAACAAAAGCATATTTGAAAACGCATAAGAAGAGCTATAAAATATGATGCGTCTTTTGCTTTGCTGTAGAACTTTGGCCTGACAACCCTGGGTAAAAATAAAACTCACAGCATGCTATTTAACAATATCAATATGCATCTGCTTCATTAATTCCATGCAGTTTAACTAGCCAAACAGATTTAAGTTAGCAAGATACAACATCACACTTCAATCCCATTTGCTTCCGTAACCATGTGTATCCCACATTTTCCACTAGATGGCCAGGAAGATCACAAGAACAAGCTCCTTCGCCATTCCATATGCAACATGCACAACATTCAGTGCAGATAATAAGTGACACTTACTCCAAAGTGATAGATAGCTTTTTAAGTGTTTATCAACCATAAAACAATAACTGAATGAGCCACCACAGCGCCAACCAATACTGTTTTTGATACATTGTTCACAAAACATGTGTGCCATGACCAAAACAGCTGCCATCACACACATGGCCCACTGAGAAACAACAATGCATTGGGTTTCCCCTTTTAGTGGCAATATTTCTTGCATTTAAAACAAAATGAGTTTGATAGTACGCTCCAGGATCAAACAAAGCAGGGATCAAACAGCAGGGAGCAGAAGTGAATCTGTTTGTGCAATGAGCCAATCAGAGCAGAGCGAGACATCGACATGGAGGCTGTGACCTGCGTTTGAACTGGTGACCTGTGTAACTCACTCCTATTGATGACGGGACACACACTACCACACTTACAACATAACGCTTCAGCAAGCACAGCAAGGCCTTGGGCGAGAGGGACGGAGAGGGGCAAGAGGGGGGAAATGGGAAGGGAAAGGGCAACAGTGTAGTGTTTGTTAGGATGCAAGTTTATTTTGTAGCGTTTTTTTACACTGGAATGAAGCCAATGAGTCACTCGTCTTAGCAGCTCTGGCCTGGCACAGGGAAATGTGACCTGTGTGCTGAAAACTGTCAGCAAAAAGTATACAGGAAAGATCCTGTGTAGCATGCTATTGATAAGTGAGTTAATTCAGGATCAGTTATTCACCCATGACTGATGTTCCCTTGACCTCAAATACACAACTAAACACAACAGCTGCAAGAGAGGTGTTTAAAGATTTTTGGCTGGTTTGCTCAAAATAAATGACACTAAATATTCTATGTACAGTTTGTTTTACATTATTACATTGAGTTACATTACATGTAATGCTCTGCAAAAACCAATTTTTATTAAAAAAAAAAAAAAAAAAAAGTTAATGTTTCTTAATATATATTACTGTAATATAGAATATTGAGATATATGAGACAAAAAAACTGAATAAGAAAATCACGTTTTGCAAATATCATGCCGGAAATGTTGCACACAATGCACTTGCATAGAAGAAACCTCCTCATGTTCAAACCTTTGCCCAGGTGACCCCATTTTTCTGCCAACAATATGACCTCATCAAAGACATTATATATTGCAGAAAGCGCGTGCCTCTTATTTGCAATATATCCGCAAAACACAACAAGAAACAAACACTCTATAGCATTAACAAGTCAGCTGCAAAATTTCTAAATCTAAAATGCTGGTTTCTGAAGCAGATTAGAGGTCTGTTCCACAGATGAAATTAATATCTGTGGAAACCATAGTGTTTCATTAGGCTTTGCGGTGCAACCTTGCAAGCTCTGTGGTTTTTTCACAAACCCCCTTTCCTTGTTGGTGACACACTAGTTTGCGTAGAGTTAGAGATAGTTTGACCATGAGTTTGTTTCCACTAACAGGAAGAGTGACTCACAGTCCCCATTCATGCTGCTAAAAACTATTTTGCGCACTGAATATATTATACATATTTCTCTCTCGTTTCTTTCGTATTTGAATAACTTTAAGCAATAAGCCAGGTGTTTTTTTAAGCTGGCTTTATTTGCTCTTGAGACGGGTATCGCGGCGGTATCTGTCAGGATGCATTTCAGCTCAGTTTTTGGCAGACGTGTAGCGCAACTTAGCAGCGCTCATCATTAGCTGTTGCCGCATAGCAAATGGGTGGCGCAGCCCTTTTTTTCATGCGGCAGTATCACAGCTCCGATCTGTCACCCTTTGCTCGCCTTAATGTGTGAAAGTAAGACGTGTTGCGCCTATTAGCACTTTCTGGCGAGGCTGGCATGCTGATCTGTCCTCCCTGGGGAGCCAGGCAATATGGTGGCCCGCACTCTGGGCCTGCCAGACAGGGCGCCCACTGTCACTCCACATCAGCTTGACATCAACTGCCCAGTCAGGCAGCTATAAACACACACACACACACACACACACACATATCGTGATTAATTCCTGCAAACAATTTCAGTAGAATAACATTTTTAGGTTTTATGGGTGTATAACTAGGATTATATGTGCGTCTTTTACATTTCTATGAAAACATGTATTATGTTGCTAACAATTTTATTTTTATTTTTATTCCACATGAAAAGAGTAATATATATATATATATATATATATATATATACATATATATACACTTAGCTTAATTGTGTACTATTGATTTACATTTGCAAAAAATTCCCTTAATAAATAATTGTGAGAAAATTCTATAGCACTTTTAAGATCTATGTTACTCCCCTCGAGTGTAAGCAAAGGCTCAGGTCGTTCTTGGATTCACTGATATTTATTTGGACAAGGTCTTTTACATTCAAGTCCCAACAATGCTGTCAGAACTACGAAATAAATAAATAACTTAAATAAACCTTCTGAAAGTACACATAATAAATGGAAAATACATAGCCTACAGCGAAAATAAAGTGCACGCTCCACATGTAAAGAAATACATTTAGTTTTCTACTTATACATTAACAGACAGTAACGTAAATTACACACATACAGCAAAACACTATAACACATACCTTACAGACAACCATGTCAAAACCGTCTCGAGCTCGTGCTTTAGCGATATGCAAACGCTATTCACAAAAGATCACTTCCGGCGTTCGCGCGCATGCGTATTCGGCGTTTGCGTCTCCAAAGCGCGAGTTCACAACAGATCAC
>JAUMHQ010000069.1:11308407-11320657 GCA_032361165.1 Enteromius paludinosus
TTCTGCTGAGGAAACAAAGTCACCTACATCTTGGATGCCCTGGGGGTAAGTAAATAAACATCAAATTTTCATTTTTGGGTGAACTATCCCTTTAAACTGACTTGAAACAGTTTTGTTTTGTTTCAACTCAATATTTTCATTTTGAAAGAACATAAATTAATTTAATTGTGTAACTAGGAAGAGGATTTCCCCTTCCCATCATGCTTTGCACAGAGCAGGATAAGGATAGTAAATCTTGCAATAAAATGTTATTTTAGGCATTTTTTATTAAGATGAGAAAACTAGGAGACATGTTGATGTTTGATGCTCTTTTATGTTTGTATTCAAAAGACCGTCTGCTATGTTAGTATTTTGGGGGGTTACCATTGTGGTAAAATGTAGAGCAAGGTTCCTCAACCATCTTACCCTAGAAGTTTTTTGCACTGCAGAGTTTGGATCTAACCTTAATCAAACACACACCTGAGCATGATAATCAGTGTCTTAAGGATCATTAGAAAACACAAGTAGGTGAGTTTTGTCAGGGTTGGAGCTAAACTCTGCAGTGCATTGGACCTCCAGGATAAGATTTGAGGAATGCTGGTGTAGAGCATGTGCTAAGAGACATGAATCAAAGTTGTTTTGATGATAATAATAAAATACTCTGGGCATGCCATGGATGTATCAAAACCATCTTTTGTTATGTGTAACAAGTTGGCTAATGCTTAAAGTTAAATAAATCAAACATATCTCTCTTTTTTTTCAGTGTTGAAGGATGTCTTCCTATTAATTTATTCTTTTATTAAAGTTTTAGTATGCGTTCAACAAGCATAAAATGTATCATTTTCATCAAAACTATATTTGATAGATTCAATTAAATTTCATCACATTATTTTATTTTTTATGAGTTGGGGCTACACATTTTTATTGGATGGAAATCCTGCCTTCAATTAAATTGAGTTACATTTTATGAATCATTTTTTTGAGTGGGGAAGAAAAATAATTTTAGAATAAATTATTCTAAATTCTTAAATGCACTAGTTCACAAAAAATTGAAATTCTAATATAATATATATAATATTTGCATTTATATTTATTTTACATTTTAGTATATAATAACACAAACACACACACAGAGCACTTTATTTTTATTTTTTAATAAAAGAGTACAAATTGAATAAAATTAAATTGTACATGATTTATTTATTTTATACAATATATCTCATTTAACAGAAGGGGTTTTTTGTTGTTGTTTTTTTAAGCAACTGAAACAAAAATTGATGGTTAGAACTGATACACACACTTAAAGTGTTTTTATTCTAAGCTTCTTTTTTTATACTCTTGCAGTACTAAAGGTCACGTCTGGAGCCCTGGATATGTCTGCATGTGAGTCTCTTCTCCATGTTTAACCGTGTACAACTTATCGCCTCAAGCTTGCACTCAGTCACTGTGTTTATGGAGGTGACACAGGGTTCAGAGGCTGGTCGGAGAATGCAAACCCTACAATGAGCAGATGCACATTCAAAAATGAATGTACATGTGGAAAATCCCTTTTGATGGATGAGGCCGTCTTCATTGTTACGTTAAAAAACTGGGCGTCAACTCTCATTTTTAACAAAAACGATCCGCCACAAGTGTCCTGTAAGACTTAGGGACATAAATCGCAAAACTGCTGATTGAAACACCTTTTGGACATTGAAAAGTCTTCTCCCCTTTCCAGGAGACTCAGCTTTGATTACCAGCTAATTATAAACGAAGGAAGTGGCAGCTTGTTTGTTTCTAGGGTTGCAGTGGAATACATTTGCACTTCTCCAGGAGATCATGTGATATCGGGTGAGAATTCCGCAGAGCACTAAGTGCTACCTTCTCCTCTCTCTTCTTCTGCTTCACTCTAGTTGTTTGTCTCTCACTCTTCTAACGCTCTCTCTCTCTCTACACCTTTTAATTCTGCCGCCTTTCCAACGACCCCCCTGTCCACGTTCACAGCCCCTGTAGGTGGTGCCTCCCAAAAGCCTTCTTTCACACCCAAAGTGGGGTTTCAAATAAACATATGTCGTGTTAATTAGGTCGCCGTGCCTGACAGGAAGGCCTAGTGTAAGGGCTGACTTGAAGAAACATATGCTGCTAAGTCTCTCTAATCAGAGCTATTCACACGGTGATTATTAGACATGTTATACTCATGTCCTCATCCAGCTCCAAATATTCACCAACAATGAACACCAGTCAAACAATGTATTCTCTTTGGAGTTCATATTAAAATCACTTATTTGTTTAAGTATCATCTCCGTAAGTGTATTGTACGATATTGCTAATAGGATGACATTGAAATCAATTTTCTTCAACATTGTGATTTAGCTCAAATTTTTAGATGTTGCAAATGGTCACCAATTTTAATATTTCACTGGTTTATTTAAATAGACCTGCATGTGCTGGACAATAGATATTTTAAATAATTTGATAATGGTAATTCAATAAACTCACACCACTATTTCAATACATTATTTTCTAAACACTAACATACACAGAAGTCAAGTTTAAACTCATTTTACACTTATTAATAGGGAAATTCCTCTTTCTGTTATGTGGATGTGTCATACTTCATGACCGAAAGCATTTGAACATAAATATTACAAAATTAATTAGTGGGAGGATGCAAATCTCAAGCTTGAAAATATTTTATTTGCTTCGTGTTGGGGTTGTAAAGAGCAACTTTTTCGAGGTTTACCAAGAGATTGGCTATTTAGAAATGTACATTGTAAATCCAGAAGCTTCAAAAAACAAAAAACAAAAAAACAAAAAAAATGAATAAAACAGACCCATTGAGGCTTGCAAAGTTAAACTTTTTTTTATCAATTGGAGTAAAGTTCAAAACGAAGTAAATAGGAAAAGGAAGTGAGACTTGACCTTTGAAAAGAGCTGTTTTGACAACAAGAGTACTGCATATCATGACTGATGGAGCGCAGGCATGGTCTGGGTCCATCAGAGTATTAGGCGCGCTCAGGTTTCAGTGAGGCCTTCTAGGCCCTATGTCCTCCTCTCCCCTCCGTAACACTGAGACAAAACTCATACGCTGTTGAGAAAACAGAGAGCACACACTGAAACTATCACAGCTGCATATAGCTAAAGGAATATTGCTTAACAGATCATCGTTACTAATGGAAAATCTCGAATGTATAGATAAAACATTATCACAGGATGAGTCAAAATAACACCTCACTAAACTAACCTACCACATGAAAACTCTCAACTCCTGAGACTGCAGGAAGAAGAAGTGTGGTAAAGAAATCCAGTAATCTTTCACATCACTCTCTGATTGATAGTCAACTGAAAAGACATGATTTTGTAGCGTCTGGCTTTCAAAACCAAACATATCTAGCCGAATACAAAATGAAGTCAGATCCTGGTCGTATCATTAACATCGCACATCTGACCACAGATATGACCTCATAAACATATGCTACTAGCGTTTACACCTTGTGCAATAGATAATAGTGTTACTGAGGGAACACCAACGCAATATTCAGAAAAGAAAAATTTGATTGTCATATCCACTCGTGTTATTGCTCGAATAAAAATATAACTTTTGCATATAGAGCTGCATATAGAAACAGCAGCAAAGAGGAGTTGAGCTAATATAAAATCCCTCCTCCCACACGCTGTGAACGGAGAACTGCCATACACCTGCGCCAACTAGATTTGAGAATGCGTGCCGCCCAAAGCCGCTGCTTAAATGCTTAAAAGACTGTCAGGCAGCGCGTCGCGTGTGTAGGGTGATTTCTTTAATTGCTGATACAGTATAAGGGATGTTTGTGTGTAGCATTTCTGTTCCGAACGGCTGTGGTGAACATTGCCTGCGGAAGATCAGCTTAACTAAGGCCTAAAAGGTGCCTGTCACCCCCACAGGGCAGGCGCAGAGTATAACCGCCCGGCCTTGTGGACGTGTCACTGGGGACAATACGCTATCATCCAGGGTGCCAACACCAATGAGTTCAGCTGGTGACCTTGTGAGCTCACCTTGCTAGGAGAGACACAGGAAGTTGAATTAGAGAAATGACAGTGCGGAAAGGCAATTGTGTCATACCTGCACTGGGGGGACACTGAGTAAATGTGTGTGTGTGTGTGTGTGTTATTTTTGTTGGCTGAGTGGAGAATTGTGATTTTATTCGTTTACTAATTCACACTTTTCTATGAATGCAAACTATTGTATGCAAATGATGCATGCAGGGTAACTTAAGTGCAACTGAACTAATAAAGTAAAAAGAAGACAGACTGTCAATGTTTTCAAATAACAACAAGTGAAGAAATTAAAAAAATGTAAATTGTAAATTATTCAAAAAGATTTATGAGACAGTACATTTCATTTTTAATTGATTTTTATCTTAGTTAATTTAAAAACTGTCATACATGTGCTTTTTAAGCAAAAATATTTCCTTGAAGTTTATTAAAAGAAGCATTCCCAGAATCCCCTGTATACTATTAATTTTTAGTATCTTTTAAAGAAGTTAGTTTAATATTTTTGTATGCACACCTTTTGAATGTGTAGCTATGCAGAGTATCATATGTGGCATATTGCATTATTTGCATTTACTCCAATATTGTAGAGTCTTGTGTGTTATGCTGGTGTAATTTTGTGTTTGTCTTTATGATGTTGCTAGTCATTGGAAAGTTTTCACCCGTTACTGGAAAATACACTTATAGTGAACTTTAAGGTGTGGTATGTGTGCCGTTATTAAAATGTTGTATATTACTGCTGGTAACAGCATCATCATATACTTCATTTTGTACATGTACAACAGAATGGTTCATAAAAATAAACAAATCAATTAATCAATTAAAAAAACAGTTCACTTATTTACAGTGATGTAATGTTTCATATGTAAAACGTAAATAAAGATACTCTCATAGTGGAGACACAAAAAAAAATGTGGGCTTGAGTGAGAATGAACGTCATGAACATAAGTTTTTAAAAAGAAAAATAAGAATTTCAAAAGGGTGGAAAACAACTCACTCTCTTTGATTGATGTTCCTCTGGGCTTCCATATATTAATTATCAACACCTGCAAACAAATCTAATGAGTTATATGAATTTAGTCTAAATATAACTATGTTTTTATTTAGTTGAAGGCTAATTGTTTTAATTAAAAAACTAATACAAAATATTTTTTCAATAGGCTACAGTCACCGACGTACGTATCTTTATATGCGCTTTTAGAATTACTTTTTAATCAGCATACACTCTATTAATGTACAGTATAAAGACTGTTCAAGTGAGTATCAAAGCGAAGCCCCTGTAAATAGGGGAAGGCCCGTTCTCGCGTATCAAGCCTATCACGCCCAGTCTGAGTGTAAAGCCCACCTCCGGACCAATTACCATTCGAGATATGGATATATCATAGAGTCTTATCATGTGTTTGAAGTCCGATTCCTATTCCAAATACATAGTGGCAATGTCTTCAACTTATTAAGATAAATCAAAGTGAAGACTTCCCAAGCAGTTTAAAACTAGGTTGCACGGCGCGCTTTGCAGAAAAGCTCCACAACTTGTAGTCTATAGAGAGTTGTGTTGTAGTCTTATTTTAAATGTTAAAGCATACGGACGCTAAACCTATGACACCTCTAGTGAGTACGAACCGGTGCTGCAGATGGGCGGCATAGGCAGGAATTTGTATCTCAATATGTTGAATGGAACAGACGCGCAAAGTTTCTCCAAAGACGCAGAATTGAACAGCCACCTGCACCGAAGCCGCGACTTACCGGACTTCAAAATGGGCATCCAAGACACGAGGTTTTACTACCCGGACTCGATTGCAAATGGACAGGACGGTTTGGCGTTGCCGTTTCACGCTGAACACCACCAAAGCGCCGGAGCGCAGACGGGGAGGTTTTACGCACCGGCTTCGCTCGGCAGCTGTCACTTCACCAGCCGGAGCGGGACGGGACATTCTTACGTTCCAGCCGGAGCCGACGCGTATTCTTCAGCCAACGGAAAAGACGTGTACCCGACCAGCGCAGACAGTTACTCGGCGTCTTTTCAGCACGGGTATCCAAGAGCACCGATGTACTCTTTACCTGGTTTACAGGTGTCCGGCAAGACTCAAGTGCTCCTCAACAACTACCCGCTGTGGGCAAAGTTCCACAAGTACCAGACAGAGATGATCATAACGAAACAAGGACGGTAAGAAGCATAATAGATTGCCACTCTTTAGCATTTAAACGTCGTTATCATGGCAAGTTTTGTACGCTTTAACAGCATGGATCATATTTTGAAACTGAATGTTTAGTCCCCTTACTGTGCTTATCTAAATGCCAGCTGTGCCAGCCAGGGCAGGTGGGCATGAAACCGAGTCCTTGGCATTTGTGCCTTAAATTTAGAAGACTAATTACAGAGATCTTTTGATCTGATCTTTTTTTTTCCAGACCGCGACCTGGTTTCAGTTATTGTCAAAAGTAAACAAATACTGCAATTTGTCAAATTTTCTCACTGTGCCTAGATGCACTATGACACAAATCTTTGAAAGTGAATTACCTCATTGTCTGGAACAATTCTGAAAGGAGTTTTCGAATTCTGGTGGTGTTTTGAATTTTTAAATGCTGAGAATCACGACGGCGGTGTTAGGAAAGAACGCGACGATCAAACTCAGTTCATGTGAGTAATGATAATAATAAAATAAAATGAAAACGCACTGTTCATTTAAAATGTGATTTATAAGCCACTAGTGGTGTTCCCTAGGGACCCCAGAGAGGGAGGAAAGTGCTTGTGGGGACGTTTGACAGGTCAGCGAGCATTAATATATAAACATGTCTATGATGATTATACTCTACAGATGTGCAACACTTCCATTTTAGAGCTGCTTTCAAGGCACGCATTAATAGTCATTAAATAATGCAAATTTAAAATGTTTACTGATATAAAACTGCATAATTGGTTTCTAAGTAGGCCCTAATAAGGAAATATTTAGCACAGATTCTTGAATATCTCAAAATAAATAAACAACACTTAAAACTGTTGCACAGACCTATAATATCTTAGCTGATCACACCTGTCGCCATAAAAAAAAATATTCCTTAAATGTATGAGAATTGACAGCATGCAAACATGTTATTACAGGGAGGGGCGAAACGCTCACACGTTAAATCCACAGAAAGAGTTATTAAAAAATATTCAGAATACAAAATGTTGTAGTCTGAAATGTATTTATTATTTTCAGCATGCATATATGATGCACATCAAATTAGGTTTTAAGAAATGATACACATTTTAAATTTGGCGTTGAAAGCAGGCGGAACCTTGAAATGTTTTTTCTCTTCACTGAATTTCACAAAATAATGCTACGCCAATAATGTATTACTGTATAAATATCACAGCAGTAAAATCCTGACCATTACATTGCTTCAAAAACTTCCACTGATGTTATGGTCAACATAACTTTCATTCTTTTATTTAATTTTGTACTGTACTGTACTATATGCACCACCTAAACGAATCCCTCTCGTTTAAGATTGTTAAAACAGAAATGCTTGTTTTTTCTTAATTAATATTATAATTATTTATAGTTCGGAAGCTTTTACGCAGATATGCGTGCATCTGTGTGTACAGTAGTCTACAATTGTTGGTGAGAGTGTTAGTGTGTGAATGCACGCTTTTGTAACCTGTAACCTACTGGCAGGTGCCTTGAAACCTTTTGCAAACCGTCTTTACAGTTGTGCTCAACGCGTTTAGAACATTCAGAAAAACAAAACAATTCACCGGTGCGTAGATTATGTGCTTTATTAATCATTAAGTGCTTAATTATTCAAATCAACCCTTGTATGTGCGAGTAACAATGAAACAGACTATTTGTGAGATTTCATCTTTAACTTAAAGAAGGAAACCTCATCTGTTTTGAATCAGCATAGTGATGATTAATTGTTTGCCGCTGAATTCTGTTTGCGTCTAATCTAGTGCAGTGATCTTCTTCGTGCTCAGACTCTTCAGATTGAGTCAGTTTATTTAAATACACAATATTTTTTCGTGAATCATTTTTAGGTTCTGGTTTTGTACGAGATCTACAACATGAGGGTTATTTTTATTGGTTCTCATTGCCAGTGAGTGACAGAGCTCAGGTAATTCTGCCCAAGACAGGAAGTGGAAAAGTAAGGAGGAGGGGGGTGGTGCATTTGGGGGTAAAGTTGGTGAGCACCACCGAGACTCTGATGGCCATACACATCAGTGGAGGTAGCTTTGAAGTGCAGGAAATGAAGGAAGGCACTTTCTTCCTCTCACTCACTCTATTTCTCACTTTTTCTTTGCTCTCTCTCCTCTGGTCTGGTACCTTGTGAGCGCAGTGATGCACGTTTCCTCAGAAGTCGAAGTGCAGTCCGAGTCGAGGCTTTGAAATGCACCGTAAGGCCCATAGCCTGAGACGAGAGCAGAGGTCTTCGGCCCTTTTCAAGTCGAACTCTAAAACTAGCCCCTAACCTCACCCCTGCCACCAGGTTTCACAAACTTAAGCAGGCAAGGGGCCATGAGCTCTAAACATAGATTGGTGTAGGTGAGCGTTGTTTTGCTTTTATGGTACTCTGAGATCCAAATAAGGGAATGAGCAACTTGCAGACTAATAACTGGACTGAAATTCATGAAAAATGTTGCTTCACAGAAAATCAGTGGGAGAGATATGAAACCACAGATAATCCATTCCACCTCATGTTCAGTGGCTGATAAATACTAGAATGGAAGAAAAACGTCTTGCCTGAAAAGAGGAACTAGGGTTTTTCACTGCCATTATAAAAGTCTGTATACAAAGTTCTAAAAGATATATTCTGGCTTCAGGTGCTTGTATAGGAGATGTGAATCAGTAGGTTCTTCGTAAGTTTGATAGAGGAATCATGGGTCTGTGCATTGTGTGTAAATAAAGCTTGCTTTCTGCATCAGTGGATTTACATCTCGTATTTTCCAAGCATTTGCTTATGAAGTCTAAAACTGTGTAGTGAAACTTTTAGGAACTTTCTGATGCTTTATATGCTCACACATAACGTGATATAGCGAAATATTTGGAAATCAATGAAATGAGGCAGCAAAGCAAAAGTTATAGGCCTACAGAAAAACTGATGGCCTTCATTTGCCCTCTCTTGAATTTCAGCATTGAGTAAGATAAAGATGCATGGCAGTGATAAACAGTTGGCCGCAAAAATGAAAATTCCGTTATTATTTACCCTTTCCATCTCCTGTGGGGCATAATTTTTTTTTGATAGACGTCAGTGGTCACCAAAGCTGCTTAGTCACTAGCATTCTTCAAAATATCTTATTTTTGTGTGTTCTGCAGAAGGGATCAAATAAATGATGACAGAACTTTTTTCAGTGAATTATCCATTTGAGAATGAATGAATTGCATTCATTGAATCGCCGACACTGTAAATAAAGATTATTGGTGTACATTTTACAAGTATTTCTACTTTAACAGTTAATGATTTGTCATTTCTTTGTAATTATTTCTGAAATGTATTAGCAATTTCTAAGTGAAAATGGTTTCAAAGTAAATCGTTTATAGAGATAGCGAACCAAGTGGCATCTGCAAAAAAGACATTTCTGAAACATTTTCAATAACTATCAGATGTCAAGGTGATTTTAGTGGATTGTAAAACATTCACAAAAATCCACAGATGTGTTTCATCACATGACCTAGAGAGAGGTTTCAATAAGTGTTCAAAAATGCTAGAATAATACTAAGTACCTAACTTTGTTTTGAGCTTGAAATATGCTATATTTCTTTAAAAAAACAAACAAATAGAATGCTTAAAATTGTATTTTAAAATGATACATTTTTAGGTGTGCAAATTGTTTGGGCCCCCCCTTTTTTATGCATTTGTAAAAATTTACAGAAAGACCAGCCCATGCAATATCAGTTTTATTAATATCCTTGAGGTCGCCCAGGCTCTGCATAAAATGCAACCTCTCCCCATGCACCACTCAAAGTCTCTCTGCCTTGTAGCCTTTGAGCTTTCTGTCTTTGTTTTTTTTTTCTTCAACTAACAATCACTTCCTGTTCAGCTGTATATGGTAGCATGGAGTATGCAGTCTTGCTGTAAAAAGCCAGACCTCAAAAGCAGCAAACTTGTAGTATCATCTTAGCTCACTGCAGGACAGACATATCTCTGTGTACACGATTCCAGCAGAATCCCATCAAGCAGCTCTGACAGAAACAGATGAGCTGTGACAGTAGCACATCAGCAGAGCACCGTCGAGATCAAAGGGATCGCATGTAACTGTGGTTGCTGGCTGCTCCATTTCCAGCCACTGTTTTTCAGCAGCCGTGCTTACAAGCTCATCACTACAGCTATGACGGTTCTCCAACATCAGCAAATATATCGTGGTTTCTGAACGTAACCACATTCGCATAATAGCTTACAATAACCACGTAAACATTCCGTACTTACTGTACATTTCAATCTGCTTGTGTCATGTTTGATATTTTACCTTTACGGTATAAAAAAGGGAGCTAGCAGCTGCAGACAGGCATGTTTTTAGAAGATCAAGAGTACCAGGATGACATAAACTGGACCTGAACTTCTGTCCTGCTGAATTAGCGACCACCAGTCGATATCCAGACAGTTTTTTTTTCCTTTTGAGTGTCCCCTCTTGTCTTTCTTACTGAGCAGTGTTGCCTTGATCACATCGAGCAGTAGGGGAAACACATATATGTATGGAAAACTGTACCTTCCTAAAGTCCTAGACAGCAGAGGAGGCACTTTTGTTTGGCAACCACCTACTACCGTGTTCACGGCTCCATCACTGAGTCAAGGAGTGGCAGAAAAGTTTCCAAAGGTTAACCTCTAACTTTTTTGTCGTAAACCTTAACCTCCCACTCATGCAAAACATTCCTCTCAGTGGCAAACCCACTGGTTTCCCCCTCTCCAGGTACTGATTTCTTATAAATGTCTCATTTTAAATAAGTATGACAATTTCTGAGGCTCAGTCAGATGAGGAAAGTGATTGCCACAGACGGTATAGTTATAACTCAAACTGAGGAGGCAGCGCATGAGCGTTGAATGATACAGAGACGATTCTGGTTTCTGTTTTCACTTATATTGACAACTGATGTGGAAGAAGAAACCCTTCACCTGCTCGGTCTCTTCACCACCACAAGGCCCCACAATGCCAGGGCTACATCTGAGAATGATGATTGATTACAGCTGCCCGTGGGTGGGCAGTCCATCCGCTTGTGTTATGCCGCCTTGTAGCAAACAAGCGTCCTTGTGATCTGATCCTCGATAGGTGTCCTTTACCCTACTTGAAAAGAGAAATTGTGAAACTGAGCTCATTTCAGGTCGAAATATAGCTCTTAATTCTCTCGTTTTGCCGCTTTCCACATACTGAAGGAGAAGTAACTTCTTGGAAACACAAAATTAGATATTTAGTGGAATGCGCAAGCTCCACTTTTGCATAAAACAAAAGGAGGCTATGGCTATGAGTTGTTGAATGTCAGAAATAAAAAAAAAAAAAGTACGGACAAATTCACTAATGTACAGTTGTTATATGCTTTAAAAAAAATCCCTTCATTGCAGTTTAGGAAATTTGTGAACAATTTTAAATTCATGTAGCATGTGGATATACTATACTATGCAAAAGATATACTTCTGATGTTTTCTAATCATAAATAGTTGTAACATTGTTTTACGGTTAGATTAACTGAAACCAACAATATACTGTTTGGGATATGTGCGATTTTTACTATCACCGTGATCATAATTTAATGCATCCTTGCTGAATAAAAGTAGTAACTTTTTAAAAAAATTAATAAATAAACATAATCTCACTGACCCCAAGCATTTGTACATTATTATAAATGTACATGTAATTTTGCTCTAATTGCTGAGTTAAACACACTTATACTCTTAAAATGAACACAAATTTGTATTGTAAATTAACATTTATATAGTAATAGGTAAGATGTGCAATTAAAGAACATTTATTAAGAAATAATAATGAAATAATTATTGAAATCATGAAATTCATGATTGCAGATGCCTCTAGTAAGTGTCTGATTTTAAATTGTTTTATTTATTTTTGGTTCATTTTAAGCCAGCATTTGTAAACAATAGTTGAGTTAAATAAAACTACACAAAAGGTTGGGTTAAATATACAAATACATAGCAATATCAAATACAATCAATTTAAATAATTATGCCTCGTGACGTAACAATATATACTGTATATATATATATATATATATATATATATATATATATACAGTGCCCTCCACTAATATTGGCACCCTTGGTAAATCTGAGCAAAGGT
>JAUMHQ010000069.1:11320757-11346469 GCA_032361165.1 Enteromius paludinosus
GGGTCAGGTCAGAGGACTGGGACAGCCATGGCAAAAGCTTCATTTTGTGCTCAGTGACTGATTCTTATGTTTATTTTAATGTTTGTTTTGGATTATTTTCCCAATGGAAGACCCAACCATGGCCCATTATAAGATTTCTAACAGAGTTAGTGAACTATTGATTTTTATCTGTTGGTATTTGATAGAATTCATGATGCCATTTCTCTAAACAAGATGTCCAGGACCTCCAGCAGAAATATAGACCCACAACATCAAAAACACAGCAGTAGACTTCATTGTACACATGGAGTACTTTTTATCCCTGTGTTCACCAAACCCATCTTGAGTGATTGCTGCTAAAAAACTAATTTTATGGTTCCATCTGATAATAGAAGCCAGTCCCATTTATAGTTCCAGTCCTGTCTGACAACTGAACAGGCTGAAGATTGTTTTTGGACGAGCGAGGAGAATTTTTCTTAAACCCTCCTGAACAACATGTGCTGATGTAGGGGCTGTTTGGCTATTTTTGAAAAGGTTTTCCTGAGTCCCTGAGAATCAACTATTTTCTGCAATTCTCCAGCTGTGGTCCTTGAAGAGTCTTTATACCCTCAAACTCTACTCCTCACCGTGTATTAGGATGGCACACACCTCCTCCTCCAGACAGCTTCGTAACGTTTTATGTTGATTGGAAATTCTTAATTATTTCCCTGATGATGGAAATGGTAATTTTCACTGCTCTTGCTATTTTTTAAAGGCCATTCCACTAATTTGTGAAGCAGCATATGAGAAATATATTATTTGTTTTTTCTCATTGTGTTGATGATTAAGGGATTTTGGGCTTTGTTTTCCCTCCTATATATATTTCTGTAAAACAGGAAGCCAGGGCTGGAAATTTTCATGCTCATAATCACCCTGGAGTGCTCAAAATTGTGAATATTAATGGGAATATACTTCAGAGACATTTTGGTCATAAAAAAATACTCTAGGGGTGCCATCTATTGTGGCCAACAAGTATTGGAGAAAAACATTTCACAATGAGATTTTCTCCCCATTTCAATTGTTTTAATTCAATGATAGGTTGAAATTTGGAAAAAGTTTTAAACAAAAGATCATAAGTATAAACAATTCAGATTTATTTTCACAGCCACCTTTGCTCAGAATTACCAAGGGTGCCAATATTAGTGGAGGACACTATATATATATATATATATATATATGGGTAGTTGACATATCAATGAGCCCATGGCGTAACAGAAAAATGTAGAAAATGTAAAAAAAAAAAAAAATTGAAGATAAACCTCTCATGCTAATTGTAAAGTAGCATGAACTATAAAGCATTATATACTGTAGTTCTATATAAAGCAGAACTAATTCTAAAAATCTGACCCTCATACGCTCTTCCCAGTGGGAAAAAGGTGTACAGTTTCGCTCGGCAGGAGACAGAGCAAGATAGAGAGTGAGAGATTTTTTATAAACAGACTCACAACCTAAATCCATTCTGAGCCATTTACAAATTATTTGGTGTGTATCCAATTCATGGAATGGATACAGCCACAGATATGAGGAGACAACTGCACTTGAGTGTCACCTGACAGGAGCATCCGGCAGAGGGGAAACATGCAAGCATGAGCGGTAGTCCGCAACTGTTGAATCTATTGAATGAGAGGCAGCCATGTGGCATAGACGTCATCTCTGGAGTGTATTAGTGAGACTGAAAGCATCATAGTATTGGGTGAGGTTGAATTAAAGCCAGCATGCCTTATGTCAGAGGTTTGTTTTATCACAAGTGGTGCCACGGCTGAATGGCACACAAAAACAGAAGCTGCACATTTCAGACTGGGTCTACTGAGCCTTAAGTCACGTTTTTGTAAACTTCAACCTGCCATGGGACACAGTGACCTCCCAGTTACCTCCTTTTCATCTCTGTACCGTGATCAAAATCTGTCTAGCAAGGAAAACTACAGCAATCCAGCAGATGCGTCTTACAACATGTTTTATTAATTGTCATATTAAAGATTTACACACAGCCTGCTCCCAGATGCCTTTCTATCATAATGTCTGTGCCTTCGTAACTATTGCCTACAACAAAATACAAGCCGCAAATATAAAAGTATATTCAAATAAGCACGCACGTGATGTGCAATATGCATGATATAATAGGACCATATTAAATATGGATGTATTTAATTTATTGTATCAGATTATTTCTTGACCTTTGTTTTAAACCGTTTCTGCATATTTTTAGATTGCAAACATCTGGCGTGACCTTAAAGGAATTTTTTAATTTCTTTTTAATACCACTATTTCTTTAAAGAGAGTGGATGTCCCTACGTTTTTTTTATAACAGAATTTCCTTTCACAAACATTTAGAATGAATATTTGACAAAAAAAATATTTTATTCAGCAAGAATGCATTAGATTGGTCAAAAATGTAGAAGTCAAACTGATTCTAAATAAATGCTGTTCTTTTGAATGGTCTATTTGTTAAAAACAAAAATAAATGAACAAATATAAATATTTAACACCTTTATAAGAAAGTAAACATTTTCTATATGTATGTATAGAATATATAAATATCAGCGTTGCCCCTAGGTTCCGGCTTTTTCATATTTTTCTGGACTGTTATTAATCAAAAAGCATGTCTAAATCAATTTATATCATACAACTTAAATAATTTAACCACATTTTTTTAAAAGCTTAACAAAAATTGCATGTTACATATAGGTTTCTATAAGATTTTTTATTTTTTTTCAAACCTTATGTTTCTGTGTTAGCTTGTCTAACTATTTAAAACCATAAAAACAAGTTTCATTTATTCTTCCAATAGCCTTATAATTTTTCCCTCAGAAATTCTTTGTTGTGTATTTACATTTTTAAAAGGCATAAAACATTCGTCTTTTAAGATTTTATTTTGTTTTTGGAAAACAAGGGGTATTTAATATTACATTTAAAACATTGAAGAAATACTGTATGATTATTCCTTATAATTGTTGTAGTAGCCTATTATGTAAATACAACTGAACAATACTAATATATTTCTGCCGAACTTATATTTTTGACGTGTTGTCGTGAATATCTTTACAGCTCTGTGTGTGTATATGATATGAGGGTAGATTTACTTAAATTAAAATGTTCTTGAAGTAAATCTCGGGGCAGTTCTGGAGATGTTTTTCGTGTACTGTATTTATGTCCTCATTTAGTGAGATGGCAGACATATCACCGGAAGCGTCACGCGCACTTCAGTATGAGTTGTAAACAAAACGACGCGTCTGCGCTATTCATTACCACAGAGACACGCAGAATTAATCTTTTTTTTTTTGAGGTTTAATATTGTCAAATACTAGTGGGAGCGGGAGTGTGCTCACTTGTGCGCCCGCGCGTTTGTGTGTACGCGCGCGCATTGGGGCGGAAGTTGGAACTGAGCTGTGCGCGATACAGAGTGCAACATAAAGTAGAGACAGAAGTGACATGCAGTCGTGTAAGTGATAATTAACATAAGGCTATTTAGTTTGTTTAATAAAACAACAAGGCATAGGTCTGTTCTATAAAAAGGGTTACATTAAATTTACTTGACCTTAAAGGGACGCCCCCGGGGTGCCGTCACGGGGGCGGGGCGCCTCCTAATATAATGGCAGGGGAAACACTATATGCTGCATATATTTGACATTGACAAATGGTATTTATTATAGTTATTTAAATTTAATGTACTTATGCTTAATCTATATTTGTGTTAATGTATTTATTTGTTTAACACAAAATAAAAAAAAAAGTGTAAATTTATAACAAAAAATATTTGTTGGTCAGCTTATCTCTTGACAGAAGTGTTACTATTATTGCAACCCTATAATAATGTGATCTTATCTTGTGTTTTCTGATCTGTCTGTCAACAGGAGGATGTTCCCTTTCCTCAGCTTTAACATCAGCTCACTGGACCCCTCGGCTCATTATAACATATACGTGGATGTGGTTCTTGCAGACCAGCATCACTGGAGGTACCAAGGAGGCAAATGGGTCCAGTGCGGCAAGGCAGAAGGCAACATGCCAGGTACTCAACAGTCACACGGTGCTTTTTTCTGCCCACTATCTACTTTTAAACTCTACAAACAAGATAAATGTCTTTATCTGCATTGTGGTTTTCGCAGTGTGAGTCTTTTCTGAGCAGTTCAGAAAACATCACATACCAATAGCTCTGTCTTTTTGTGGCTAGAAGTGCATGAGTGTTTCTGATACCACTGTATGCCACAATCAGAGGAACTTAAGCATGTGGCCCACCACAACAGCTCTGCACTGCAACTGCTCTTCAAGGGTGACTGCATGGTAGTGCAAGTGTGAAACACTTGACATTGCGCTCTTAATGGGCATATATCAATCAATTAAAAAAAAAAAGTGCAAACATTTGAATCCTAATGCTTCTGCCCGCTTTAACCTTGTTCCTCTGCTTCAACCCCTGACATTTTCTTAACTGAATTAGGCACTTTATATTTATGATAATTTTATAATATAGAAAAATTGTATAAAATATACTAATAATTTATGAAAAATAAGAAAATATTAAAAAATAACTTAATAATAAACAAAAATACAGTACCCTTAAATATTTGGGGTTAAAAATACAAATATATACTTATATAAATAGGTTTTAACTTTGAATAATACGTTTGGAAATTTGAAAATATATTAGCATAGAAAATATACAATAACAATGTAATATTTTTAAAGAGTGATGGTATTTCACAAACGTACTTACCTTAAGAGACTTCTTTCAAAAACATTAAAATGGCATTTTAAATGGTGTATATCAATAAAATACTGTGTCATTGACAATAAAATATGGTTTAAAGACCTATATATTTATATTTTTGTTGTTTGTTTTTTTTGCAGGAAACAGAATGTATACTCACCCAGACTCTCCCAACACTGGGAATCATTGGATGAGACAGGAAGTTTCCTTCGGCAAACTGAAACTTACCAATAACAAAGGCAGCTCTAACAATGTAGGACAGGTAATTTAATATAACAATAAACTCCTACATTTAAGCCGACTTACTGCAACATAGCCTAACATGAGTCATCTCTGTCAACACTGGTTGCAGTCAAACAGAGATTATGGTTATCATTTAGGTAGAATATACTATATACATACCTGCACTATTTCTCTAACAATTGCATTGCTTGGAATACAGATGATAGTGCTGCAGTCCCTCCATAAATACCAACCACGTCTTCACATTGTGGAGGTGAAAGAGGATGGAACGGAGGATCCTTTTCTGACCTCAAAAACTCAGATGTTTGTCTTCCCTGAGACTCAGTTCATTGCCGTCACTGCCTACCAGAATGCAGATGTAAGTCACGTCATCTGGTTGCATTATGCTGGGGGTTATTTTCTTATTAATCAGATTGCAACTGCCACATAACCACTGCTTACAGCGAGCAAAGATACATGTCATCAGTGTGGGTTGAACCAGACGAGAGAGTTATGTCTGCACTTTTATTCTGTGATGTTTGTATGTGTTATGTCAAACTGTAGGAAAGAGTGCAAATCATGAATTATTTTGTAATGGCAGTGATCTATCAGTACCCATGTGACTTTAGTCTTACCCTCTCTCTCTCTTTCTCTCTGCCCTTCCTCCATCCTCTTCCCCTGCCATTTCTTTCACAGATCACTCAGCTGAAAATAGATCATAACCCTTTTGCTAAAGGTTTCCGTGACAATTATGACACGTAAGTAAGCCTGAAGTAAATTAAATACAGAAATCGGGTCTCTATGGAGCACTACTGTCGGTTTGTCTGTCAGTCTATCTATCTATCCTATAAACCTTCATAAGCATTCATTCAAATTCATGAACTTCATTCTCGGTTTAATTAATGGTGCAAAATTATTAGCTAATAATAGACTAATAATTGCTCACTTAATAACAAACACAGCACAAGAAACACAGTTTATATGTATATATATATATATATATATATATATTATTGGTGTGTGTCAACCTTTAGTAACAAGAACTGCAGCTAAAGGCGGCACAAACAGATTTTAAGTTTAAAGGGGAAGTTAGTTTTTCACATGGGTGATTGGATTTGGATTTTGTTTAGATATACACAGTATATATATACTGTGTTATTTGTGTTAATATTCATTAAGAAAAACTGTCATTTTTGTAAGTTGAAGTTGACCTTTGACCCCCTTTATTTTCTTCATGTAGGCTGTATGCACCTCCTGACTCAGAGCGCCTTACTCCTTCCCCAAATGAGAGCCAGCAGCTCCTCCCAGGCAGTTGTTACCCTCACCAGTCATACCTGTCTGATCAGTACATGAGCCCCCTGCCCCAGAGTCGTTTCTACAGCCGCGAGTCGGTCAGCATGAGCCAGCAGTGCCCCAAAGACCCTACCGCCAGCCCTCACAGCCGCTTCTACCTGCCCAGCCAGCAGGGGGTGCCACCGAACCGCCTCGACTTCAATGCGTACGAGAGCGAATACACTCCCAACAACCTTTACAAGCCGTTTCCGATACAAACATCCCCACACCACCCTCTGGGCTACTACTCTGACAGCCCCTTCGCTTCCGGCCCGGTCCCTGGCCCCAACGCAGGAACGTGGAGCTCAGGACGGCCCTCACCGCAGTACATTAATCACCCCCACCACAGTAAACCCGGGTCTAGTCTCGGCTGGTTCCGAACCATCTCATCCCCATCCATGTCTTCGTCTCCCTCAGCGGTGAACGCACGCTTCCATTCCTCCCCGTCGCTCCTGGATCCCCAGCGCCAGCCGCTGCTCCAAGAAAAGTCTAAAGAATCCGGGGAGGACACCTGGATGGAAGCCCCCTCTGTTAAATCGGTAGACTCAGCTGACTCAGGCTTGTTCGAGGGAGGAGAGAGCAAGAAGAGGCGCGTGTCGCCTTACACGTCCAGCACGGAAAATTCCCCTCCCAACCGCAGCACAGAGACTTGTGAAAAGGACAATTGCAGTGACGCGGGCTACTACGGCTTCTACACCCACTGAAGACCAGCACTCAGAGACTGTGCTCCTGCTGTCTTCCACCCACCGTCTGTCTGCATGACCCGAGACACAGGGATCGGGCTCTCTGTGATAGTAGCTACAGTGCCAGGTGTTAGGTGGCCCCTATGTGCTTTGTGTTCCCTGTCTTAAATGTTTGGGGGTCATGCGGAGGTGTTCTGAAGGTCACTGTCACACAAAAGACGAAGACGATGTGACTGCGCTGCGACACTGGCCTGGAGACATGCAGACAGACAGACCTGTGTGACTTTAGCAGCTGAAGAATTTACAGCACACCTGCTGACACTCCCCCAAAGGAACTGTCTCTGTCCCCCTCGTCAGCCACAGACATGAAAACACCTCACAACCCACGCACCACACGAACGCTCAAACAAACAAATCGTTTTCATCACATTCACATCTTGAAAAACGTGAGCTTAGTTCAACCAGAAATGAAAAGTCTGTCATTTACTCTCCCTCATGACATTGCTTGTTCTCTCGTGAACACAGCAAAAGAAGTCTCTTTCTTATCCGGTGCTGTTAAACATTTCCGTTTTCCCTTAGAAATTGCTATTAAATCTCACAATTAATTACAATGAGGTGATAAGTAATGGATTGAACTAATCATAGAAAGACTGAAACGGAGTGTTGCACATAAGTACGTTATTTGGGCTCTAAATGACATGACTTGCTCAAGATGTGATGCTGTGAACCTGTAAAAGCGTGTGCTGGTATTACATCAACTTCAGATCGGTTGCTCTAGTTGTTATTTGATGGATGATCTCATTGGAAGTAACATCGTAAATCTACATATTAAGCATAAGATTTATATTTAAATAGAGTAATGTTGCACACACTTAACAATTCAGCACAATACAGATTTAATACATCATGCATTTGAATGTGAGCCGACATTTCGGTGTCCAGTCAATCCTAAAATGCACCCCTACAGGGAACACAATCAATAAGCACATTAAAGCTCAGGCCACTCAGAAGACAAATGCTGGAAGTAAAATAGCCATGATGTCTAACAGACCATGGCTTGCATGCACCAGCTGGAATTCCATCCTTTAATAGACAGACAGACATAAAGCTCGATAGAATGCATGAGGTATATTAATTATTAATTCAAAGTTTTGGGCACTGGAAGATGTTTTTGTACTTTTGCATTAAATTTTCATAACGTTGTCACACAAAAATATGGAAATGTAGTATGCAAAAATTCGAAATCTTGAAACTTTCACTGCACAAACTTAAAAATACAAAACCGAACCCTGAGACCTGTAGAAATTATTTCCTGATCTCTCTAAAATTTTATAGTCAAAATAAATGAAACATTTTACTTTTCATACTCTATACTGGCAACCTATTGTATGATTGTTTGAGACCGGGGCCTTGCAATTCTGGGGTTTCCACGAGTAAGGATAAACGCACTAGTGTCAATCTGATGACCTGTAACAGCATCATGTCTTGAGGCGTCGCACATGACGGTATGCAGATAGACAGGGTGGAAAAATGGACACCTGGCAGGGGCTTCAGACTGACTATACATCATCTTTATTCAAACAACAGAGTAACATGCAGACAGCCCACACACAGACGTCAGTGACACAGAGGAAGAATGAGCCTTCAGTCTAAGCCTATCAGGCACCGCTAGCATTCAAAGGTGAGAATGACCTCAGACAGATAAGTGGGTGACAAGATGCCACTGCAGAAGACAGTACATAGACTTCTGGGACGCCCCGGAAGCCTGTGAACTGAGAACGGTCCATTTATAGAAGCTTTCTGCATCTTCCTGATCACGAAAATGCACACATACACTTGCATAAGGCCTGTGTCTTAATATGAAACCATTGTAAAATAGAACAAATAAATTGACGATCCTTTGTTTAAAAGCATAGCCATCTGTGTTCATAGAAGTTTCCGAGAAATTGTAAAGTGCTGCAAAAAAACAATATTCTGTGGCCACTCTGTGATCACAGTATTTTTTTTTTTCAAGTCAGCAAACGGACTCTAACTTCCTCCATTTTTTTTTTTTTTTCATAAGTGTTTGTTTTGATGCAAACTAAACAAGAGTGATATGGTTAAGACTATATTACAATGACATTACTGGATTAGAAAGCCATTGCCAGATATCATGCCTATTTATTTAGCATATACCATGCAATTTAGATGCTGGGAAATTTGTAATACATGTAATTCATTTGCTAATGGGTTTATTAAAGGTTAGTTAGTAAGAATTTGACAATGATAAACAAAACCGAATGGCTGCAAGACATAGCAGCAATACTATTTAAATGACAATCAACGTTGAAGAACAAAATTTTAAAGTGCAATTAAAGTGTTTCTATGTTAATTTAAGAGATGCATAATTAATGTTCATGTTTGGTTTCTTTTTATACACTGAAATGCACTGAAACGTTTGTAACTGTTGATGTGCACTGAAAATTATGAACAAATTGTCTGTTGTTGTCATATTAGCTGTCAATCCATGTTTTGGCTGACCCCTGGTGGACACAATTCTCCTAATATCATTGAGTGTCAATAGCAGGAATCTATTTAGGTTATTCTCTCTGACACCATCCTTGTCTATCCGTCGAGTTAAGCAACAATTTAAGTAATGTTACTAATAATAAAAGAGGTGCTTCCTCAGACAAGCAAACTGAGCCTCAGACACAGCTGTCAAAATACTGTATACAATAATGTTTTTGATTCTAAATGTAATAAAGACTGAATTATACAAGTTCATTTTTTTCTGTTCTTTAATATTGTACTTTTTTTTTTGCTGTTTTACAAAAATTGTACATTTGTACACTAGGATTTATTTTTCCGTCCAGGCCTACAAATAGTCTTTTGGGGTTGAAATTGTGAGCTTAATTCATAAGTACATCCCAAAAAATACAATATCGCTGTCTAAAATCCAAATATGACAATTTAGTTCATTCGAAAAATAAGACGTGCAATATAAGAGTGCTGTGGACACATTTCAGAAACCGCCTTCAGCAAAAAGTAAGGGCCAAATTAGAGTTAATCCATTTACTGTTCAATCCAGATCAGGTTGAGACTTAGCTTAGAAATAATGCTCCTTTAATAAACTGGTGAGTTAACAGAAGAAAACGGTAGTTAATGTGAATATTACATAAGATTAAATAATAAATTTTCTTCATCCAGACTCCTGTTTGTTTCCACCGGCACGTACTTACATAAAGTGAAAAGTAATTTAACATTGTTCATAGAAATGTGCGCGTGTGTGTGTGTGTAATTGTTAAAACTAACCACCTCAAGAACTTGCATAAATTCTTGTTTACCTTTTGGCTTACATTTTATCCAAAGTGGAAGACAAGTTGTGGTGTCGTCAACCAAAAATTAAATAGAAATCGTCAAAATAGTTCCCTCCTCTTGCTGTTTGGTAAAAGCATCATCCTTGCTCAGTGGATTCGGTTTAGTACAAAAACCCTTGGCAGTTCCCAAACGCTCCAATGTATAGTCTTTCGAAAACTGAGTGCAAACTGAATTTATCACAGGCATTGAGTGTCCACAGTGTTGCAGTAATCTGCCTTCTTCACCATAGTTCCAGGTTTTTAACATTCGCAAAACCAGGATTCTCCCTGATCTTCCAATACGTTCCATTGTAAAGCCAAACTTCCCTTCCAGCAGCATCCAACGTTTTCCTGTGGGATGGGAACATTTTAACATTCCAATTCTAAATCACGTGAATAAATCAGTTTTAGGGCTGATGTCAGCTCACCGGAAGAAGCGAGGGATATGCTCCTCTCCTCTCTTGCTCAGAATTTTCCTCCTTTCTCTTTGCTTCTCCTCCACTTCATCTTTCTTTTTATCAGTCGCCTCGATTTTCCCCTCCTCAAGAAGCCTAACAAGACCAAAACAGAGTAAACTCGTTACTTGCGTGCACTTGCTATTTTTCAAACATAATCGAAAGAGAGAATGCATTTATATATTATATTTATTTATCATTGTCTATTAGGAAGGTCTCACCTTTGATCAGGGCGCAAACGTGTATCTGTAGGTGGCAGCAGGGGCTTAAGGTCAAGGGTCAGCTCATTCATCTCCATTGCAAAGCTAGAGAAGCCGTAGTAAATCAAGTAGTTCTTGGGCTGTGGATCTGTAAGAAAGGACATTCTGACACATCTGACAATACAAATGTACCTCTTGCACTGCATTTGTTTTGTCAGACAGACCAGCCAATAATGATCCCATTCAGAACTGAATACATCTGGTGTTCTTGTGACCAATGAACGACCAAATGATGACATTTTTTCAAATATAAACATTGTAAACCCAGTTTTTTATATTTTCAGTTTCAAAAATACAATGTATGTTTTACATAATGTACATGTATAAAACTAAACATTGTGTTTTAGAAAACTGGTATACGCTACCATTATGAGATGGCGGAGCAAGTTCAATAAATGGCTTTGATTAAAGTAATGTCTAACTTGGAAATTTATAGAAATTATGTTTTGCTTACTTTTGTTGGTCGCACTATATTTTAAGGTCCAATTCTTGCTATTAGCAAACCATTAAACTATGACTTTTGCCTCAATCAACTCCTCATTTGCGGTTTATTAGTAGTTATTAAGGTAGTCGTTTAGGTATTGGGTAGAATTATGGATGTAGAATATGGTCTTGCAGAATATGTGCTTTAGAAGTACTAATAAACTGCCGTTGTGTTAATAATAAGCATGCTAATAAGCTACTGGTTAATAGTGAGAATTTCTCCCTGTACTAAACTGTTATATTTCGTTTAGCTTTTTTTTCCTGGAAAAAAAAAATGGGAATGCAAAAAAGTATGCAACTTTTGTTGAGGTTGAGAAATGTGAAGGGAGTCCTAAAGTTATTACATAATGCTATCCAATATTCAAATATGCATTTAGTATTTTCGAAGCAAATGCATTCATTCTGTAGAGTTCCCAATTGATCAAATAAACGGAATTAAATGGTATAATAATAAATAAAGTAGCATTCAGGAAAGATGGAGGAAAGAGGACTACTCACTTGGCTTCCAGATACATTGTGGATTGGGAAGGGTGTCACAGAAGATGCCTTCATGCCAAAATCCACCAAAACGATGGATGACGTTACCACTCTCGTCAAGAACTTGACCCTGCACTTCGTTTTTGGAACCATCTGAACCCCAGTATCGTGCCTAAGAGAGGGAAGATAAATGTACTGGATTTGTACAAAGACTTCAACCATATGTACCCAAACGAATCAAATGACAACAAAATTCACGATCAAAACCGAACACACCTTGACAAATGTGATCTTACAGGTGCAGACCGAACTTTTCAGATTGCGAATAATGACTTCGCCGTAGTGCTCGAGGTATCGCTGCTGACTGAGGACATTGTGGATGCATGTCACCACTTTGTTCCATTCGTAGTGGTCCCCGTATCTACAAGTACAGTATATCAAAGATCAGAATTCTTCTTTAACTCTTCAGGATTAAATTTCCAGTGACACCAAAGCAGATACTTGCTTTTTCAGAGTCACATTCACCATCCCCGTTGGCATGATCTCCAAAGATTTGCCCCAAAACTTGTTCTTCCATCTCTGGTCTGCTCTCAGCATGTAGAGTTAAAAAAAAATATTAAAACTTGATTCAAATTCAAACATAAACAGTACATTAAGACATCATCACACAGGCCTTAAAACCTACCCTGCCAGAAATTGAAATTGTCGGATTCCGCATGACACGCAGATACTGGTGGATGATGGGAAACCTGAGGGCCGAATAAAGAGGGCAGGATAAACAACTGCTTGATAGCAACTTATCTGATGTTTGATTAGATTCCATTATTAATTACCTGTTCGCTAATGTAGCGGAAGCCTCTGTCCTCTCTGATGCACTCAAATGTTTCTCCCAGAACTGGATTAAAAGGTTTGTAACGGTTGCGATACTGAGCCGTGGCATAGCCAGATATGGCAAAAGCAGCAATATAAACCTTTACAAAAGACACAACAGATCTTAATATAAAATATAAAGAAGTACACTACTGTTCAAGCATTCGGGGTCAGAATGAACATTTTCTAAGAAATTAATACTTTTATCAAAGATAGATGCATTACATTGATATACATATATAGTAATAGTTTATATTGGTTATACTGTAATGAATCATTTAATATTACCATCCTCTGGTAGGGGTCATCGGTATGATTGGCGATGTCCAGTAGGTCAGAGTATTCCAGCTCCTCACAGAGTCTCTGCAGCAGGCACACAGGCTCATTCAGAGCTGCTGGCATGGAGACACGGGACAGATCCTTCCCTATGTTGTTGTAGAGGATAGTCATCAATCCGACGTGGCTGTTGTCAGGGCAGTTTGCAGGCAGAGTAGTACGACGTCCGGTGTTCTTTACGCTGTTCAGTTTCGGTGGTGCCTTCGAAAGGCTGGCACGGTACTTGCGTGAAGCCATTGCTGTTGAGTTCATAAGAAAAAGGATGATGTTGTAACACAGTGTAATAGATTACATGAACAAAATTACACTACAAAAAAATGAGGGTTGAAACATTTTTTTTAGGTTTTTTAAGCTGCATAATTCGATCAAGAATACGGCACAGACAAATACGGTGAAATATTATTTAAAATGCAATTTATACTGAAAAAATACTGAATTTTTAGCAGCCATTACTGCAGTATTCAGTATCACATGATCCATTAGAAATTATTTTAACATGCTTATTTGGTGTTCAGGAAACACTATTAATGTTGAAAATAGATGTGGCGCTTAATATTGTTGTGGAAATGTGATGCAGTTTTTAGCAAGTTCAATAGAAATGTTTTGTAACATTACAAATGCCTGACATAACGGTCACTATTGATCAATTTATTGCATGTTTACTGATGCAATAAATTAACTTTTAAATGGTAATAGATATGGACACCTACATACCACATACATGGTATGGGGGTACAGAGAACTTAAATTTTACTAACCATGAGCCTCATCAGGCTCTGAACTACTGGATCCGTCACTCAGACCGGACTCGTCGGACATCTCAGAAGAGCTCGCACACATAAGCTCATCGCATGCGTCAAAATACTCTGCCGCTGAGTCAGCCACCGATGGTGCACGGAAAGACAAACTACGGCCCGAGCCAGACTGAGTGAAACAGAGACAGTAGTAAAAAAAAAAAACTGTAAACTTGATTGCATCATACTGCTGTGACAATAAAACTATGAGAGGACAAAAGAGCCTATATGAAGTAGGTGAAACCCATCAACCTGTAAACAGAATTAAAAAAGCAGAGGGTGGAGGAGAGAAAGAAAGAGACGAAAATGGGAACAGGGTGAGTAGGTTCTGGGTAGAAAGAGACACACCTTCCTTTGTAGCACAGTACGGAAGGACTCTTCTGAGGAGTTGGAGGACACTGAGAGTTTGTGGATTTTGGTGTGACGGGACTTAACATCTAACTGAAGATACACACACACACACACACACACATCTATGCAGTAAAACATATAATGTAATGCACTGAAGATAAACTATTAAAGCAGTGGTTCTCAACATTTTTGGTTCCAAGGCCCCTCATTGTCCACAATAAATTGATGATATTCACTGGTGGTTGATAAATCAGCCTCAAAATCTGAGGATTTTTTCCTGATGAACAAAAAATATATATATTTTGAAGAATGCGAGTAACCGAACAGTTGTTGGTCTCCCTTCATTTCCATGAAAAATGAGATTGTCATGTGATTGTCATTCTTCAGAATATACCTTCTTTTTTGTGTTCAAAAGAAGAAAGAAACTCAAAGAGGTTCCGAACAACTTAAAGGCAAGTAAAAGATCACAAAATATTAATGCGTGGATGAACTATTCCTCTAGAGTTATGACAATGAGTAATGTTACGTTGTTTGTTTAGGTTGTTTTTGAGAACCACTATATTAAAGCTTTTACTTGCAGGGGGGTTTGCGTTATGATGTAGAGCCAACAGCATCTTTAATAACAAGATAAGCTATACTAAATCTATTCTTTGCACGCATACAGAAAATTTCAAAGCAATAGTGCAGCTATAAGCGATAAGTAATATAAGTCCTTGTCACCTCAGCCAGGCTGCAGAGGTTGTTGATCTGGGCAGAGGTGGTCTGGTGAAGCTCCCTGCTAGACCAGGCGTCCTGCAGCCTATGGCGCTCCTGACCAAGAGCCTCATGTGCCGTACGCAAAGACGCATGGACTATAAGGAAAAAGACACAGTACTGACCTTTAACATTAGACATCTAACACAGCAAATGAGCAAACAATTGAAACTATAAAATCATTAGGGTGTTACTCTTATCCTTTCATACCTTTTAAGGACATGGAGCAGATGTCTTGGTGGAGTTTCTTGCTTTCTAATGAGGTGGTGGCTGGTGGGGTGGCCTGGGTGGAGACATAATCTGGGATTGAAGGGACAGAGGTTCCCAGGTGAGCAGAACTGGTCAGGTGGCTTGATGATAGCTGCATTGAAAAGTAGGTAGAAAACAAGTAGGAAGAGATATTATGTCTGCATCATGTAACAATCAGAAGCTATATAGTACATGTACTAAAATTTCCTACCTTAAATATATTAAAACTTATTTTTGATTAGTAATATGCATCGCTAAGAACTTCATTTGGACAGATCTTAAGGTGATTCTTAACTCTCAAGATTCCATATCTCAGCCGATATACATATAACCAAATACATAAATGCAAAGCTTATTTATTCAGCTTTCAGATGATGCTTAAATCAAATTTTTTTTTGTGGTCCAGGGTCACATATAGACTACCATTCAGTGATTTACTTATTTTTTTTAAGAAAAATAAATTAATTTTATGTAAACTAAATTGATCAAAAGTGAGAGTAAAGACATTTATAGTACAAATAAATAATTATTTTTTTTTTTTAAATAAATGCTGTTTAGAATTAAAAAAAAAAATAAATCTGTTATAAATATTCATATATAAAACAGCTGTTTTAAATTATATTTCGCAATAGTAAAGAGACTTACCGACCCCAAACTTGTGGAAGTATACAACATAAAAAACGCAATAGGACCACCATCTGGCGTAAAGCATTTGCTACTTTATATAATGTGTCGAAAGTTACAAGGAATTTACAATCAGTGTTTTTTTGTGCTCACTTACCGATTTAGTAATCCCACGAAATGGCTTCATGTAAAAAAGGAGTTGGCTAAATTACTATTGGGTATTGAAGCTCTAATGCTTACTGTACATTGGCACAACACAAATGCCTGACTACAGTACAAATTAAAAAAATAAAAATAAAAAAATACACAGAGATCTTTGGGATAACACTGCACATAAATATGGAATACATTTCATTATGGTTTCCAAACCTTTGTGGAAAACATAAAATAATCTCAGTGGCAGAGCAATTCCTGTAGGCAAATATTATAAGTGCTTCCCAGGCTTAATCGAAGATATTCTAATATCAAGTAAAAGAAAATACAAACTGAGCAGCCTCACCATTCCAAGAGCCTCAACTCGAGACAGAGTGCGAGAATGACCCCAAATCTTTCCACCCTTCTTCTTGGGTTTGTCGAGGAGGAGATTCTATGGTTCAAACAAATGTGAGAATGCTTCCTCGCAAGTCGTTTTAATAACAGCCTGTCTTCAGCCTGCAGCTTTTACTAACCTGCATGCTGATAATCCTCTGGAGATCTCCGTTATTGACAATCTGACCCGACTCTAGAGAGTGCAACTTTTGGACCAGCCTTTGCAGCTCATTCAGCTCTGTTTGACAACGTGTAAGCTCTGGGAAAACACCACCAAGCGATGCATCTTATTCTGTGCTTATGCAATGCTTATTAGAATTTCACTAGCATTTAAAAGCACAGCTGTACCTTGTGCACAGATGTCAGGTTCTTGGGTCTGTAGCCAAGCTGACACTTTCCCATTAACTGCAGGATTGACCCCTGGCAGAGGTTCACCCACGTAAGACGTGCCCTAAAATAGTTCATGAGACATAAATTTGTAACTTCAATCAAACAATTAAATCATCTATTAGTGTACATTGACAGATAAAACCACCATCTGGGACATTGAGGTCTAATCACTAATATGTCTGAGGACACATTCTCCTAATCCCTGGTGATTTAGAGGGCTACAGGAAGTCAATGTAGGAACCACTTTACTCACCATGTCCTGTACAGGACTGTTTTTGTGAGATAAATGACTGCTGTGGGACAGGGCCTGGAGGAAGCCATTGTGAACATGCGCAGCCTCGTTTTTCTTATACATCCTGTGGGCACTCAGCTTGGTGACCCATATGTAATATAAATCTGGAGTTTTGGCCTAGTTAGAAAAGTAAAATGAGGTTAGTTGACATTTTTGAAAGTGAATTTAGTCGTTTATTTACTTAATAAAAGAATTAGCATAATTTGTTGGATGAAGGAAAAGTAGTCACATGACATGCAGAAAAACAAATGAAACATTAAATCCTTTTTTACATTTTATTTTGATTGTTTTGATTTATTTAAATTTTTTTATTTTATGATTTAATTAATTATAAGCTTTTCATAAACCGTGCCTTTCCTTCAGGGGTTCATGAACACCAGATTGGAAGAGTATTTAAGAATTTAATTTCCGAAAGCCCATTTCAGTCAAAGAATAATAATTTTTAAAAACGAGTTAACTGCACCCTTGCAATTAAGTGAAAAAAACATGTATTGCAGGTTTACGTCTCAATGAGTTTACCTCACAATTCTAAAACTGTATCTCACAATTCAACATTTAGAATGAGTTTATATTATCAGAGTTCATATTTTGCAATTTGAAAAATTAAAAGTTTTTTATCCCATGCCAAAAACAAGCTTCAACGGAACTAAAGATCTTAGCTTTAAAACAAAAAAAGTATCCATTTCATTCAGTTAATGCCAGCTATATGCAATAACTTACTTTCATGTGATACAGAATGTCTCCGGCATCCAGATCTATTCGTCTTGCTTTTTTGTTCACTGACATAACTGCGAGACTGACATCTAGTGCACCGTGCATTTTCCCTTTGGAAAACTGTTGAAAAAGTAAATCCCTGATTATTTAAAAAAAAAAAAAAAAAAGCCTGGATCCAAGATCTGCATTTTCTGGTAAGGAAACTTACATCATGTTGGTTTTTTGAATATCGTAGGATCCCCTTATCCAAGACAAAGTATCGCTGTAAGAAAGTATACCTTTAAAGTTCAATACATTTTAAACGTTTCGTTTTCTTTATAGTTGTTGGTATAAATGTAGATTACATTAAACATGCTTTTTTTTATTTTTCATACCCTATGCCACCCTTTAAGAGGCCACTTTCTCCTCTTCATCAAGTAGCCTTCACAGATTCCTGGGGTATTCGCATCCTGCATGTTTTCTGCAGTGAAGTTCACATCGACTGGAAAGTCGTCCATTACTTCCCAGTCTTTAATGTTCTATTTGGAACAGAAAGAAAAATACAATCACGGTTGACGTACAACAGGGCGTTCCCCATTTAAAACATGTGCCACATGTAATCCCCATGAACGAAACGTAACTGTTGAGCTTGTTAAGACAAACTTGTTGGTTTAGCATTCACACTATCTGATTGGATGCTTCTCAGGTGTTGAGCAACAGGTTTCAAACACCCAAGGGAAGAATTCCTAATGCCAGGCATGCTTTTTTGCATACAATATGTACTTGTACAGAAAATATTTAGGTGTGTCCAAATATCAGTTGAAGAAAGAGTTTGAGAGTGTTTATGCAAGAAGACGGTACAAACCAGGCGTGAGTGACGTGAGGATGCTGTGCTGCTGCTCCTGGAATGAGTGGGTTTATGCCAGCCGCTGGACGCCTTCTCCACACCACTCATCTGTGAATGGACGTGGTCCAGTGAAGACCCGTGGGAGTCCATTTTGAAATTTCTTCTTGTGCTTGGATTGAAAATACGCTCTGCTAGAGACTCCTTCTCATTGTACACTAGAGCACAATATGTCTGCAAAGCAAAGAGTTTTAATTATTGGCTTTTTAGAAAGACAAACCAATCATTGGTTAGTCAGGAAAGCATGTGGTATGAAGGCATTATGCAACAGGGTCAGAAAAACAATTAGCCATACTGTCGATAAAAGAGATTTGTAAAAATACTATGAAAAATGAAAAATTATGCAATACATTTTTATACCATTTTAATTTTCAGTACAGTGTAACTATATAGCAGAAAATTACTTAATTTTGAAAATAACGTCTTATTTTTGTATTCAAACAGCAGGCTACTTGAAAATATACGGTTGGCTTACCGCTTTTATGAATGTTTTGTAAAATCAAATGCAATAAATAGCTAAGCCTGTAACTGGCACAATGACAGTAAACAAAAACAGAAGCAATACAGTGTCCAGAGAAAACTCCACTAATTCGGTTACCTAACAGCATGGATCTGCCCAGGACTTTAACTTCTGCCCTTTACTACGTCACGTTGGTTTATCATCTCACAAACACTTCAGATAGCTTAATATGAAACACAGCAGCATTGGTATTTGGGCGTTTGTAAAGAACCCAAAATAACACACTCATAATTGCTGTTCATTCTTAATTGCAGACTGACCGATGATCGAAAAATTTATTTTCCTAGATATAAACTCAATGAAATGTCATCAGAGGGGTGTGCCAGAAACCAAACATGTTTTCTAGAATCTCTTATTGCCTTGACAACACTGACAGGCTCATACATGCCCATTTACTAGAATGAACTAGAATGCCGGCAAGTAAGATGCCTTGCAAACAGGTGAATTAGCAGTTGAGTAATGAACTAATTACATAATTGGCAGTAAATATCTGAGGTAAAGGCAATTATTCAATCATTACTAAAAATCATCATTGTTTTTTTTGAAAGTTTTAAATATCTCTTTTTTTTTAATGAAAGGCAGAATATGTACAGCAACATGCTCATGGACTGTAACCTCACAAAGGTAACGGTCCTTACAGGAGAGGCTTAGTGACATTACGATAATTGGCTTTGAATAACCCATTTTAGCAGCCCTTAGCTTTTCACCGGGAGCACGCTGACGGGTCACAGTAAATATAACGTACAGCATCAGGAAAACAGTGTGACGTACACGTTTTAATCATAATCATAATAACATAGAAACGTCATTTAGTAATTTAGAGTACTTCATCTTATTTAATTGAAGATTTCACTGTAAATTTTAAGCACTGAACACGATTAAAAAAAATTATAAACATTTGGTTTGGTCAGATAAAGTAGCCATTCCTCCTTTTTTTAGTAGCCTACGTAAAGCATCAGTGATTTAATAAACTAAATAGTAGCTGAAAACTAATTAATTTGAAATTAAGATGAACTCTACAGAACAGAAAAGTGTAAATAAACACTTTTTACATTTTTTAAAAATTAAGTGTTTTCAATAAGTTTAGCTCAAGGATGTGCTTTAAAACTGTCATGAACAACTGAAATCTTTTTATATGTAACGTTATAGAAAATGTGGTCTTGTGTTCCAGTTACCATGCACTTAATAAAGGCTGTTTTCCATAACGTTACCCGTTTCTAAACAGGAAGTATAAAAAAAACCGTACACTTGCTATCAGCATTTAAAACCACAAATGTTCATTAAGTATTGTAACTCGAGCTCTTACCTGAGGTTCCTGCTCTTAGCCAGCGTGTGGTGTATCTCTGAGTGAATCCCTCCGAGCACCTGAGTTTCATGTTCCCCCATTTGTACAACCTTGCGTCACACTACTCTCAGAACAGGAAACCAGTTTAACCACTTTCTACTAATAACACAAGAACAGATACTCCATGTGCATACCAGAACAATGTATGGCGGACAGCTCACAAACTATCTTCCTCTGCTGGCTGAACATCCTCCAAATCCACCCAAATCATTATCCGCATTAGTGTCTTAAAAGCTGCTGGAATTACAGGTATGCAGGAGGAACTTCACTGCCAGCCAGCCAGCCATTCATGTGCATTACATATGAAACTCTACTGAGTTGCTCTGCCATTACCTATTTGTACTGAGATGAGATAACCTCCAAATGTTCTCATATTTATAAGTAGGTAAGCCCCTATTGATTTATGTATTAACACACACACACAGAGCAAATAATTCATAGAGAGGTTTTACAAATTCACATAACTTTTGTCCTGAAAGAGATTCATACATAATTGCAAAACTGGCCTAAAATATGAAGAACAAAAACACTTCTACACTGAACCCAGATTTATAACAAGGACTAACTGACCTAGATTAGCATGAAGTAATCCAGAGATTAGCACTAATCAGGACCCGTGACCAGTAGCTAGTGTTTATTTTGCCAGTTCTCTTGGCTTTTTAACTTACAAATCAGTTCAAATACACTTTAAATTGATTAAATATACGAAGGGCGTAAGTCGGGTCTCTACCCTGCTTCAGGAGAGCTACTGTCCTCTAGAATTGAACAGCCATAATCAAACACACCAGAACCTTCTAATCAAGGTGTTTAGTGTTACCTGTAAATTACGGGCAGGTGAAAGAGAGAAGATTGGAGAAGGTTGGAGAACCCTGTCATAAACATTGGCACTGGGCCTATTAATGTGAACTGAAAAGACCAGACTAGGAAAAATAGATGCAGATCATTAAGCATACTGGTATTTTGCGACAATGCTGGACTGTATGGGGCAAGTTGTCACAATAAAACATGCCATTAAATAGCCCATTATTATCTTTTCAGCAACATTTGACAGTAAAACTATTAAGAACATTATCAACAAGTATAGAGAGAACATTGTTATTCTTTAATTGTGTAAAATTATTGGAATTACATTTTACTCTGAAATACAAATTATTATTTTATTAACATACTAACATACAAAATCAGAGGAGAAATCAGTGCTACCTTTATGAGATGTAGTCTCGGTCTCCTAAATATGAAGACAAACTAAAAATTCACCTCCAACTATGGCATACAAATGACCAAAAAGTAACTTTAAATAACTCAATTTTATTATATGCATACACACAGTTGGTTCATCCATGTATATTTATAAAAGTTCAAGCTGCTGCCTGCTGTATTGTAGAAGTATCTTTATCTTCAACAGCATTTGTGGCATCCCCAGAGCCTTGCTGTTTGATGTACTGCTGAAGGAGGGCAGAAAGGTGAGCTGGATGGTGACGCAGCAGTGAGACAGTCCGTGAAGTCATCACTGTTAGACCACCAACTATCTCTCCATGGATAGTGGTCATAGACGGGAGTTTTGAGTAACGGAGAATGCCTTGATAAGAAAGCAATGTGTTCTCTATACAAGCGCCTGAAAGAAAATGGTACAGAAAGCCTATGAGACAATACCTTGCATTTTTTGAAGATCTTTAAAAGGATGCTTCACTCCAAAATTTTAATAAATGCTTGATAAGAGCTTGTTTCTCTCCCTATTCAGATAGGACAACTTTTTCACATTTTACTGGAGAAAGCTTGAATTCTCATTCTGACAATTTTTTTTTTTTTTTTACCACAGAGGACCCATTTTGGGTGTACTGTTCCTTTAAGAATGCTTACGTTCATGCTTCGGAAACACTCACCTAACAGCACCACCTGAGGACTGCTTTTTAACGTTTGCAGCATCTCTTTAACTTTTGGCTCTTTACTAACAAATATCACAGTTTGGCCAACAAATAGAGGCAACATTTTACTGTAAATGCTGTTGTTGAGAAAGGACCTCGTCACCTGCAAAAAAAAAATACAAATAAAATGTCACAGAGCAATAGCACACATCACAACAGCGATAAGGATCACTATAATGTGCTATTACCTGGTTTGGGAAGAACTTGACACTGATATTGTGTCTCTTCAGTTTGTGTTTCAGAACCATGAGGTCCTCTGAACTGATTGCATTGTTCTGGACCACAGCAATCATCTTACATTCCTTAAACATGTTTTCTAAGTCTTTCCTCAACAAAACTGCCAGAGAACTTTCCTAAAGGGGAAGAGGGTAGAGATATTTAACTCATAAAATGACACACTTCAAGCCTTATAAAATAATGCTCAGTAGACAGGCTATAGCAATGATTGACCTCTTCAGTCTTTCTGACTCGTGGAGCCAAAGCAGCAGGAGGAGCTGCAGGTGTGGGGGGTATATACTCTGTTACAGCCATCAGCTTCTGCTTGAGAAAGTGCATTGGCTTTCTGTGACGAGTAACAGCTTTGGAGCCATGACGAACGCTCTGGCTTAATGGCAGCCATCCTGTAGGATATATGTACATATTGGTAAGAATAATATTAAGGCAAGAATATAAACATCACTATTCACATTACATTATGGATGTAAAGGATGCGACAAATTATTCACTGCTGTTAAACTGCTGTTTTATTCATGAAAATAAGTATAAGGGCTCGCCAAAAATTTAAAAGGGCAGCATGCATACATAATAAATGCTAAATACGAAACGTACCAAATAACATTGAGCACCTCAAATATGAATTGCATATTAGATGATTACGTTGTACAGTACCATTAGCTTCATAGTGAAGGTGTAGTAATTTAACGATGAAACAATTAGCAATTTGCATCTAAATGGTAGGTGTTTTCATGTTATACATGTTATTTATTTGAGATGTTTTTTGCAATAACATCAAACCACAATCTTACCCGATTTCGGGAAAAGCCTGCCAAACAAGGTCGCTGCCATCTTAGTCCGGATTTGACGTAGGGGCGTTTTGATTTTGGTAGTTTACAAAATAAAAGTCTTTATGATTACGTTAACGTAAAAATAATAAAATTAAACGTTAAAATATACCCTACCCTGTATTTGTAATTTTATTTTGTATTTTTTTTATCAAGGTTTTAATTTTAAACGTTTTACTAAAAAAATATTTAAATATTCTTATATTATATTAAGGTAATGCAAAATAATAATCGAATATAAAAAAAATTATTAATTTATTAACGTATTTATATATGTCATTCTAACAGTAGAGGTTAGTTACAAAACCGACTGCTTTTCGTAACATTTTACGTAAGAGCATGAACGTGATGACGCAGGTTTGGAAATGCAGGCATGAGACGTCTATTGCGCTTCTGCACGTCCAGGGACGTCTGCGATATTGTTAAGTTTCTTGAACCCCGCGTTACCTCGACAGTCCGCAATACTTTCTTTTTTACCTCGTTTTTCTGCAGGAAATTTACTGACAGCGGCATTGACATGGATCTGAGTAACATGAGAAAGAGCTATGACAGCGAGGTGGGACACGTAACGTTACATTTTGGGTTGTGAATGTTTTTATTTCAGATGTATGCATGACCTGTGCTGAGACCCTATTTAAAAATACAGAGTATCATATCATGATTACTACATCAAAAAGGCATTTTCTGTGTTATTTTTAAACCCTGCCAATGTGCTTTAGACTTATTGGCCATTTTATGTATTGTCTGCTGCTAATTTGCAATTGCGTGCTTGCCAAATGCCTTTTCAATAATGCATGCATAGCCAGTTGACCTTGACTTTCATAAAGCACTAATCAATTAAAGAGAGTCACCACAATAAGCCACAGCCATAAACATGGTTTTGGTATTTGTTATGTATGGGTTAGTGTTACATAAGACCCCTTTAGACATCCTACAGGCTAAACACAGTAAAGGACTTGTTCAGTTGTGGATTTAAACCTGCTTTGTCACACATGTCACAATGGAAAGCCAAGTAATTAAAAAATAATATACAACTATAAATGTGTAAATTTCCTGTTTTTCATTTTCATCCTACAGTGTTTTGACACGGATCAGCTTTCTTCTTTAGATCCAATTAAGCAATTCGGCAGCTGGTTTGATCAAGCCACTAAGTGCCCTGAGGTGGGAGAAGCCAATGCAATGTGTCTTGCAACAGCCACTAAGTAAGAACTGATGTTGAGTTCATCAATACCTGGAAATAAACAAAGCAACTTAAGTATTATGCATATACACACTTAAATAGTTTTTTGAATTTGGTCAAAATTTCCCCTTCTTGTCTTCTTAAAAGGGACGGTCGCCCCTCTGCACGTGTGGTTCTTCTAAAAGGCTACAGTGAGGAGGGATTTCGCTTCTTTACAAACTATGAGAGTCGGAAAGGTGCAGAGCTGGTGAGTCTTTAAAACCAAATTTTGTTCAGTAAACGTCCGTATGGATTTACCTCCTGATTATCTTTTTCTCACTTCTTGTATTTTTAAAATGTATTCATTAATTTTACTAGGAAAGCAATCCACACGCCTGTCTGGTGTTTTACTGGGAACCACTAAACAGACAGGTAAGCTTTTTTTTTTTTTTCAGAATAATCATAATAATTTCCATATTAAAACATTTAGATGACAAAAAATGTAACAAATGTTGTGTCCTAACAGATTCGCATTGAAGGCACTGTAGAGAGACTCCCTTATGAGATTTCACATGATTATTTCCACTCAAGGCCCAAAGGCAGTCAAATCGGAGCTGTTGTTAGCAGGCAGAGCACAATAATACCAAGCCGACAAGTGAGTAGCACCACCACCCAAGGTTATTGTCATTAATTAAAACTATAAAAGAATAAAAAATAACATTTTTGCTGGATGAAATAAAATCTACAGTTGAAGACAAAAATTTACATACACTGTACAGAATCTGCAAAATGTTAATTATTTTACCAAAGTAGTACTGACCTGAATAAAATATTTCACAAAGAAGACGTTTACATCTAGTCCACAAGAGAAAACTAGATAATAAAGTTTGTCGAGACAAACTTTAAGTTGGCTTGAGAAAGCAGTGGCTTAAAGTTTCAAAAAGTTTCAAA
>JAUMHQ010000069.1:11395906-11411936 GCA_032361165.1 Enteromius paludinosus
ATGTTTATCAGTACATTACAGAAAATAATGAACTTTATCACAATATGCTAATTTTTTGAGAAGGACCTGTATATATAGCTTTTTTTTTCTTTTGCTTAAATGGTTTTTTTTTTTGCACACAACAGAAACTTTCATTGTACATTGTTCTTTGCATTTTCAGGCCCTGATCTTGACCGTGTTAGCTTGTATACGAATGCAGTGTCGCTATTACCGAGCCAGACCCTTAACAAAGGAGCTCCTAGCAAGAGACCCTTATTCCATCCGTGGTGTGCGTAAGCTGATCGACGGCTGTGCTTTCCGCATTTATGGACACTGGGTCAAGAAAGGGGAGCAACAGAACCGAGCTGCTCTATTCCAGAACACAGCTAAAATCATTCTACTGGGCCTTGAAGACCTTGACAACTAAAGGTCATATTTGTGTTTCTAAAGATATCCCTCATCTGTCAATTTACAGTTGTATTGTTCTTGTCTTTAAGTTCGGGACTATAGCCCGTCTGTCCAAAAGGCGCACAAAACACAACTGTTTATAGACGATAGGGTATTTTGTCTTTTAAAAATGGATGGTGCTTCTTGATTTTAGCAGCATGTCATATGACCTCATTTTAACCACTCACTGTGGATTTTACGTTTTTTTAAATGGATAATCGCATACTTATTAGTGGTATCATGTGATATTAAATGGACCAGCCGGTTATGAAGAGATACAGAGAAAAATAAAACATGCTCGTATTCACAATTACCTAACAGAGCTTATTTACAAGCTTTCAAGTCAAGACTGATTTGACACAAAGCATACTGTATTTTAATTTATTATCATTCTTATGCTTCAAAAACAATTCCAGGTTGTTGAAGACTAAACCATAGATGGACAGGGAACATTTAACAATGTTGAGTGGACTTAAAAACTTTCAATACAAAGGATAACATACTTGAAACATAGCATTATAGTAATGTAACCCTACTGAGAGTGTGTTTTATTTAAATCTTTACAAAATTATGTCTACGTTTCTTTCATTTTTATCCTCAATATGTTTTACCACTTTTATCACAGTCGATTAGATATTATCCATTAATCATCAAGGTACTGTACTAATTTTAAGCAGGTACACATGTATGAAAAATATATATAATTACTGTATTGTGTGTGTGTGTGTGTGTGTGTGTGTGTGTGTGTTTGTTTCCTTTTAAAAAGAGTGGTTTCCAAAACTAAAGAAGTAGGACATATTTTCTTACTTCTTCTTTATTTGAATGTTGGTCTCCAGTTTACTAATGGCATTATTTAGCTGATCAGCACTGTCCTGGAGCCGCTGTTGTAGCTGAGAAGTCAAACGCATCACTTCATCCCTCACTTCCTTTTGAACAATGGTCCTTAGCTCAGAGTTTGGAGAAGGTCCTTGTGTGGAAAAACCATAATATAAACGGAAGCACATACATTTGTTTCATTTGTTGTATGTACTGTTATCACTTTTTAAAAAAAGTCTCATCCATTTGTCTTTACAGGTTTTCTAAATTACTCAAATAAAAAAATAAATAATAAAACTGTTTTTGTGTTTTGTGAAAACTGGGCATACATGTATAATAATTCTATACTGTTTCTAATTAAAAACATAAATTATAGCATTTTTCAAAAATAGATATTGTTTTGTATTATTGTGCATGCTTGCATGTTTGTTTTTGGAGTTAAAAAATTAAATTGTTAAAACCCATTGTTAAACTTTAATATGTTAGTACCTTGTTCGAGACTGTGTATCTCTGTGGCCATCATGTCCAGTGCAGCACACTGTTGAACCTCTCCATTCATTTCTGTCTCCCTCTCAGTTTCTCTTTTGCCATCTGAAACACTTCCTATAAACCGCAAATTGACCGTTTATGCTTTCAGTTCCGGGTGTATGCAATAGTTATATTTGATTTCATCAGATGTGCATTATTGTACCAGACTGTGCAGTTTCCTCTATATCTGTGTCCTCAGGTATTCCAATGTATGACAAGGCTATGTCCAGCTCTACCTTTACATGCAGGAGAGAGAGGTCATATAAGTCAATTACATAAAATGAATACTTAATTTAGACACACAGTATTTGGCCTGACAGAATCACAGCATCATACGTACCTCTGGGGTAAAAATGTATTTGTATAAAAAATAATGCCTCATATATGTGTTGATGAAATAGTACAAAATTTGCGTCACTTGCTCCGAGCTGAAAAGGTCAATACTGAAAGGAGGCCTCTGTGTTTAACGGGAGAAAGAACAAAGAGGATTGAGCACCAAAATGCTTGTCATAAGAGGTTTCCAAAATGTATGTCTATGCAGAAATAAGATCTACACTACTGTTCAAAAGTTTGTTGTGTGTACAATTTTTTAAAAAATGTTTTAAAATGTCTTTTATGCTTTTATTTTATTTTTTCCAAATATACAGGATATAGTGTTGTGTAATATTATATGACTATTTTGTGCTTATATGAACATTTCTTATTGTTATCCATATAAAAAAAAAATAGAAAAATAGTGGCGCTGCAGATATAGCATTATTTTTAAAGTATTAATGTGAACAGCATCTATTTGAAACTGATTAGAAATGTGTTTACATTCAAACAAAATACATCCTTGCTGAATAAAAATATTAATTTCTTGCAGACAAAATCTTTTAACCCCAAATGATCGAACAGCATGTGTGTGCCTGTACATACCCTGACTGAATGACACAGTAGAAGTTCACTGCAGTAGGTCAAACAGAGATCTGTGTTATTGAGGGGCGTTTCTGAAAAGTTCATAAGAAAGAGTGTTTATATTTTCTTGTAACATACTCTAATAGTATAGATGCATTTACAGTACATGAATATTAAGGGTGCATCACCTGTGTTAAACTGATGTACGTTTTTGATAATGGAGATGAGTACAGAAGTTTGCTCCCTGTTAAAATGTTGCTCTTTGGAGAACAGCACAAGATTTGTATACAGCTCAAGTAGTACTCTCTGTTTCGGCTGCAACACATCAGAGGCCAATAATGCACGGCGCAAAATCCTAGAGAGGAAGCAGGCAATGTGAATTTATGTAATACCTGGTTATCATGCATCAATACAGTACCTTTTCCTCCATATGACATAATTAATGTGTCTGTGGAGCACTTCAGGGTAGCATTTATATAAAACAGATATTTAGAAATGATTAAGTTACAGTTGCAGGGAAATTAGCAGGCTGACTAATAAAATATCAATAATAATATTAATATATTTAATTTACCCACTACTTTATAATGTGACTGTCATATAAATTTATGCATTATTGACTGCTGAAAACTATCAAATTAGGATGGAATTCTTAAAAAATAAAAAAAAAAAAAATAATAATAATAATACCACAAAAGAGAATGTCATTTAGGCATATCTTTGTTAGGGAACATTAAGAGAACATAAAGATAAGTAATATAAAGGTAAACCTTTCGATTTCTGGTATGGAATTGCTCTTCTCAATCTCTTCCATGTCACTGTGTTTCAGATCAGTCCTATAAATAAAATCAACAAGAGTTATACCCCCAGTTTCACAGACAAGGTTTAAGCTAGTCCCAGACTAAATTACATGTTTGAGCTGTCTCAGATGAAAATATCTTGCTCTGACATATCTTAAAACATGTCATTGTTCTGTGTTAAGATGCACACCTGTAATATTTTCTTATAAGGCATTTTTGTAAAAGTTGCTTAAATATCTTAATTAAACTAATGTCTAGTCCTGGCTTAAGCTAAGCCCCATTTGTGAAACCGGGCCTTAGAGTATTGTGTCTGAATATGCGCAAAGTGAACTGGATTTACCTTAATGGTTGGACTTACCATAACAGCACCCGAGCTTTTGGAGGCTGAGCAACCTGAGGGAAAAAAAAGATCACAAATAATATAGAAAAGGGATATAATATTGATCAAATTAACGTTTCCTACTGAAAAAGTAAAGCGTCTACCCTGATGTTCTCTAAAGGCATAATTTCTCCCCTGGCAGTCTGAAAACTGCTCTATAAAATATTATCTAAACCACCTGTATGTACTGTTTATTGAATCGTATCCTAGCAACCTATTCATCATAAAAAAAAACCATCCACGAACCATAGAGCCGCTAAACTTCATAAGAGCTATTAATTATTTGTTAGCTTAAATAAAAATTAAAAAAATTATAAAAACCGGGAAAATATAATAGCCCTAATTACATGCGTTTTCAGTAAATCAGCGAATAAATTCATTTTACAGCTAACATTTACGAACTTTTATTTTTCACCCTGCGATGGAAGGGAAGTGACGTAATGTATCAGTCCAGCACGAAAGAGTCCACAACCATACGTTATTCAAATCGCTCACGTTGAGCAAATACATCAGTGATTACGACAAATGCCAAAAAAGGTATGAGTGCAACAAACAAAAACGTTTCGACGTACGCGAGGGCCAGTCTATACCCGCTTAACGTTACTTTTATTTTGATAGACACCAGTTTTTCCTGTAGTGTCAGTTTTCACATATCTACTGTTCTTCCTGTTTTCCGACCGGAGCGGAGGTTTGTTTCTGGGTGCAAAGAAAATCACTAGCACAAATATATTTTAATACACATTTGTAGCGCCGAGGTAGTTTAAACGTCGTCGTACGAGATACGCCGTATATGTATACCATAGTGTAATTTATAATGTAAAAAAGACCCGTGTTTTGACGCGTGTAGCTCGCTTGCTAGGGTTCAGCTAGCATCGAAGCTAACCTCACTCTAAGCGCCATGGTTGCCTAAAAGTAATGAAAGAAAATATATTTTACTCTAAGTAATATGTGATGTTATCTAAATAACGGTTATAGCTTAAGTGTTTGCAGCCTTATATTAAAAATAAGCATACACATGTAATAGAAAATGTAATATTTATGGATTAACTGACAGTTGCTTTTGATATTGTTAAAATATTAGTTTTGTGTATGGAGAATATAATAATATAAATGACAGCGTAAAGCCAATTTTATCGCATTTTTGTAAACATTGTCTTTGCAATGTCTGTTCAGTGTCTTTGTTTGATATTGTCAGTGATAAGTTAGCTGTCTTTGAAGTTGAGTTCTCCAGTGTAATATTATTATTTTTTTAATTGTATTCATCCCTAAAAGAAAAGAAAAAAACATTTTACCCACCCTCATGTTATTCCAAATCCTTATGACTTGGTTTTCTGTAGAACACAAAAGGAGATGTTCAGCAAATGATCAAAAGTTACAGCATTAGCCATCATTCACTTTCAGTTGCGTCTTTTTTCTGCCCTATAAAGTTAAATGAATGACAAAGACTGCCTCTGAAATTGACGATCACCCATTAATTTGCCCATGTTATAGTTCTGAATTATATTTCAGTAATAATCTTTTCAAAGTCGTGTCTAAAACTGCATGAATTTTATAGGGAAACATGTCTGGTGCAGGGGGTGGGAAGCGCCCCTCAGGAGGGGATAGTCCCCCTGGCCCTCCTGAGAAAAAGCTGAAGAAAGAGGAAAAGACCACCACCACTCTCATAGAGCCCATCCGCATTGGAGGAGTTTCTTCTACGGTTCGTTTCATACTCAAAATGTCAAAACAAAATGCATTTCCGCTGTCAGGTGCAGATGACGTGGAATTTTGTGTGTTTGAAGCACACATAAAAACAATTACTCTGAAGTTAAATTCTATATATTTTATATATCTCATTATATACACTACCATGAAAATGTTTGGGGTCAGTTAGAGTGTGTTGTTGACTGCGTTTGTTTATAAAAAAAATAAAAAATAAGTAAAACAACATTATTATCATTTAAAAGAACTTCTTGTATATTAAAATGTAATTTATTACAGTGGTGGCAAAGCTGAAGTTTCAGCATCATTACTTCAGTCTTGAGTGTTACATGATTCTTCAGAGATCATTCTAATATGCTGATTTGGTGCAGAAGAAAGATTTCTTATTATTTTGCATTTACAGTTTCTTTTGCTCAATTTATTGCATCCTTGGTGAATAAAATGTATTTATTAAAAACAAATCTTACAGTCCCCAAAATTGGAACAGTAGGGTATGTTTCAGTCATGTCCTTGAAAACCTTTGTAGACAAGATAGGTTCTCCACAGTATTTGTTAAAGCTTCTGTATTCTTGCTCCAAATTGTCTTTTGCAGGAGGAGATGGACATGAAGGTCATTCAGTTCAAGAACAAGAAGCTCTGCGAACGGCTTGAACAGAGGCAGGCTTTGGAGGATGAATTGAGGGAGAAGATTGAGAAGTTGGAGAAAAGGCAGGCAACTGATGACACCACCCTGCTCATCGTCAACCGCTGCTGGACTCAGGTTAGACACTCATCCTTTCCTCTAATGCTTTACTCATAGTCAACACAAACCTCAACATTAAGCTTTTCCAGTAAAGTTGATCATTTATAGTTTTTAAGAGTATTGCTTTAGCATACAATAATGAGTAGGAGAAATTGGTTCATTTTAACTCTGTTCTCACAGCTTGAGGAAAATATCCATGAACTGCTGCAACATGTGGAGCCTAAGGATGCCCCGGCACCTGTCCAAACCCCTGCCACTCCTCCTGTTCCAGACATCCCAGTTCCTGCTGCAGCCCCATCATCTGTACCTGAACCTTCTGCTCCTTTGCCAGCTCCAATTGAAGGTGAAGGCATCATCCCTCAGCCTCCATCTACAGCAGAGGCGGTGGAAGAACAACAGCAACAACCAGTGCAAGAAAAGGAACAGACACAGGAGCAAGAGCAGCTACAGAAGCCTTCTGACCCAGTGGGGAAGCCGGCTGATGGACCAGTGGAGGATGGAATTCCCGGTAAACATACAAGGAGTTAGACTCCAATACACTGTAGATCTACAAATATTTAAAATAATGTTTTTTTAGAATTGTGCCAAAGGCCTTTTGAGTGCTAAAAAATATAACCCATCAATTATACAACAGAAGCATGTTTTATCAGCACTTTTTGGTTGTGGCCTAATGAATAGGGAGTTGGACTTGTGAGTTTGAGTCCCATGTCTAGCAGGAATTGTAGGTGGTGGGAATGAATATTCCCACTCTCTTCACCTTCAATACCACGACTGAGGTGAGACTCTTGAGCAAGGCACCGATCCCCACAGCAATGGCTGCCCTCTGCTCCGCGTGTATGTTCACTGCTGGCTGTGTGTGTGTGTGTGTGCGCACTTTGGATGGGTTAATTCCAAGAATGGGTCACCACACCTGGCCACAAGTCACTTCTCTTTCACTCCACTATGAACAGTTTGAAATCCTCTAAATTATAAACACAGTCCAAACTTTCTGAAAAACCTGCTGTACTCAATCTATATGCTTCTGTTGTCTGATTGACGGTTTATTCTAGAGAATCTCAATGATTAGAATCCAGGCCTTATTTTGATACGAACTTTATGTCAGCTGTCATGTCAGTGACATACAGTAGGTGGCGGTTTGCACCTATAAGTGGGTTTGCTTACCACCATTAGGTAAACTAAGAAATGTGTGTGATGCAGTCATTCTGCTTATGTACATAAAAAACAGGAAGTTTAGATCAGCAGTCCCATATTCATTATTGTAACGACACAGTCCGTTAACAGTGGGAAACACTAACATGTTTACATCCACCCTACCGTAGTCTTTATATAGTGTGTGCACAGAGAGTGAGTGTATGGTATATTTATATATTACATTGTTATATTATTTACATGATTTCATATTATATTATACAGTACATTCAGAAATGATTCAAAACCCTCTTCACTTATTTTCAGTTTCATGTTGCGGCCTGATACTATATTTGCTTAAAATATATTTTTTTGTCATTAATATACACTCGGTACCTCATAATGACAATGTGAAAACAGAGTTTTAGAAATGTCTGTAAATGTATTAAAAAGAAAAAAAAAATACTGAAATATTACATTTACATTAGTATTCAGTAATTAGTTCAGGGCTGACCAAAAGTTTAGCTCCAACCTTAATTAAACACACCTGAAGCAGCTAATCAAGCTCTTAGTAGGCATGTTAGAAACTTCCATGCAGGTGTGTGGAGGCAAGATGAAGCTAAACTCTGCCAGACACCAGCCCTCCAGGACTGAGTGTTGACAGCCTGGACTTAGTTGAAGCATCTTTGGCAGCAATTACTTTACACACCTGGATTGGTAGATTTTCTGCCATTCTTATTTGCATTAATTGGCCCGATTAATTTAGGTAAATTTTTGGCCTTTTTCAAATTAATCGGCTGATCGTCCTGCAAATTAGGCAGATTTATAGGCAGGCGCATTTTTGGGCATCCACTCCGTGTTGACGAACGCCGTGAGACAGAGAGCAGCCCTTGGTGTACAGTACACACAGCTTTAGCTAATGATGGCAGGGTGTATCAGACCATTTCGAAAGAGTAATTAAGTTTTACTCCATTAGAGTTGATGCCAGAAATGTATCGTATCCATAATTGCAACAAGTCATTTATTTGTATGTAAAAATAGAAACACGTGCAATTCAGACGAAACTTCTGGGCTGACTTTATAACGTACACGTTAAGTTTCCTTATTAAATGTGTGTGTGTCCAGTAATAGCCTCTTAAGCAGTGATGAGCTGCACGGTGTGTAATGTGTGAACAGACCGTCTTCTGAAAAGCATCGATGTCTTTTTCGTGACGTCCTTGCCTGATAAAGTAGCCTTTGTGAGCGCAGTTACCGGGAAAACCGCTATATTTCACTAGCAAAGCGCCTCCTGCTGGCAGAGAATGAATGCGCATGTGCAAATCTGTGGGAAACACTGGTATGGGTAAACATAGATGAACAAAACGCATGCTTCAGAATTGTTTTGAGCCATGCATTGTTACTATGAATTAGGCTGCTACTACTATCAAGATCTTGCACCCTGCAATAATTATTTACACAAATTCTTGCATGAGTCAAATATAGCCAGACATATCAGCCAAACAATATTCATTGTATATTGGCTTCCCTGATTTCCCTGCAAAACTCTATTAAGAGTGAAAGCCAATGAAGAGCAGAAGCGAGAGACGAAGTGATAAGGAGCAGAGTTTATTGAATAGTTTTAGTTTGAATGTTTTAATGCTAAAATACATCTGATGAGCACAAATTTAACAGCAGTGTTGAAGAATGGACATACGGTATAAAAATATAATATAATACAAACGACTAATCAGTTAATTAAGTCAATGATATGGGTGTATGCATGACTATACCGCTTGACTATAATTGTTATAAATTATTATAAGTAAATCACAACACAAATGATTTGTGATCCTGAGATCCTTCCAAAGTGACACTAATATTACATAATCCTTAATCAAGTTTACATAGAGGTTTATCCTGAACTTCAGATAAATTATAGACTGCATTTCCAGTGTTATCTGAAAAGGTATGAACAACATTCAGTTGCAATCACTTTACATGTTTCGTGTTTAAACCTGTGATTTTACTATTGGATTTTTCAAAAACTCATTGTGAACTAATAACGTCCCTGGTTAACTCCATGACAAGTATATTACTTAAAAATACACAGTGTCTGGCTAACTTGAGATTGAAGTTTGCGAATTTCCTGTTATTCTGTTGTCTCCATGTTGTCGACACAAAGTGTACCTTGTATGATAAGACTCAAACCTCTCTGTGAATTTCTCGAAGGTCGCAGACAGACATTGATCTGCAAAAAAAACAAGAGAACGAAAAACTGAGATTGCTCTGTTTGGAAAAACATGATTGTTTACACCTCGTTGGAATTCTTTTTATTCCATAACAATCTAAATAGATAAGCAAAGACCATAGGGACCATTTGGCTGGCGAATGAACTGTGGTCTGGTAAAAGAAATTAATGATAGTCCCCTGCCTGCCAGAGGTTGGCCCCCTGAAGTGACTGAAAGACAAGGTTCTTCCTCATGACTCTATCCTACAGCATTTTACCAGTTCTCATTCAGAATGAAGCACAAGCTAATTCACAGTGTTGGTGTACTGTATCCTTCCTAAAAGTAGCTAATGGTAAAACATTTTTGCACAAATTTGATCTCCGTCTCCCCTCTGGAGCCTTTTTTCATGCATCCTAAACCCTGACTTTTGAACCTTTGTGCAGCCACATGGTGACACACAGCCATTTGATGTATTAGAAAAAAACATTCTGACGTTAAATGCACACCTGCCTCAGCAAGATCTCTAATAACAACATTTGACCATCTGCCAAAACTGGGCTGATAAACTGATAGTATGCACAGAAAATAAGATTTTAAGAAAAGGTTGGGTTTATCTGTCCATAACAGCTTTTATCATGCATATTCATATTGTTTGTTTTTGTTTTAAGCTCCTCCACCTCCACCACCTCTCAGCGAGAGTGCAAAGGCTTTTCTGGCTACCCTGGATAACAGCAGTGAGGAGGAGCTCACACTGCAGCTACAGGACAGGATGCAGTTCAGCAAGGGCAGCGTGGCATGTATGGTCTGCATATTTGACCGTCTGCATACCACCATTGATGAGCTGTGTACCCGAGTGCAGTCAGCTGGTAAAATAATTCATTTATTATTATTCTCAAAGCACAGACTGTTTATTACAGGGGAAAAACACCTCTAAAAGTTTTAGCTGAATCACTTTGAGAACAATGCTAAACTTGTGCCCTTTGTTCTTATCAGTTTGTGAGGATGACAGTCAGCGGGAGATAATTGCTGCAAACCGCACACTTATAGAGGAACATAATCGACTGCAAGATCTTGCTTACTCCCTTCAAGGGAAACACCACAAGATGTCATTGGAGGTATTTCTTCACGTAGTTTAGTTTGACTCATAAATGCTGTTTTTTTTTTTTTACTTATTCATCAAAAACTCTTGACAAACATTTAAACACTGCAGTTTTTTTCAACATAATGTAGTAAGAAATGTTTTAGGCTCAATTTTTAGCACGTTTTAATGATTTCTTGAGGATCACATGACATTAAAGTTCAGAGTAATGGCTTTGTAAGCATAAAGGGACTTTTAAAATCATAAAAAAAAATGACCAACCCCAACCATTTAAACGCGACTATATATATATATATACACTAAGCAGCAGCTTAAAACTGTCTATCACATTTTTAAAGATGTTCTACCCTGAGCTGTCTTTGCCTCTACAGTATAATGAACTGATTGACAAAGTTACAAGTTCTGAGACTAAAGTGTCTGAGATGGAAACTGCTGTGGAGGATCTGCAGTGGGACATTGAAAAACTTCGAAAGAGGGAGCAGAAGCTGAATAAACACTTAGCAGAAGCTCTGGAGCAGGTCAGCTTTTCCTTCATCTCAGAAATGATACATTTGCCTTTTTAATGCAGTGTATTTCTTTTGAAATGCCTTATCGTCATTGTAGTCATGTTATTGTTATTTTCATGTTATTTGCATATCTATCAGCACTTCCTTTGTGAATGGAAATTGTACTGCAGGATATTATGCTACAAATCTTGCTACGTCATTTATAGATGACACAGTGTACGAGTAAAACATACAGTATTTTAAAACAATAGTAGAATGCACTGATGTTAATTTGTTTGTGGTTTGAATTACTATTTTATTTCGTATGTTTTGTTGATTTGTTAAATGTGTATTTTTTTATTTTTTTTCTAAATCAGCTTAATTCTGGTTACCATGCCACTGGCAGTTCAGGTGGATTACCTGGTGGTCAAATCACACTAAGTATACAGAAGGTAATGGTTCAAAAAGTGTTACCTAAAATTATTCAATTTTTCAAACCATCAATTAAAATTTAAATGGTGTAGTTTGTCATTGTATGTCAGTTTGTCTAATTAAGTATTTCTCTGCTCTCAGTTTGAGTCTCTGAATGCCGAACTGGAGCAGAACCAGGAACTTGCCAACAGTCGCATGGCAGAGCTTGAGAAACTGCAGCAAGAGCTACAAGAAGCTGTTCGGGAGAGCGAAAAACTAAAGGTATTAAGAGTATACTGAAAATACAACACCAGCTCAAACTTCCCGGGAGTGATGCCCAATGCATTATTTGAGAACTGGTTTTTTTTTTTCATGTCTCAGCGTATTTCCTGTTACAGCAGGAAGTTGGGCGGGGGTATATCAAAAGGATTTTATTTTTCCTGATATATTGCTGATCTCTGTATCCCTTTGTAGATGGATCTGAGAAATTTACCAGAGGAAGTGTTGAAGGAGACGCCAGAGTACAAGTGCCTCCAATCACAGTTCTCTCTGTTGTACAACGAGTCTTTAAGTGTGAAAACCCAGCTGGATGAGGCCAGAGCTCTGCTGCTTACAGCCAAAAATGCTCACCTTCGGCAGATAGAGCACATGGAGGTGAGAGAGATGATGGGACCGAAGTGATTGAAGATAGTTGTATCAGAGTATGTTTTTTTTCTGATTGTTTAAATGCCGTTTTCTCTATTTGTAGAGTGATGAGTTGTCACTTCAGAAAAAGTTACGCACTGAGGTCATTCAGCTAGAGGACACTCTGGCCCAGGTGCGCAAGGAGTACGAAATGCTACGAATCGAATTTGAACAGAATCTTGCAGCCAATGAGCAAGCAGGTAACATCACTCATACAAGAGATTTTGTTGCTTCTGCTTTGATTGTCATGATCTTCGGGTTTGGTGGGATTCCTTAGTTGAGAGTTTTCCAAAGCCATTTTTTTTTTTTAAGTAACCATAGCTGCGTTGAGGAAATCTATGGGGGCGGTGTATCCTGTCATCACTTCTTTCATTGTTCGTTGTTTTGGCTGGGGTTTATTCTTTTTACTAAGCATCATAAACCGAGATGTCTGTCATTTTGCATTTGAATGACTATCAGCATCACGATCTCACTTTCAATATTTCTTATTCTTATTCATTCTAGGTCCGATAAACAGAGAAATGAGACACTTAATCAGCAGTCTTCAAAACCATAATCATCAGCTGAAAGGTGATGTGCAGCGCTATAAAAGGAAACTTCGTGAGACACAGATGGAAATAAATAAGGTATTGCTCATGCTGGTCTCTGTTGACAGTTTTTCTTTTATTTCTCATGATAACGGAATTTCCATATAGGAACTTTTTCTACATTTTACTAATCTACTATTAAGTACATTCTTCATATTGCATATGTGGGTTGTTTCTTTCTTCAAAATGATTGTATTTTAACTAAATATTTTTCTCTTTGAAATGTCACCCCTCTTGCTTTTTTTTCAGTTGAAGTGCCAGAGTGGAGAGGCAGGTGCACTGATGTTGGAAGAAAGCGTGGGTGATGGAGGACTGGAAGTTAAGAAAGAGGAAGATGAGGACCAGGAGGAGGAGGAAGAGAGGAGGAAGGAGTTGGAAAGGCAGCGGGCATGGGAGAGAGAGAGAGAGGCAGAGAGAGAGAGGGAGCGAGAAAGAGAGCGGGAGAGAGCGCGCAGTGAAGAGCTGAAGAGGAAGGACTCTGACACACTGAAGATGCTTAGAGGAGAGCTCAAGTATGCCTCAGCCTACAACATAATTCTCAGTGCTGCTTGACTTCCTGTAAAAATGTCTGCTCTTTTCTCAATCATGCTGAAACTAAATGTATGACCATAATTATGCCTTGGCCCCTAATATTTGGACATTTTGGAGTCCTGCTTAATTCCCTGCATTAAACAAACTATTAAAGCAAGTGGCATTAATTTATATATATATATATATATATATAGTATAGTATAAAAATGAAGACAGAATGCACTTTTTGTGTTGTATTTTAATGTGCTTTATTTTGGGCAGTTATAATATCACCTCATATTGTTTTGCATTTAATGAACTCTACATCTGAGTCATCTCTCCCACACATCATTTGTGTCATGCCAACAGAAAAGCACAGGAGTCTCAGAAGGAAATGAAACTACTGCTAGACATGTACAAATCAGCGCCAAAGGAGCAGCGAGATAAAGTGCAACTTATGGCTGCAGAAAAGAAGTCCAAAGCTGAAGTATGTGAACAAAACTGTGTGGCAAAACTGTTCACTTGGGGTGGTCTTTCTTTTAATGTTAATGTCAACATTGTCTGGCAGGTGGAGGAGTTGAGGCAGCGAGTGCGGGAACTGGAGGAGAGGGAAAGAAAGGAAAGCAAAAAGCTGGCAGATGAAGACGCTCTCCGCAAGATCCGTGTGGCTGAGGAGACCATCGAACACTTACAGAAAAAACTGGCTGCTACTAAACAGGTGTGTCTGGTTTAACAGAATTATTGTCAACATTTGTGTCGGAATCAATTTACATCAATTGCCTCTGTAGCAGATTTACTGATAATTAAAGACTGATGGTCCTTTCAGGAGGAAGAAGCTCTGCTTAGTGAGATGGATGTGACGGGACAGGCTTTTGAAGACATGCAGGAGCAGAACAGCAGGCTCATGCAGCAGCTTCGAGAGAAAGACGATGCCAACTTCAAACTAATGAGTGAAAGAATAAAATCCAACCAGATTTACAAGCTTCTGCGGGAGGAGAAAGAGGAGTTGGCAGACCAAGTGCTTACTTTCAAAACCCAGGTGCACATACAATCATGCACCCACACGTGAATTTATGAATGCGCAGAAAAAACATTTTCATCAGTCAGTGGGTTCTAGCTGACTATGGCTACACTTGAAAGGTTAGGCTGACTTGTTGCTTTACCATCCAATCAAACAGAGCACTTTGGTCATAACTACTGTAATACATCATTCTTGCTGGATATACAGTTAAAAGTTAAAAACCTCAGCTGTCATAAAGTTGAATACACACAATAGTGGGATACATGTACAGTGCCTTCAAAAATCATTCAGATGACAATATCTCAGTAGACGGGATGTGACAAGATCATGCCATCTTTACTAAAATATTTGTAACGTAATATACAAAGCTTTTCTTTAAGAAATCTTTAAAAATGACAGAAATCAGCTAAAAGTCTCTTAATTGATCATCTAATTGAAAGTATTGCCATTACAAATAAAGTTACAATTACAAAAAAATAGTTAAAATAAATGACTAGTTGGTTGATAGATGACTAGTCAGCCCATCCCTCTTAACATGATCTCAATTTTGAGGCATAAAACCTGCACATAATAATGATTTACAATGTTGTTTACAACTGCAAAAATACTAATGTAGTTGAAACATGTGCTCTTTAACTATCCCTCCCAGGTGGACGCTCAGCTGCTGGTAGTGCAGAAACTAGAAGAGAAGGAGGGTGTCCTGCAGAGCACACTGGCTGCTCTGGAGAAAGAACTGGCGCTGCGCACGCAAGCCCTGGAGCTCAACAAGCGCAAGGTAGGACCGGAAAGATCACAGACGCCCACCTCTGTTCTCATGTCCATGACAACCATGACTCAGCTTGGCCAACCATTAGCACACTTTTCCAGATGTGTGTTTGATGCTCGTCTTTTTGCATGATGGCTCAGGCAGTGGAGGCGGCCCAGTTGGCCGAGGACCTTAAAGTGCAGCTGGAACACACTCAGACCAAGTTGAGGGAAATCCAAGCCTCAGTACTAGACAACCGCACTGCCCGTGAGAGGGAGAGCGTCAACCTCAAGAAAGCACAGGTACACGGGCACTCGTGTTGTAGAAACGTTTAGATACAAATGAGTGGGAACAACATGTGTGAAACTCTTCTACTGTTCTGTACTTTTCAGGAGGAATTGTCCAGACTGCGGCGTAAGCTGGAGAAACAAAAGAAAGTTGAGGTGTACACAGATGCTGATGAGATTCTCCAAGAAGAAATTAATCAGTACAAGGTCAGTCAATATTTGGTTTTTGTTGAAGGACCATTCTATCCTCATAAAGGCTGCTGAAAATTCACAGTAATAAATTGCATTTTAAAATGCATTAGAGTTTTTTTTACAGATGCTAGGACCCATTTCTCAATACTTAGTTCACTTTTGCAAAACACACAATTCTCCTAACCAAGTTTCAGTTCGGCAAAGCAGTTCATTTCACATTCTAAATGCACTACAACTACCAAAACACTTTATTCAGGTCTCAAATAAATTCATTCTTCCACAACACTAGGTTGACAGCCGAAAAAAAGACACTTTGTCACCCACAAAACAATGAGCTAAAAAACACTAACAACATGTAGCATTACACAGTGTTTTCTTGTGTAAA
>JAUMHQ010000069.1:11418335-11433323 GCA_032361165.1 Enteromius paludinosus
TCACCGTATAGACTCCAACCCAACTTTGTCAATAGATTAACGGCGATATTTTTTTTATCGCGCAATAAGAGTCTCGCTGCGTTAACGGCCCACCACTACTTTTTTCATTCTTTTTTTCAAGTTGCACTAGGGACTGGGGCGGTAAACTAATTATTCATGTCAATTTAGTTTATGGAAGCCTGTTTCCAACATAGAATAAAGACTAAAAAAGTAATTGTGACTTTTTGTCTTACTTTTTTATCTTAGAATTGCAAAAAACAAGGTCTGAATTGTGACGTATAACCTCAGAACTGCAGGAAAAAAGTACACATTTTGAGGAGATCTAACATTTTTGATGTACTTATTTTCTTGTTGGAAGCAGGTTCGTATTAAAATGTCCTTATTTCTACTATTTTCAAAAAAAGGGAATTTCTCTACTGAAAGATTATTTAAATTTAGATATATTTAAATAAAATAACTTGAATGAAAGTAGTTAATTTTTTCTAAAAAAAAACATGCAAAGTTCCAAGTCATTAAAATGGTCCCTATATTCCCCAAATGAATGAAACACTCACGAGAATGCATCGCAAGTAGATTCTTTTGCAATAGGTCAAAGTTTACATACAGAGAAGGAGTGGTCAGATTCTTTCTGTATGATCCGACAAGCTTGGAGGTCTTCCAGTAACATTGTCGTGTGTTTTTAAGGCCCACCCATAGAGCCTTCGGATTCCTGGAGGGTGGCAGCAATTACCAGTTTATCTGTCCTGGCAGGCGTAGTTGTTTGCGGAGCCTTGCTCATAGGCATTTTAGTACATCAATGCAGGTCCAGGAGGACGTTACGTGGTGAGATATTAACATTACACCACATTTTCAATTCTCTCACATTCTCCTTCAGAGCAGGACTCAGAACTAACTCAACTTCTTCTGTCCACAATTCAGAACCGATTGAAGAGACAACAGGTCCCCTTTATCCAGTATAGGATCTTCGTAAGGTGAGGGTTGAAAAATGCAACACTTCGAAATGCGTTAAGGAAATTTTGTTTTATTGATATTCCGTTTTTTAAATGTTTGCAGCTCATGGAACTCAAGCTGACGAAAATAAAAATGGACTGTTACTCCAGTGAATCAATGTCCCGGCTGGTACACACCGGCTGGTACCTCAACCACAGAGTGTTCTATGAGTGGCATCCGATTAGTCTAATTTATTACATTAGTAGTAGGCTATGTCATGCATAGCAAATGGTTCTGCACAAAAGCTGCACTGAGACCTTCCTTGTCACTCACTGTGCAGAATAGATTTGTTAGGTGCTAGGTGACATCCTATGGAAAGCATGATAGCATATATTATACATTCCTTTTTTAGGAACCCTTAAAATGCTTTAGTGACAGGTCTTGCTACACTGTTTTTACAGAAATTTGAGGCCATTCATATTGCACTTATAGAGTGCACTGTAGATGCATTCCCACTTGAATATTCCTTGTTTGTGAACGCGATACACAAATGACCAGTTTAATATAGACATAGAGATCAACCTTTTTTTTTTTTTACACATATATGCCTCCCTAAAGAGATTTAGTATGGCACAGCCATTTGAATGTATTTGTAATCATTATTTAACAATCTATTTTTATAGTGTTGGAATACTACGCACTGTATAGATGTAGCCCTTTGTACAACAATGTTCTGACACCGACTGGCTCAGCAGCCTGTCTATGACATTGAGGAACATTCTGGAGACACTGAAGACCAGCGAAGCAACAGAAGCCGATATCCTAAAGACCAGCTGAGAAAGAGTCTCAGGTGTCAGATTCCATCTTAGCTTTATTGCCTTTATACGCATAAGAGATTAGATAGTTTAGAGTGATATTTACATACATATATCCCAATACATTTAATCTCTCGTGTTTTATCATTTCAACTTACTAAAATAGCTTGAAATGATAAAATCACCAGTTTTAGATTTGTGCAGCCAGCTATGGGCATTATGGAATGTATATATTTATATACAGCAGATGCTAAGGAGTAATAAACTTGTGTGAATGAATCAAAGCATGTTTAGCAAAAGGTAAATGTCATGAAACATTTAAAGAACATGTCGGAGTAACATTTCAACCCATGAATCAGAAGAAATTATATTTTGCTTGAAGAATCGGTTGCATTGTTTTCAAGAAACCCCCAAGCACACTTTATACTCCCGTTCCTAAGAATACTTCATGTACCTCATTGTGAATCACTGCCATGTTTGTCAGAAATCTAGGAATATCAAGAAGCTAGTCCAGAATCTGGATAAACATAAACCTGTGAAGCAAGCCCGGCGCTGTCATGGTCTTCAGAAAAAGTTGGTTGTGTACTTGTGCCTTTACTCATTCATAATTACTCCACAGACTGCAGAGAAAACTATGCATTTTAATACCATAAAGAAACAACTAATGTACTGTATTTGTTGATGTTTCTGTGTGTGTATGTGTTTAAAGCATTTGCATTTGTCACACTTTATTACACAATATGACAGCAGAAGATAAACCCAACGAATCTATTGTCATTTGCATATTCTAAAATAATGTTAACACAAAGATTAGATAAAAGGCTCAAAGAAGAAGCGAAACCCCTTGCTATATTGGTTTTATTCAGTTCAAAGAAGTGAGGGCATGAACACCTACAAATAAACATCATCCGCTTATTAAGGTCCTTACTTGAGAAAGAGAAACATTGATCCATGTGAACAAAAATAAATATTTTATATTTAAGATATATGCAACTGATTACAGAGTGTCTCAGTTGACAGTTTAAGTTTTCTCAAATGCAATGAAGCCATTAATACGTGAAAATTTGCAAATTCTACTCTTAAATAATCAGTAAGCACTGACCTATAGGCTTGAAAGGAAACTATCTTACAAATAATTTAATCCAAAGTAGAGTGGTGATATGAAATGGCACATTGAAATTCAATCTGGCATCAAAGACAGACACAGAAACCTTGATGCAAATAGCATCAAGTTTAATGAATTTTCTTACATTGCGTCTAGTAAGTTGCGAGACCTGAGCGTTTTAATAATACAACTGTTGAAAAGAGATTAGTCTGTATTCCTGCCCTAATAGAGCCCGACCGATCATGGATTTTTTGGGTCCACTCATTTTTTGTGCTCCAAAATCTTGGAACGTACTTCCACTCAATAAAACATTTACTAGAAAAGTATGCGCTGAGAAAACGGAAATATTTCTGTTGTTCTTTCAAATACACTGTTGTGAATGCTTTTAAAGAGGTATTTCTTAAGTGTTTACAACCATTATCTAGAATACCTACATAAATCGACCAATCTAGCATTTATCACACATTTAATACCATGCATAATGTGTACCACATTTAACAGTATTAAAGACAAGAAATATGCTTACATTTCAAGTATTAAATGTAAGGTATAAATAGTTCTATTTAAATAAATAAATATCTTTGAGATTTTCTACAAGACAGGCCTTAGTGAAGGTTGCTGTTTAACAGCCTTACCAGCGTCATCCATTAGGAAACTGCAGGAACACCTAGAGTACGTTGGTCTTAATGAGACAATGATTACAGCACATCTACCATGAGCAGTACAATAACCTGAAAACATGGAAGCACTTAATACAAATATAATGAGAAGGATAGTATATATCCTTTTATTCCCATAACACATAACATAGCTTGTTTTGTTCCCCCTCCGATTATGCCAAATAATCGGTCAGGCTCTTGAAGGCAGCACTAGGTAGGAGTCTGGACAGAAATACTCATCCAAGCTCGCAGTCTGAGACCTATTATAGTACCGAAGAGTTTGTGCACTGTGTGGGGACACAAAACAAATGAAATAAAATAAAAACCTAAAATGGTCTCTGACAGGCACTGCCACTTATTCTAAATGTCTACAGTATTACTGTCCCTACCAGAGGTAGTATCTTATCAATGCCAGTTTTACGTGTCCCTTAAAGAACAACATTTGAAAACACAACAGTAAAGGAGGCAAGTCTTGCCAAGATTAGCATCTGTGTGTGACACCATCTGGACAAGTACAGCAGAAAACCTGATGTCGTACGATTATTGGCATTGGGCCTTGGGTGGAGAAAGTCTTGTAATAGAATATTGTTTTGAAATGTTCCCTTGAAGCGGCAAGACTGGAACGTGGCCTTAGAGGAAAGGGTCCACACCCAATCCCATGAATTCATTATCATCCATGTTGAAGGAGGACTCATAAGTCTGTTGGGTATTCTGATGCATCTTCTGATGGTGCCGGAGGTTGGACTTGCTTGAGAAACGCTTGTCGCAAAGGAGGCAGGAGAAAGGCTTCTCTTTGGTGTGGATGCGCCTGTGGCAGATAAGCTGGGTGGAGACCCGAAAGGCCTTGCCACACTCCAGGCACTGATAGCGTTTGGGTTCTGTGTGAATGCGCCGGTGATTCTTCAGCGCCATGAGATTGGTGAACTCCTTTTGGCAGACCGAGCAGAAGAAGGAACCGGTCTTGTGGCTGTTCTTGTGGTTGAGCAGTGAACCAGCGTGGCGGTAAGTGCGCCCACAGTGCTCGCACACATGACTTTTCTCTTCCCTTCCGAATCCCTCGCTACTTTCCTGCTGGTCTTGCGACTCAGGGAATCCGTGCACTCGGCTAAAAGCTGAATCGATCTTAGGAAAGCTCTGAATTCCTATCTGTTGGTCTAGTGCTGAGTCCCAGCCTAAATCCTGCTGCATCTGCATTCCTTGCTCATGGTGTGACTGCCCCTGCAAGCCACCATGGAGCTCCTGGTGCTGCTGAAAACTGGCCAAGTTTGGAAAGTTCTGCTGACACATGTTGCAATAATAAGGCAGTCCCTTACTATGCACCTCCATGTGGCTCTGCAGGTGTGCAAACTCACAGAAGGTTTTCCCGCAATCAGGGCAACAGTGGCGAGCCATTTGAGAATGGCTCTGTAAATCCAGAGGGTCCGTGAATGTTTTCAGGCACAGAGTGCAGTGAAGGAGGTCAGTGGAATGAGTCTTCTTGTGGTTAAGAAGAGAACCGGCATGTCTATAAGAGCGTCCGCACTGATCGCACCTGTAACAAAGGAAAAGATAGGCATCAGATGAAGGATAGGTGTTGAAATAACATTTAAAGAAAGAAAAAAGGACTCACGTGTAGCATTTGTCCACACCGTCTTGATTTACAGTAGAGTTTGGATTGCCGTTTCGGTAACAGCGATGCCTCTTTAGCCCAGACTTTCCCTGGAAGCTTTTGCCACATGTTTGGCAGCTGTAATGAGTTACTCCCCGTGCATGGATTTTTTGATGATTGTACAGGATACTGGAGAGACGGAAAGCTTTCCCACAAGTAGGACAGACATACTTTTTCTTTTGCGTGTGAATGCGTGTGTGATTTCGTAACGCCATGGGATTGGAAAAGGGCTTGGCACAGAAGGTGCAGGTGAAATGGCCTGTTTTGTGAGTGTTCTTATGGTTCAACAAGCTACCAGCGTGACGGTAACTGCGACTACAAATGTTGCACTTGAATGGTCGCTCTTCTTTTTCTAGGTATGCACCATCGTTGTCACCATCTACATCTGGGGGGACCGAATCGGTCTCTTTAGTACAGGTGTGTCCTTCAAGCAGCTCAGTATCTGGAAATACAAGACGGCACTGCTTGCAAATCAGATCCTTTTCTCGTTTGTGGCCCCTGACCTTTCCTCTTGCTGCTGCTGCATTTCTTTTATTCGTCGAACAAGTATGGTTGAGTAACTGTTTGTTCCCCCTGAAGGCCTTTCCACAGTCTTGGCAACGATGTCTCTTGACGGCAAAGTGTATTCGCAAATGGTTCTTCATTGCTAGCTGGTTGGAGTAAGTGTTGTTGCACAACGCACAGTAATATTCACCTGTCTTGTGCGAATTTTTGTGGTTGACCAAGCTTCCTGCATGTCGATAGCTTCGCCCACACTGATCACAGACAAAAGGCCGAGGGTCTCTGGGATCTCCTATCTGGCCCTCTTTTTCTTGACTAGACTGATCACTGTTTGAGGTCTGCCGTTGCTTGTGGCGTCTGCTCATTCTCTTTCTGCTGGAATTAGGTGCCTGCATTCCACTCCCTGAGGCATTCCCACTCATCTGCATGAGTGTCTGAATTTGTTTGTTGAGCTCTTCAATCTTAGCCTTGTTTTCCTGATGTACCCTCTGGTGGTTCAACAGTTGTTTATAGATTTTGAACGCTTTCCCACATTCTGTGCATCTATGCCTGGTAGAGAAAGAAAAAGATCAGATTAAAAAAAAGAACTTGGCTATTAAACAAAACAAATGAAGCATGACCTATACAATAAGTTTTTTCAAAGCAACCCAATTCCAAGGTTGAATTTTTACTTTTGTATTTATTTTATATATATTTTTTAAAATACTTACTTTTTAACATCAAAGTGTGTCCTCTGGTGATTCTTCAGAGCCAGCAAATTATAAAAACGCTTTTGGCAAACAAAGCAGCGAAACACTCCAGTTTTGTGAGACTTCTTATGATTGAGTAATGACCCAGCATGTCTGTACGAACGACCACATTGGTCACACTTGTACTGGCGCTCTCCATCATGTGGACTTTCCTGCAAAAGATGTCGTTGAAATGTACTCCTAAGTGGTTTCTCCACACATTTCTCCTCCACTTGTCCATCCCGTTGTCCTGTGCAGTTGTGGTTATTGAGGTGAAAAATATCGCTGCAGCTTATGCCACATTTTCCACAAATAATACTTTCCATTTCCACTTTGGGTTTGAGCTCATTCTGGTGGCTGGTTACGAATTGTTCTTGTGGATTACCTTCTATATTGCTATGCAAGAGCTGGTGGGCTTGTAGGTCTAGTTTCTTTGTAAAGCTCTCCCCACAAGTGCTGCAGATAATAAGACTGCAGTCACCCTGCTGATTTTCACTCGGTTCATCTTTCTTGACCTCTAGAGAAGACAACGATGATGAACCACACGCTGAAGGTGCGCCATGAGTTTGAGTGTGACCTCGGAGATGGCTTCGCAGTGCACGCATGCTAGTATAGTGATTCCCACACACAGAGCACTGATACATCTCTCCATCATCCTCCTCTTCATCTTCTTCACATTCAGCTTTAGCTTCATCGTCACTCATCTCACCATGAATGTTGTCATGAAAGGTCTGCTGTTGAAAATAGGCTTCTGCTGCACTAGCGTTGTGTCTCTCAAAACTGACATCTTCCTCTGACTCTCCTAAGAAATGTTGATGCTTTGTATTGTGAAAGTCCATGTGACCAGGTGAGCCGTTCAACATGGTCTGATACTGCTGATTCAGGAGGGGACAAATGTGCGACTTGATTCCTGCAATATCAGTAAATGTTTTACCACAGTCAGCACACATGTGCCTCTCCATGAGGTGTTCATCCTGAGGTAGGTGTTCATCTGAGAAGGAATTGTCAAACTGCTCATGAAATTCAGTAGCATTTGTCTCGTTCACATGCTCCTCATCGGATTTATGCTGCACATGCTCCACCAGGTCCTGAGGAAGGCCTAATATTCCACTAACATCTCCCTCGTGTGATGGAAAACAGTTCTGTCCGTTCTCGTGTGTCAAGGGCTCTGAGGAAAGCCAGTCACCCTCAGAACTAGCAGGCAAAGTTGCAGGCCTTCCCTTATGGATCCGAAGGTGGCTTCGCAGAGCAGCCAAATGTGGGTAGTTCTTGCGGCAGATGGAGCACTGAAAGATCCCGGTTTGATGGGACCGTTTGTGATTTATAAGACTGCCTGCATGCCTGTAGCTTTTGCCACAGATGTGGCACTTGAATCTGCGATCACAACTGTCAGCATCTTCGACTTTGATGTTATCAGTACCCTGTGCTGAACCAGCAGGGTTGAGGTTTTCTGATGGTAGGGCCATTGGCTGTCCCTGAGCACGTAGAGTCAACGGATTTTCATCTAAAGAGTTGGGTAGATAAATACGACCATTTTCCAATGGCCCATCCGCTTGGGGATATTCAACAGCTTTATCAAGTAAGGTGGGTAATGGTGGAGTGTCACTAGTGGGGGGATAAGGATTAGACTCGGGAGAATGAGAAAGACTATCATCGTAAGAAAAATTGTGCTCCTCTGACAAGTTAGTAGGGAGCTCAAATGACACGGAGGAGGAGTTATGCAACAGAATGTGATTTTGAAACTCATCATCATTTGAAAAAGCAACCTGACAAAGGTGACAAAAGTGTATATTTTCATCACCATTCTGTGGCATAACATGAGGGGCAAGTTCTTGCTTGCATTCTGTGAGGGCAGCTTTAGAGGTCTGTACGCTAAGACGACCTCGAGTTTTACTGTGGATTCGTTGGTGACTATTAAGTGCAGCAAGATTATTGAACTGTTTAAAACAGACTGGACACTCAAATACCCCCATTTGATGAGTTTTCTTATGATTAATGAGACTGCCATGATGTCTGTATGTCTTGTCACACAAGTCACATTTGAATGGCCGATCTCCACCATCATCTTCAGCTGCTATGTCACTTTCTGTGGTGGTGTTTGAAATGTGTTCCGACATGGCACCATTACTAAGGCTGCTCATAGGAGCAATATTCAGCTTCATGTCTGGCTGCAAATCTGGTATCATGTCAAAATCCATCTCCTCTAGATGCAGCAGCTCATCATCTTTATAATCACTTTCAACAAGACTGTTTGCAGAATCCTTCGTCCTGATTTGAGACTCTTTATTGCGATGGACCTTTTGATGGGTGACGAGCTGAGTCGCGAGGCGAAAAGCCTTTCCGCATTCTGTGCAAGAATATTTCTTTCTAGATGTGTGGATGCGCAGGTGGCTTTTGAGAGCCAGTGCATTGGAGAGCTTCCTGGAGCATATATGACACTGAAAAGAGCCAACCTCATGTGTTTTTCTGTGGTTAGCCAAGCTGCCCGCATGCCTGTAGCCTCGGCCACATTCATCACATTTGAACTTCCGTTCCTCCTCGGACTGATGAAAGGTATCTGTATGCTCCAAAAGACTGGGCATGCTTGCACATACTACACCACAATGTCTACACGAGAAGCCTTTGGTCCGGCCTGGCTCTTGCATAGCTATAATGGTATAGTATATTCATAAGAAATGTCAACAAGAGCCAGTTTGAATGACTGTGAGGGACAGACCTGTCCTCGCTATAATCACATCGGCTTGTTTGAAGAGGCAACATTCAAAAGATTAGCTGAGAATACTTTTCTATTCCATTCCATTGGAAAACTAGCATTGAGAAGATGATGCAAGCGTAGGCACTGGATGAAATCTGTAACAGGAAAACCATTATTTACCTTTAAGTTCACACAGGGCACTTGCACAACAAGAAAGCCAATAATAAGGATAATCTAACATTTACATTGCTTTCTAATATGCTCAAGTCTTGACAAAACGAAAAGAAAAAAGTTTACATAACCTATGAGTGATTAAATAAAAGGAAGCAGTCTAACCTTACTGTACAATAAAACACTGCGCTGGTTTATAGGGGAAATTCAAGCAAAACTGATTATTATATATACTCATGAATTTCTTTCCGCATGACAGTGTCAGTCGGTATTCACTTTTATTGTATTGACTAAGAATGCAATAAGACAGGGAATATTGACAGAAGCTGTGATCTCCTTTAATGCTATTAGAAAAAAGTCCTACAGGGTTGTAATGTCATGAGGTTGAGTGAAAAGGGACAAGTAAACCGGATTCCTCCAAAAGTTTAAAGGTCAATTATTCATTTATGAAATTAACATCATTTATTAAACAGATTATGGGGAAAAAACAACATGAATTTCATAGGATAAATAATGACTTTTCTTTAGTGGTTGAATTATACCTTTCATAAACACTTTTATATGTTCGCACTAAAAAGTGTTCATAAGCACACAAAAACCACCAAGAACACTTTTTTTATACATAAACCAACTTGGATGTTAAATATAAAACCAAAGTACATGCAGCGGTTTTTAATATTCATTCAAAGCTATTTCCCCTCAATTATGAAGCCTTTAGTCAGCTTCAGTTTTAATGCTTCTTTACATCTTATTTTAAAACACCACTCAATAAAATGTTATATTATGACATAGCTTATCTGTCTGGACCTGACAGTGTCACTAATCTCTAATGGTTTTTGGGCAGAATGTATATAGATGAGTGGACAGCTTGAAGGATCAACTCCAACAGTTAGGTGACAGACTGCCTCACACAATGGAGCTCTATTGACACAGTAAACACTTGCCGAGTACATTAACATTAACAGCCAGCAACACAAGCACAACCTTGATAGCTTTAGTAATCCTATATCCGTAGTTTAAATTAATATAGCAGGCAAACTGCCCTTCAGCTGAACTGAGTAAAATATGTATTTTGGGAGAGGCAGTAGCATCCCATCCCGTTGCGAGCTAGTTAGCATTCGGCGGCTAGAAACTACGGCTAAAACTAACCCACCGACACGGCAAAAAGACGCTAGAAATATACATACTGAATGTTGCGGTCTCCCTGCGTGATGTTGGTGAATGTAATGTTTCCACGCCGTTTACTTTATTTTAGTTTCAGGACGGGCGTGTTCGTCCCCCTTTCTACCAATTGTCTTTTCCCCCATCCCACTCGACTCACTTCCTGCTCTTGTTGCTAGGAAACAGGAAATGTGCAACAGCGAAAAGCGTCCGTGCGTTCAAAAGAGGTGTTTTCTTTAACAACACATCTACTACTTTAGAAAAGCTAATACGTTCGGGATGTTTCTACCCTCTCTATTGCAATAATTTAAAATAGCACGTCCTAAATCATGTTTAACGCAATGTTTTGTTTTTGTAATATACAGCCACAAACTGCCGTGCAAACACAGCAAGTGGCACTCTAACACTATATATGTAAAATTAAATATTGTACAGCTATCAAAACGTCTAGGAATGTGTTCCACCCGTGACGTTATATTTTCGAAGCCTCGTTTTGGTTTTGTTCGTTCGTTCTTTAATGTTGTCAATAATGTTAATAACAGCTCGTACTATTAAAAATGCACAATTCCACTGTATTTGTCAGTTATTGAAAGAAATCTATTGCAAATACGCCGTTAGTAGAGCAACAGTTAGCCGCACTATCATTTTAAGGCAATTCGCATTTTGTTATGTAACTTTATATGCACAAAACAACTGCACATCACAAGTGAGCATACATAATTTCCCCTCCCACAGGCTCTCTCTCTCTCCACCCCATTTTATCCCACTCACCATGCCCTGTAGTCCGTAGGATCTGCGTAGCAAAAACACCAAAACAGCAGAGGCATGTATGCGTTTTAATTTCAATGCAATTCAGATCATTTTGTAGACATTCCCCAGGTGGTGAGTGAGGAAGTCATGAAGGCTCACATCTCTGCGTTCACTGGGTAATTTCGTCGTGGTCCTAAAGCCGCCGACCTTCTCCTGAGATTGATCGATTTGCAATTCATCGCCAAAGACACAAAACGCCTCTCCGGAGAGCCCAAAAGGTACGTAACGTAAATCGCATTTTTGCATGCACACTAGAGAGGCTAAAAACGCTAACATTTTGTTATGCAGTGATTATAGTAAGTGACAAGCGTCCGACTGCAAATTGCTTCGCATGTTCAGCGGTCCTAAAGCCAGCCATTTTGTGTTATGGTGCTAAAAGAGCAGTTGCGTGCCGTATGCTGTAGATATGTTCATTAGGTCTTTGAAGTACCACTGTGTTGTATTCGCATTGCTTCGGTTTGGTCATGGTCGTAATGTTAAATTCGAAATGTAATTCAGTTCTGTACACAAGCAGCTTAGATGCCAACTTCCTTTGAGAACAAGAGGCTCTTTCCTAATTGTCCCTGAGGTCCTAATGCCGGCCATTTTGAGACGCCTGCCTCATCCGAGTGTATTTAACTTGGTCAATTCAAAAAAGAATAATTATTGAAAAAAATATAAAAAAACAAATATGTGTTTTTTTTGTTTTTTTTTATATTATTATATTACATTTACGTAATATATTTTACCTTAAAAAAATCGTAGAATCTGTCAAATGTAAGTAAAAGAAGCACTAACTATACTTGGAACAGTAAATTAACTAATTTAAATGATAACATAAATTCAAGGCACTCATTGTGTGTTTTGTTGTTGCTCTTCAGCATCATCAGGATGGCTTCACCCCAGCCAGGTAGCCCGCCAACAGCGGAGCAGTACACACCACCGCCTTCCGAGACCGAGCCCAACAAAGAAGCAGACAACTCCTCAGAGCAAGCCACAAGGAGAAGAGGCAAAGGGAGACCGCCAAAAACTTTGCACACTTTTAAATGCTCAACCTGTCAGGAGGTCTTTACCAGCCCTTCAGCTCTGCAAAGCCACAAGCTGTCAGTACATGGTAAAGACAAGCAGCAGCAATACACCTGCGGTAAGTGCACAAAGACGTTCTCCAGCCGGGCGCAGCTTTCCAAGCATCAGCGCTCCCACTCTGCCCAGCGTCCGTTCCAGTGCCCGCACTGCCATAAGGCTTACAAGACTCCAACAGAGTTACGCAACCACAGCCGTTCACACACAGGGGAGAAACCGTTTGTTTGTTTTGACTGTGGCAAGGCATTTATGCAGGCCATTTGCCTGCGCATCCACATGACGCAGCACAGTGGCGAAAGGCCTCACTCTTGCCTTCATTGCTCCAAGAGTTATCCCACACTATCCAAACTCAAAGTGCACCAACGATCACACACCGGGGAGAAGCCTTACTTTTGTTCCGAGTGTGGGAAGAGTTTCGCCGACCCTTCGGTGTACCGCAAGCATCGGCGTAATCACCAAGGCCACCGGCCGTACGCTTGCAGCCAGTGTGGCAAAACATACACGGAGCTGAAGGACTTGAAGAACCACGAGCGTTCGCACACGGGCGAGAAGCCTTACCTGTGCTCGGACTGCGGCAAAGCCTTCTCCCGCTCGTCCTCTTTGGCGTGCCACTTGCGCATCCACTCCAAGAGCAAGCCGTATCAGTGTGAACAGTGCGGCAAAGGCTTTACTCAGCTGTCCTCGTACCAGTCCCATCTTCGTACCCACTCGGGGGAAAAACCCTTTTTGTGTCCACAGTGTGGCAAGATGTTCTCTGATCCTTCTAGTTTCCGCCGACATCAACGGGCGCATCAGGGATTCAAGCCGTACCCTTGTGACAAGTGCACTAAGAGGTTTCGACAACCTGCGGACCTTGCGGTGCATCAGCGTGTGCACTCGGGTCAGCGACCCTACAAATGCCAGCGCTGCGATAAAGCTTTCGTCGCTTCTTGGGATCTGCGACGCCACATGTTGGTTCATTCCGGCCTGCGGCCTTTTTCTTGCACGGAATGTGGCAAGTCCTTCACGGAGCGCTCTAGTTTAAACAAGCACAGAAGGGTGCATTCAGGGGAGCGTCCTTACAAATGCCAGCAGTGCTTCAAGTCATTCGTTGTGTCATCCAGTTTGCGCAAACATGAGAGGACACACTTATCCGAGAGGCCGCTACAGGTCCAGGCCGCTCCTGAAACGGCTCAAATGTTTCCCACCACACTGCCCCAGTTCTCCTGCCCTAGTTGTGATATGATCTTTGGAACGTGGGAGGAAGTGCAGGCCCATTCCAGCCTACACACCATCTCTCCCCCATCTGATTCTACTGTTTCGGCTTTACCTATTGGCCTACTGCAGGAACACGAGAAACAGCAGCCCAAGCCGAGACCTCATGTTTGTGACCAGTGCGGTAAGGGTTTTCTGAATAAAGCCGGGCTTCGTAAACACCAGCGCATCCACTCGACCAGTCGGCCACATTGCTGCGCTGTTTGCGGAAAGGCTTTTCTTTTCGCAGCCTACCTTCGCAAACATTTACGCACCCACCGTGACACTGAGTCCTCATCCCCCCTTCCTCCGGGAGACATAGCGCACAGCCAACCCCTGCCGTCCCCACCGAGTGCTGCGTCACCGTCAGGATCTGAGCCTACCACTATTTCTCTGACTGTTCCAGTGACTGTACCGGTGTCGGCATTTCAGACAATGCCAGCCCATGTGTATATAGACAAGGAAGAGGGGCTCTGAACTAATCGTTGACTGTGGCGGCTGCTTGGAGAGAATCTTGCAGAAATCCTGAAAATCAATCAAATCTCCTTTTTTAAATAGTATTGAATGATTCAGTGCATAAAAAGCCAAAAAAATTTTTACCTTGATCTTGTACAAATATGTTTTTCTCTTTAGAAACGTGCCAAGATTGCTTGAGAGGATTTTTTGTTTGGTATGTCAGAATCAAAATGTTAACGGTTCTCCTCAGTGTCATAATCACAGATTTAATCTAATATGTCATGTTTATACACAATAAATCAGTGTAATATTTGTTTTTAATCACAAGACCTCATTTACTTAAATCAGGCTTTTCCTCCATCAACATACTATACACATTTATGCTGTGTTTTATTTTTCTGATCTGTAAACGGCTGTTATTATTTGATTGTTTTTTTTAAGCAACCAGCCAGTGTATGTGGTGGTAAACGTGACAGTTATTATGTTCTGTACATAATATAATGCTTTTATGCTGTACAGCTCAAAAAGTATCGCCTCTTGTTGTTCTTTAGAAGTCCTTAAGTAAAATTGCACTTCATGGATTTTTGATCGTTTGGTGGTAATATTTAGGATTTGAAAAAGTCTCATTTATTATAGCGTTCACAAATTTGCAAACATTGATTAAAGATGTGTTTTCTCTGATCTTACAAATGTATCTAGTTGTGTAGACACAAAGATATGATCTACAATATGTGACCCTGGACAACAAAACCAGTCATAAGTGTTAATTTTCCGAAATTAGGATTTATACATGATCTGAAAGCTGAATAAAAAAGCTTCCCGTTGATGTATAATCTGTTAGGATAGGGCAATATTTGCCAGAGATACAACTATATGAAAATCTGGAATCTGAGGGTACAGAAAAATGTAAATGCTGAGAAAATCACCTTTAAAGTCATCCAAATGAAGATCTTATCAATGCATATTACTAATCAAAAATTAAGTTTTAATATATTTTCTGTAAGAAATTGACTA
>JAUMHQ010000069.1:11455036-11466032 GCA_032361165.1 Enteromius paludinosus
AAATAAGGTTCTCTGATCTGAAGACACCAAAATAGAACTTTTTGGCCTTAATTCTAAGCGGTATGTGAGGAGGGAACTAGACACTGCTCATCACCTGTGAAGTACAGTTCCAACAGTGAAGCATGGAGGTGGCAGCATCATGCTGTGGGGGTGTTTTTCAGCTGCAGGGACAAGACGACTAGAGTGCTTCTACTAAATACTGAGCAAAGGGTATGAATATTTAGTTTTTCTTTTTTAATAAATCAGCAAATATGTCAACACTTCTATATTTTTCTGTCAATAAGGGGTGCTGTGTGTACATTAATGAGGGGAAAAATGAACTCAGATGATTTTATCAAATGGGGTAGAACTTAAAGTAAACCCCTGAAAAATTCCATCATGTGGACTCTCATTCTGACGGTACCCTTTCACTGCAAAAGATCCACTGGTGAGCAAATGACTTAGGCTAATGTAAAATTTCTTCAAATCTTTTTTCATCTGATGATGAAACAAACTCATCTATATCTTGGATGGCCTGAGGGTGAGTAAACTGCAAGCAACATTTTTTAAATGAACTATTCTTTTAAAACTAATTAATAAGAACTCCATACTGTTTTGTAGAAAGAGCAGGAGTGCGCTGTCCGATGCCCCTGTTGGGCTGATTTTGAGTTGCACTTGCACTCCAATGAGGTACTTACATCGCATACCGCATTTTTGCACCTTTGGTTATAATGACACAACTGGTCATGTGATATAAATATGAAGATGCCCATGAGGGGGCAACCCGCTCAATGCACAACAAAATAGCCTTTTCTTTTTCTTTTCTTTTTTTTCCTTTTGCTTTTTCCAGAAAAGATTTGCCAGGAGACATCATCTCAGATGAGTGTGTATCATGTTAATGACAGTTTTTCATAATTACCGCATGTGCAAAACTTTTCTTCATTAGCAAAAACAAAACAAAACGACCGCTTGCACCTTTAAGAGAGCAAAGCGCGTGACGCCGCTCTGAAATGTCTCGGTAAACTTGGATAAGGACTTTTCTTATTACCTCGAGGGATTGAGATGTCCGTGATGACGGACTGCATATATAAAGGAGGACAGCATTACTGTGCTTATGCTCAAGCGTGGACGCAAAGGGAGCGGACCTGTGAACGTTTAATTGCAACCTCTAGGCGCTCTTCTGGACTTCTGTCTCCTCAAGTGAATTGCTTTACTAGAAAAGACTGGAATCTAAAAAAAACCTGTAAATAAATAAATAACAATATTAAGTAAACATATACAAAACACGTTAATCTTCCACTCATTTATGTGTGTTTGAATTAATGTAATTATTTTTGCAGTGCGCTCATTCTGTGTCTGTTAGTGTAAAACACCTGTCTTGGATTTTCAAGAAGCTTCCTAGTGATGATTAGATAATTTTTTTTCCTGATCTTTTTCATCCCAATGCCCGCCTTAATCGCTGTCATGGATTCTGGGTCTTCGGTCACCGAGTCTACCGACATCACCACACCGGACGATCCGTTCTCTGGTCCCCTGAAGTCTGTTGCGCCCTGGAATTACACTTTCCTCGCCTGTCTGATGTTCATAGTGACTTCACTGTCTATAACTGAGAACTTCACCGTTATGCTTGTGACCTTTAGATTCAAACAGTTAAGGAAACCGTTGAATTATATTATTGTTAATTTATCTTTGGCTGATTTTCTAGTTTCGCTGACAGGAGGCACTATAAGTTTTCTAACTAATGCACGAGGATACTTCTTCCTGGGCGTCTGGGCGTGTGTGCTGGAGGGATTCGCTGTCACTTTTTTCGGTGAGTTATTATATAACTATATAACATTTATCACTTTAAACGAAATGTTATGTCAATTAAAAATATATTGTATTTATTTATTAGTACTTTATTGATTTGCGACTAGACAGTGACAATTCCATTGTTATTGGTACTGTACAAAATAGCATATTTTTTTTGACATTGTTTGCAGTGGTATGTATTCCACTTGTTGCTGGTGTCTTTTCTAGTTTTATACTTTAATATTATTTTACTACCTACCCGTAATTATGCCAGTAGATTAATTAGTAACGTGCAATTTGTCTTCTTTATTGTTGGGATAGTGACTACAACTAGAAGCAAAGGATAAATGTGTGAAAAAATGAACTGAATGGATGCAATTCAATGTTAGATTTCTTTCTTTCTTTCTTTGGTAGATTGTCTACTTTTTTTGGCAGATTATCATTTACTGTAGTAAAACAATGGTAATGTATGATTTTGCTGTAGTCAGTTGCCCTGTAGTTATTCAAGTAAACCATGATAAATCTATTTTCTTTTATCCGTTCATTTTCCAAACCTCAAGGTTTTAGTTATTATGAAGTTAATCGCAGCATTTTAGGCTACAGGCAGGGAAACACCCTGGACAAATGGCCAGTGGTGAATAGGTGTAGTGGGAAATTCATTTTAATAATTAAAAAAAAAAGTCTTGTTGGCAGACGCTATTTACAATAACTCCACCCACCAATGTGTGACTGGGCTAGTCAACATTTCAAAAGACGTTTGACAGCTCCAGTGGCGCAGATGGTTAAATGTTAAATGCACTTATTTTGATGCAAAGTTTTTTTTCTCTGTTTTCAAATCGCATCAGAAAAGCATTTATTTTCACTAAAAATTAAGAAAATAGTTGAAAATAAAGTATGGGGTAGGTGTAGGGAGGACTTTAATGACCCAATAAGGTGTGATCCATTTAATAATTTGAGCCAAAATGAAAGTTTACATTTTGTAAGTTATTATTGTTGTTTTATAATTTATTACAATTACTGTTTGTAAGAAGTAGTATAAATAGCCAAAAATTAGCTTATTTAACATAATGTAAATGAAATAACCTTTTGCACTCAGTGTAAATAGCATCTGTTGCTAAGAAAATATGCTATTTTCCCCTAGTGTAAATAGCATCTAATTGCCATTTGCATGTTGCAAATTTACCTTCTCCTACATTTACACTTAGTCTTGATAGTCTACAGTACCCTCCACTAATATTGGCACCCTTGGTAAATCTGAGCAAAGGTTGGCTGTGAAAATAAAGCAGCGTTGTTTATCCTTTGGTTCTTTCATTCAAAAGAAATCACAAAATTTGAACCTACCGTTGAAGTAAAACAATTGAAAATGGGGAGAAAAACTCATGATTAAATACATGTTTTTGTCCAATACATGTTGGCCATAATTATTGGCACCCAATTATTGCTATATCCTTTTCCCAAGATACAGCTCTGAGTTTTCTCCTGTAATGCCTGAAGAGTTTGGAGAACACCTGATAAGAGAAAACCACTCCTTCATCCAGAATCACTCCGGACCTTTAGATTACCAGCTCCATGTTGGTTCACCTCTTTAGTTCACCTCACTCAGGGGTCAGGTCAGAGGACTGGGACAGCCATGGCAAAAGCTTCATTTTGTGCTCAGTGACTGATTCTTATGTTTATTTTGATGTTTGTTTTGGATTATTTCCCCATGGAAGACCCAACCATGGCCCATTATAAGATATCTAACAGTGTCAGTGAATTATTAATTTTTAACTGTTGTAACTGTTTAACTGTATTTGATAGAATCCATGATGCCACGTGTCTTAACAAGACCTCCAGCAGAAATATAGACCCACAACATCAAAAACACAGCAGTAGACTTCATTGTACGCATGGAGTACTTTTTATCCCTGTGTTCATCAAACCCATCTTGAGTGATTGCTGCTAAAAAAAACTACTTTTTTAGTTTCATCTTTGGTTTTTCTCATTGTGTTGATGATTAAGGGATTTTGGGCTTTGCTTTCCCTCCTAAATATATTTCTGTAAAACAGGAAGCCAGGGCTGGATAATGTCATGTCCATAATCACCCTGGAGTGCAAAATTGTGAATATGAATGGGAATATACTTCAGATTGGAGAAAAACATTTATTTCACAATGAGATTTTCTCCCCATTTCAAGTGTTTTAATTCAATATCAAAAGGATAAAAAAAATTCAGATTTTTTTTTCACAGCCACCTTTGCTCAGATTTACCAAGGGTGCCAATATTAGTGGAGGACACTTTATATTGCAATTTGCACTTAATGTAAATAGGCTCTATGGCTATTTACACTTGCAAATCGTTAAAATAGCTGCTGCCACTATAATTACTCCAAAAAAGTATAAATTATGAAATGTGAGATACAAAGTTGAACTTTTTATCTCATCATTTAGAGTTTATGTCTTCACCAAAGCTTGATTTGATTCAGAGGTTGTGCATTAATGGCTTCCTTTTGGAATCATGTAATCAGGGTTTAGTTGAAGCTTGAGGAGTTGCCCCCTCCCTGCAGTAAACATCTATTAGTTGCTTTTGTCTCACATGCTCATTGCATTTTTTGTAAAATAATTGCAAACTGGAGTCTTAGGAATTTAACAGACACTTATATTAAAATACTGATTCAGTAATAATGGGTGCACTCTCTTGGTTTCTAGGGATTGTGGCTTTGTGGTCTTTAGCAATCTTGGCATTTGAGCGATATTTTGTGATCTGTCGTCCTCTGAAAAATGTCCGGCTGGGAGTCAAGCATGCAGCAATGGGCCTTGTTTTCGTTTGGACTTTCTCCTTCATCTGGACAATCCCACCAGTTTTGGGCTGGAACAGTTATACAGTCAGCAAAATTGGTACCACCTGTGAACCCAACTGGTGAGCCCAAAGTACTGTTTCATTGAATCTGCCTTCCTTCATTGCTTCACTCACTCACTCACTCACTCTGTTTACCCATTATTTGTTTGTCTTTCAAGGCCATGTATGAAGAGAACAATTTTACATTATTGATTAATACTAAAGTACATTGCACGTTTTCCTTAAAGTGGCATAATTTGGAATCGGAAAAGGAGTTCAAATCAAGGCTCCTTCCTGTGTGTTATGTTGTGACAGAAAAAAAAAGAAACCACTTATAAACCCAAGGCTGATGCCATGCAGCCATCAGTTGAAAAATGACTTTAAAGAGACTGATACAAAATATTTGTGGCTGTGGTTTGGCCTTGGCCTTGGAGCGCAAACAGTGCACAAACAATTGAATAGGGAATGCACACTGACACAGAGAAGACCAAGGATGGGGAATATTTTTACCATTGTGGGGCATAGTTGCATCCATGTTGATGTTCAGTAGAGTAGTGTACTTTCTGCAGGTGATGGCTCTGACAGCTAAACAGTAAGTTTGTAACTTTGGTTTCTATTCAGTCCCGGTGATCCAAATTTTGACCCTGCCTTCAGCTTGCAATTGCTTATTACTTAATTATGTTGCAATGTTTGTTTGGACCAAACAAAGCACTCCACAAAGCACACTAAGCATATTATGTAATTGTAAAACATGTGCATGTATTCTCAGTGTTAAAGATCTGTGCACAGCTAATTGTTTTCCACACTAATTTTAATTTTTTGTGTATAAATGGTGTGTTCAAGTCATTTTGGGAAGTTTGTATTTATTAGTTGGGAAGTCTTAATTATGAAGTCAAGTGTATTCAAGTCACTTTAGTCAGCACAAGATGATGTACCTATAAAACAACACCTTCAAACTTTAAAATAAATACTTTAAAAAGTGATGAACAAAGAATGTGCATAAAGTGTGTTTTTGCTTTTTTATCTTTTTATTTAAATCATGTACCTGACATATTTTCTTACTGACATGAATTCAACTCAAAAACATGGGTTTTAAAGAAATATTTTCCACTTTTAATTACAACTTTGTGTTGGCATTCATGTGCATTCAACTCATAAATATGATCTTTTTCTGACATGACTTGAACACACCAAAAGTGCCTGCTAGATGACAAAAATTGAGGGAAAAATTTAGGAGTCTCTTTTTTGTTTTTTTAAGGTACTCAACTGATTACTACGACCACACCTACATCATCACTTTTTTCGTTACATGTTTTATCCTTCCTCTTGGCATGATCATTATCTCCTATGGAAAACTAATGCAGAAACTCAAAAAGGTTGGTAATATACTCTTATACTGCATATGTTTTTTTGTATTTTTGATACAAGAGCTGTACTAGTTAATGTTATTTAATGGAGTTACACAGTGAACTGTATTTTTCTCAACTGATGGTAACAAAGATGAATAGATACTGTAACAATGTATTGCTCATTGTTAGTTTATGTGAATTAAGTCATTAAAACTGCTAAGAAGCTGTTGAGGTTCTTCTTGATTGTGTAATGTACATTAACATTTGATGTTAGCTTACTTTTGGACTGCATTTAATCTTTGACCTCTAATGTGTTTAATAGGTGTCAAACACTCATGGAAGGCTGGGTAATGCACGTAAGCCTGACCGAGAGGTGGCGAGGATGGTCATTGTAATGATAGTTGCGTTCATGGTTGGATGGACACCATATGCAGCGTTCTCAATTACTGTCACAGCCTGTCCCACAATTCATATTGATCCCCGCCTGGGCTCAATACCAGCCTTCTTCTCAAAGACTGCAGCTGTGTACAATCCCATCATCTATGTCTTCATGAATAAGCAGGTACGTCTTTGCCGTTTGTCATCCTTCTCTGGTATTTTCAGAGCACTTACACATTTTATTAAAAAAAGTTTAGGGGTGCCAAGCTGAGAGAAAAAATCTGATGAGAGGGTTTTGTATTTTATATATTAAGAATTGATTTGTAGTGTTTCTATGCCATCAATCAATCAATACAAGACAGTAAAGCAACAAGGAGCAAAGAAAGTAAATCTTAAATGGCATATATAACGTCTAAAATTAAACAACAAACTCACCTAAACACATAGCTGTAATTTTTTTTTAATAAAATATGAATCTAAAATATTGATCAAAAACAGATCTATGTCTATTTCTATTCTTTATTTTTTATTTGCAGTAAACACAATTCAATAATTATTGCACCAGTTGTTTAATTTTTTATTTTTTTTATTTTAGCTGTCTAGAAAAGCCATTGCATGAGCAGGTGGTCTCAACTTTTTTTTTTCTTTCATCATATGTCAGGGACAAATCAGAGACATCTGATGCCCTTTACTCTGACAGTTTTGGCTGAAGAAATTCCATTTTTATTACTTCAAAGGTGTATTATATATTCAAATATAATGTTAAAATTCATATCTCTCGAGGTATAAATACACCTGAGGAAATGTTTGGGTGCCTACAGCTTTCCTAAGGGTTTTATAGGTCCTACAATTCAGTTGCTTTACTTCCTTTGTTGTCCTGGGCAAACAATGCTTTAACCCTCTAACTATTTCCATTTTAAAGATGTTATGTATTCTCAGGGGAGTTGCGTATTATGCGTAATACAGTCTGCGCAGTTGCTTCATGTTTTTTTCTTCTTCTTTTTTTACACATACACTAAAAATTTGTAGAGGGAGATTTCTCCTCTGTGTTCCTGTAGTGTGCCGTTTGATGTAAAGGGCGAAGCAGTGATCTTTTGTATAGTCATGTGATTCTGATGACCACCCCTAGGATGTGGGTCCCAGGTGGTTTGGAGCGGAGGCTGCTGGACCCCTTGAGCTGTGCACATCTTCCAGAACTAACCCAATTCCTTCCCAGCTGATCCCAGAATAAATTCAGGTCAAGGGTCACACGGTCGCAAATTTCTCTGATGTGAGAGAGAGAGACAGACTACATTATGAAGACACAAGAACAACCTAGACTAGACTAGAGATGGTTTATATAGCATCGATAATGCTGTATTGTGTTTGGATATCGCAAGAGATCTTGAGCATACGGAGAACCCTAAAAAAAATGAACATTATGTATAGGCTATTTATATAGGCATATTTTTATTGACGTTTGCTGCTATTTGGTGTATTTATTCAGTGAGAGCTGATTGTCAGACTTTTCTGAAACGGGTCATATATAGAGTATATAGATTTTAAATATATCTAGCTAGATTTTATTGTCTTTGTCAGTTTTCCTGGTATAGTATAAAATAAAACTGCTCAGTTATATGCATTAGGTAACAAGAACTAACAACAAACAATATTTTTTCAGTATTTAATAATCTATTTTAATGTTAATTCATGAATATACAATTGTTCGTATTTATTTATAATACATTACTGTTAATTTATGGAAAAATTGTAATGTTAAATTAAATATTAAAACATATTAGCTGTAAAAGAATATTAACTTAGACTCAGAAAGGCTTTGCTCATTGTTAGTTCATAATATCTAATTAACTAATATTAACAAAATGAACATTATTTTAAAGTGTTATCGTGCTTAAAGTGCCCCTATTATGCCATTTTAAAGGTTGCTAATATTGCTTTGAGTCTCTTAAAACAGGTTTACATGTATGCAAGGTCAAAAATCACTTCAGTTTTCTCCAAAATTTCCCCATTTCTATGATTCGTAAACGACTCGTGTGAAGCAGTTCGAAGAATCAGTCTGTCTAAACCCCTCCTTCCCGTGAACCCTCACTGCTGTGATTGGTCAGATGGCTTAGTCCTACAGTCTTTTTTTTCGGAAAACTGTTTGTGGGTGGGGCAAGTTGTTTGCGACGTAGAACTCGGACGGACATTATGCAAATATGTTACTTAGTGACGTGGATCTGTAACAGAGAAAGATTCGAATTGCTGACGAATGTGAGCCAACTCTTTTTTTTTTTTTGACAGACAATAACTATTTATCGTGCACTGTCGGCGTCAAAACCTTTTTTAGTGAATTTATGTTCACATACAGCTACGTGACACACTGCATGAAAGATCATATTTGAAAAGGCATAGTAGGGGCACTTTAATCTAACATTTTAAAAGCTTATGTTGTTGTATAAGCAGTTGAAGTTGTCTGTGACTTTCAATTTCAGATTTTCTTAATACCTTCTGCTTGTATTATTCTGTAAATGTATACTGACCATAGTGTTTCCCTGCATTCCAAATTTGACCAAGAGAGTAGCTGGTATTATAATTACCCATGGTACCTCATTTTCATCCAGTCCAACCAAAACCTTGAGGAAATGAATATATTTACTTCTCATGACCTTATCTGCTTTAATTAAGGTCAAAATGTCCTTGTTTTTACATTAGAATACATCTTGCTTAATGACCTTTTCTTCATTTCAATGCAGACGTTGTGCAAAGGTCTAACTGCTGAAAACAAATCTCTACAAGATTTGATTTTGCGTTTGGAGTTCGTAATTAATAGCACACATTTTATTTGTATTTGTTTGTTGTTTCTTTGATTTAGGTAACTCAGTGGAAACTCGCGATCCTTATTTACGCTGAATCCAACATTCTTTCTCTCAGTTCAGGAAGTGTCTGATCCAGATGTTTAAAGGAAATGTCACCAATCTGGACTCCACCAATCTGAACCAGACATCAGACAAAGGGGCCATCACTGCCACAGCAGAGAGTCACCTTGGAGAGATGTCTACCATTGCTGCTCGTGTGCCTTTGTCTGTGTGTAACATGGAGAAGAGTGAGGATGAAGAGGAAGAGTCAGAGCAAAGCGGGAATGGAGGTCCAAAGCAGCTCCCTTTATCTGATAGCCGAGTGTGTCCTTTGTAGAGAAGACTAGTCTGTCTAAATAAATGTACACCTTTAATCTAACCTGTTGTCTGACTAAAGTCCTACAGTCGTTACCTCTATCGGAATGCATATGTTAGAATGTATTGTTTGTGTTTTCACATGTTCTTTGTTGTTGTTTGTATTTCTTTATGTTGTGCCGATTGCAGTCTTGGTGTACTGTGTACTTGTCGGTATTGCAATATTACCTTACATAAACATATAGGAGGCAGGCAATACATTTCTATACAGTCCTCTGAATGAACTCTATTTGTTTTTTTGATCTATGTCCTCTCACTATATTGCGGATTGCACACTAGTAACAGTAAGGATGTTTTGTTTATTTTAATGGCAATTGAAATTAAAGACTATGATACTGCAATAGCTTTCAGGTCAGAATACTGACTTATTTTATTATCATTAATAGTCTACTTAAAAAAGATATTGGTTCAAAAAGCAAAGGAGAAAGCGAAAGGCTGAATAGTACAAGCATACTGCAAATGCTTAATTCTTGAGCTAAATCACAGGGTTTATAAAGTAGAAAAAACGACACAAACAGCAAAATTAATATTTGCTGTTTTGGAAATGTGATGTTTGCTACCACCCTGGCTTCTTCTGGTTGGACCATTGTCTTAAAACAAACATTGATGAGCTGCTTTGTATCACCAAATCTAAACCTGACCAAACAGTCATTTTTGTGCATATTTACATTTCAAAGAATAGAACGTAAAAACTCATACACATCTCAAAATCTTACACAAACAGCATAACAATTTATTTAGGGAACTAACGGGTCAAACAGGGTCTCTGCTTTGCAATATTGGAATAAACCATGCAATTAATGTCCTCATCTGACAATCCAGTTTTTGTCTTATATTGTTGAATTTGCAGTCAAGTTTTGAAAGGTTTAATGAAGCAAGAGTGTTTATCAAATTGTATTAATTCAGTAGCCATGTGCACTTTGGTATATGATTGCTTTGATTAAGTTGGAATGAGCTGTCTGAATGTCTAATTAGGCCGAAATGTTCAGTGTTTGTTCACAATTTCTGTCCAAACTGAATATTGGTATTGGTGTTTGTCTGTGGCATGCCAAGCAATATTTTACTTTTGTATTAATTTTTAGTGTCTTGGAGTCATTTAGATTTGGTGTTATATTTCAAGTAATGCGATTTTTCACATTTATTTTTAAAACATGTCAATGTTGTAGAACACTAATAAAACAACTTGCAATAACTTTATAGAGTGCTAACTTCTTATTATAATTCAACACAGGGGCTATACATATATATATATATATATATGTACACAGTTGTGGTCAAAAGTTTACATACACTTGTAAAGAACATAATGTCATGGCTCGCTTGAGTTTTTATTTATTTATTTTTTGGAAGTGATTGGAACATACCTCTTTGTCACAAAAAAAAAAATTCATGAAGTTTGGTCTTTTATGACTTTATTATGGGTTAACAGAAAAAAGTGATCACATCTGATGGGTCAAAAATATACATACA
>JAUMHQ010000069.1:11481935-11500143 GCA_032361165.1 Enteromius paludinosus
ATGGGATATTTTTCGAACGAAGGACTCAGTCCTTGGTTGAAATTCCGAGGATCCTCGACATTGGAACAGTCCTTCGAGGGATGTCGATGACGTAGCATCCCCATAATTCTGGCTTCCGAGGATCCTTCCTTGACATTGAGAAACGCCCCCTGACATTGTGACAAGTCCCTAAAGAGAGAAATGCATTTATTGAATTAGATGGACAGTTTTTTCTAAAAGTTGTAATACATTTTGTAAGTCAGATCAAAGAAATCAACTTTATACTTTTTTAATGTAAAAAAAAAAGAAAAATAAAATGTATAAAAAATAACAGTCAAGATGTTTATGCATAACAACAAATTTTAAATAAATGCTGTTCTTCTGAACTTTCTTTTCATCAAAGAATTCTGAAAATGAGTGTCAAAAATGTCAAACAGCATGTCTGTTAATATTGGTAATAATGCAATATGTTTTTTTAGAGCAGAAAATCAGCATATTAGAATGATTTCTGAACTCTATATGGCTTCTAAACATTCAGCTTTACATTCACAGGAATAAAGGACATTTTAAAATATATATAATATTTTTAAAGTTTTAAATTATAATTCACAATATTACTGTTTTTACTGTATTTATCATATACATTTTGGTCATTTTTGAAAGGATAAATAGACCTAATTTCAATACCTGAAAAATATGTAATCACTTGCTTATCTTTTTCTCATTCACAACAAGTATCTTTAGCTACCCTTGTATTGTGACGCATGTTCTAGTGATGAACTTAAAGAAAAATTTGGTACTGTTATTATTGAAGCTATTTGATCATTCTAAAAACCATTTTGTGAGAGTATAGGAGAGCATCCACATGTGCTTTTTTTAGATTGTACTGTAATTGCTGTCACCTGTCATTGAGTTTCCTTGCGTTTCTTTTATGCTGAACTATACACCCCCACCCCCTGCTTTGGAGACATTGTTCCTCGCTGTTTAATGACAGAATGAGGAGAAATATTTCCAAGGATCGATCCTAACAACATATCACATCAAGTTCCCTTTTGCTGTGAATTTGTTGTTTTGAAGGATTTGTGGAGCCAGTGTATAGTTGTATATAAACTGTCTCATAAGCTCGTCCCTCCTGGGAGCTGGCCAGAGAATGAGGCAGGGTTTGTACATGCTGTCATCAGTGGGTTGCACACAGCAAGACACTCAGGGCACCATTGCTAGTCGACACTAGACTGTCCTAAATCCTCCTGCCCTCTCCTGATTCAAATTACTCAGAGGCCCAAGAGAGAGCACTCGCTTTTTCACGTCCTTACGTAACTCCTGATTTTTTTTTTACCCTATACATGTCAGAATTGGGCTTGAGGCTTTACCATATGGTGCTCTCGCACTCTGCTGTCTATCCGCTCAGCCACGGGCTCAGAGCTCCAAAACTTCAACCTTCATAGGAACTCCTGTCCCCCACAATGAAGGAAACTGTGCCCTGTGTGGTACAGGCAGACAGACAGCAACAGGGATGCCGCTGACATTTTGTCAAGAATGGTGCTGCATTGAGTGCATGGCACAGACTCAGGCTTTCCAAGAAGCTGCCAGGACAAGAGTGGGCGGCACTAGATTGCAAAGTGCCTGACAGCTTACTTTCAAGCCTCCTGTGAGCTTACAATGTTAGAGACCGGTCTTGCCTTGTCGAGATGATGGCATTAGGAATGCTGTAGGTGTTGATCGAGCAATGTTAGCCAACCTGGGCAGAGTTTTAAATGCCATTTCTCTCCCTCCTCTTCTTCACTCTCTTCTTGACAGGTCTCAAGCAGAGGAGGTTAATAATTCATGCAGTTGTTGCTTCAGTTTCTTTTTGCTATTACAGCTGCACCCCACTTATTTTACTACGGCTCATCGTTTTCCACCTATTTCCCATGTGTCTTCGCAGGAAATGACCTCAGCTCTTACACAAGCTAAACAATTCGTATATTTTAGGCAATTTAAAACGGGTACTTCTTGCCCTTGAACCTTTTCTTCGGCTAAATTATTCCAAAAAATGTGTGCAATTCAAGTGCAATCACTGAAACAACAGTAAAAAAAGCACTTGAGTAATTACATGTTTTATATAATTGTGTAAAATGTTAGATAAATGATTCATGCTTGCTATAATTAGTTATAATTAGGCCCAGGTTCAACTTAACAGAAGGCATGGCTTCCTACAATTAAAGATTTATCAAACAAAATGAGGAACTGTCCCAGTGGACTACTTGCAGGCAACTAAAATTCAAGAAGCAGTGAGTAGTCTGACATCAGGCAGCAATGCAAGAGGCATTTGAATAAAACATTTATTGTACATGTCTTTTTTAGTCACATTTATAAGTTTGGAGTTGACAAGTGGAGCTGACGGCTTGTCTCTCCCTAGAACGTGTTTTTTATTTTGCTTTATTGAAGCATTTATATTTTAGTGCTTTTTCACTGTTCTGAGCAAATTTGCTTACTTGTATGGTCTTTGCTGGCCAGTCACTGCTTAGATCAGAAGATTATAGCAAACATCACATGCTGTATCAAGCGCTGTGCAAACCCACAATACATTTGTTACAGTAAAAAAAAGATGAACTTGGAATTCTCAAGAATTAAAAGGATTTATGACAATGTTGTAATAGATGTTTAGGTATGTATTATTCAAAACGGTGCCAGTATCCAGATTATTTTACATATTTCTTGATATATATATATTTACAGTGCCCTCCACTAATATTGGCACCTTTGGTAAATATGAGCAAAGATGGCTGTGAAAATAAATCTGCATTGTTTATCCTTTTTGATCTTTTATTCACTGTTCACTAAATTCTATCCTAGCATTGAAGTCAAACAACTGAAAGTATAATTGTTTTCTACAGTTGTTCATGTTGACCACAACTCTGTGTTTTCTATTATCATAGCTGAAGAGTTTGAGCACACCTAAAAAGAGACCAGAGACCATTCCTACAGAATCTCCTTCAAATTCCCAGCTCTATGTTGGTGCTCTATGTTATGTCACCTCACTCATTTTCTACAGGGTTCAGGTCAGAAGACTTTTATCTCTGCTTGTACTAAACTCATCTTTTGGGTTTGTTGCCAGAAAGCTCTTTTGTTTTATGTTTCATCTGACCATAGAAGCAGTGCCTTTAGAAGTTCCCAAACAACATGTGGTGATGTAGCTGTTTGATATTGCTTTAGGTTTCCTGACACAAGACTCAACTAATCTCCGTTTGTGATCCTTGTATAGAGTCTTTGGCTAATCAAACTCTCCTTCTCACCGTGCATAAGGACAATATACACACAATTCATCTTCCAGGCAAATTTGTAATTAATTATTGCCCTGATGGTGGAATTGGGGAAATTTGGAATTTGTTTTTTTACAGCCACTTTCTATTTTGTAAAGCTCAAATATCTTGTTCTGCACATCAGAAATATATTATTTGGATAATGGATGATTAAAGGAATTTGACCTTTGTATACTCGAATATAAGGAAGTCACGCCTGGACAATTACATGCTCCTAGTCACGTTAGTGTGCTCAAAAATATACATATAAACACTTCAGAGATATTTGAATCTTTTTAGTATTTCTATAGGGGTCCCAATAATTATGGCAAATATGCATTTTAGAAAAAACATTTCTTCGTCAGGAGATTTTTTAAATTAGGGATTAAAGATCAATCAGTCACCTGTGAAAATATATTTACCAAGGGTACCAATATTAGTGGAGGGCACTATAACTAAGTGTTTTCTTTTTCTTTTGATGTTAACATATAAAGAAGCTTTTTAGCTTATCATTTTGTTTATGTATGAAAACAAATACTGGTTTATCTAATCCATCCCACTTGTTTTTTTTGTTTGTTTTTTTTACAATCTTGTCTGTTCAACATAGCATGACCTGATTTTTCTGCATGAATTCTCTGTTATAGTTACGATTGTGAATGTTGTCCTGCATGATAACGTGTCAGATCAGTTGGCTTTGTTTATTTTGCCATCCATTAAACGTAGGCCTATGCAATTAATGTATTGTCTGTTTTAATGTAGAGTAGTTTATGTAATTAATTGAATCCCCCATGGGTTCACAATTCTCTGTTCTGTTCTCATGGGGTGATATACTAAAGGATATATTTAAATGTCTTGAGTGGGAGTGTTGCGGGAAGCCTTCACTGCTTGTATTTGCATGAGCGAGCAGAGAACTTTTTGGACAGGAACAGCATAGCATTTGGCATGCAACCCTGAAACAATTTTTATTCTGCAGCATTGTGGGAGGATCCTATTTGAATGCATCTTGTGTAATGTTTGATCTGATCATGTTGATGTGCATGGATATACAGTCAATTAGTTTTGGCACCAACGGACTTGCAGGTGTTTGATGAAGATAGATCAGAGAAGACATGCTGTTTTCAACCACAAATAAGATCTGGGCTTTTTTTTATAGCTAGATCACTTACCTTCTTAAAACTTCAATAGCCTACAGCCAAAAGTACAATGTTCTCCGCACATTTCCAGCTCTGAAATATACCATGAAAACATCCATCAGTTTCAAAAGGAAATCTCTCACAATCAGATCTATGTGCCTGTTGGCAGTTAGATGTTGGGGAGCTGCAGTAAGCGGGTTTATTATGAAGACCTGCCAGTTCCGTGGGTGCTGGAACTGGAGCTTCCCCTGAAATTGCAGTATCCAGCCTCTAACAACCCGCTAGAAAAAGTGAATGCACCTCTGCGCTCGATAACGCATTATTCCCCAGAGTGCTCTGGTATAATCCATACATGATGCAATGTCAAACATTTCAAGTGGGTGAGCATGTGAAAATACAATTTTATGCCTGAAACGAAATAACCTCTTGGTCAAAGTGACATGACATATAAAGAAAGAGATGACAGACGGGGTTTGCTTACATGTGGCATAAATAGTCCATGGAGATTGGTAGAATGATGTGCCTTACATGCCACTGTGATTTAATGTATATTTTCCAAACATGTGAAATGCCACTTTCCAAGCCTGTTCCCTCCAATCACCACTGAAGCATCACTGATAGGTTCTTCTCCTGTGAGCACAGCGCAGAATGTGTCTGGGATGCAACCAGTAGTTTAGAGGGAAGTAGCCTACTGTAGTTGCGCATCACCGACGGATTCCAGCGCCTTGAAAACCGCTGAAAGTCACGTTTTTCCTTTCACAGAACTAAATGGCTCGGACTTACAACCGATACAACATATGTAGATGAGTGATTCGATATTCTAAGCGTTTGGGAAATGCAAACGATTGCCCGGATTTAAATGTAAGTACGCGGTGAGTCATGTGTGATATGATGTTGACGTTTATGAATCTGAATGAAATATTTCGACATGGGAAAATATGCAAAGCTGGGACTGTACGAGAGATTGCGCTGTTATGTTTTACACATAGTTTACTAAAAAAAGAGGGGGAAAAATGCTTGTTGCAACAAATAAAATCACTTTTTGAAGTGTGTTTAATTAGAGGACGAAAACAGTTTGAAATCCGCTTCTTTTGTACTACAGAGGACGCTTTGTGTTGCTGTTATAAATGTGAATTGCGTTTTAGGAGATAATTAATGTGGATAGTTTGAATATTTGTGTTTACAGCAGTTCCACTGTGACAGATCGTCAAATGTAACCCTTTCAGTGTTGAACTAAGTTCAAGGGTCACAGGAAATTTGACCATGCTTTATTCTACTCTGAATTCTGACATAAATTAATAAAAGTATCAGTTCATTATAATGTTTTTTTTTTTAAATAAAACTTTGGGTTAGGTTGAATTATTAATTGCAGTGTCAGTGCACGCAAATGGTGTTCAATACAATGTTTGACAGGTACGTTTTGAAAATGTCCAGCTTCAGATTTACTGAAGATTGCATTAAAATGCATTATAGGAGGATTATAAGTAATATCAAGTGTCTTGTTTTGCCTTTTGCTTGCATGTAGACTCACTGTCCAGTCCTGAAAAATAACTATAGTAGATCTGTGAAATGAATGCAGATTTAAGATACAAATATTGTTGTAGTTATTCAATTCAAATTTAAATTTATTTGTATAGCGCTTTTCACGATACATATGATTGCAAAGCAGCTTGAATTTAGATTATATTGACGGCCTCAAGTGGCACAAAGGCTTATTGGATCACTGTTTGTTGCTATGCATTACTGTGTACTGTGGCCTAAAAAACTATAAGAAACTGCAGATTTTCATCTCATGATTAGCTGAGGGCTTAAAGCTCTCCATTGGTTTTCAAATCAGCATGTCTCATGTTCTCTGTTAGCTGGTAAATGATCAGTTGTTTTGAAAGCTGCTTATCTTGGGTGCCATGAGATGCCCAGATAATCTCAGGATGATAATATTTATCCTGTACTACCCCCTCTCTCTCTTTCACATCCATATTTTATTATTTACAATATTCTGATGAGATGAGATGATTTCCCTGTTACATCATACACACAAATAAACAGCAAAAAATACACAGATCTTTTTTTCAGCAAATTATGTGGCCTTTATAAGGCTTTATAAAATAAAAATTGTTCACATTATGCTTCTGTTTGGCTTTCATGATTAATTCAGAAGGTTCTCGTGGAGATATTTTTTAAGTTAGTCAAAGAACAGTAATTGGACCTTGCTGTTGCGAGATACAGAAATCAGTCATTCACTGACCTAGATTCTCACTGAGATATCTGGCGTTTGAAGTCAATATAGCAAGAAGGTGAGCAATAAAGAAAATAGCTGAGGCTCTTTGCTTTGTAGATTGATGTAGCCTCTGTCAGACCAGCCCTCAGATCCCCTATACTACCTTTCAAAAGTGAAAAGGACTGTAAGATATTTGGGGGGGAAAAAGAGAATACTTTAAATTCAGCAAGGATAAGGAAATTAAATGGTCGAATGTGAGAGGAAGGAAATTTTATTGTTAAAATTTTTTTTTATAATTTAAAGAATTGCTGTTCTTTTGAACTTTCTGTTAAAATCCTCAAAGACAAATGAGGTACAGTTTGAACTATGTATTGGCTATGTATATATATATATGTATATATATATATATATACATGTTCAGCATTGATTCAGGAATGTTTCTTGCACAAATTCAGCATATTTATTTATAATTTATGAAGGGTTATGTAATACTGAAAACTTGAGAAGTGATTGCTGACAGTTCAGCTTTGCCGTCACAGGAATAAATTACATGTTTAAACATTTAAAGATAAAATGCTGGATTTTTCAGACTTGGAGAGTAGAAGAATGGAACCTTATTGTTTTAGCAATGGAATTAAAAGGAAATAATCAAGTTTTATCTCACAGTTAAGACTATTATATGGTAATGAGAGCTACATATTTTTGTTTTGGTACTTGCATGTTATATCAAAAAACACTTTCCTTGTCTTATGTCTTTTGTTTTTTACCTTCCTTGTTCAGTGACTCCCAAACGATTCGCTGAATGATTCATTTTTTCCAAGCCCCTCCTTTGCATGACGCTGATTGGATTGATTGGTCTCATTTTCATTTCGTCATGCCTGTAATGCCTGATAAAGCTGCATTTGTGAGAGCATTCAGATTAACGTGAATAGACCAACTAAAGGGTGGGTAACATGCTAATGTTTCATTTTGACGCCAACATGAATTGGCTTGGGATACACGATGCACTTTCAGATTTAAAACTTTGCAGGATGTTTTCATTCACTTAGAGCTGTTTACACTCTGCATGGAAGGTAATGTTCCAAAAATCCATTAAAAGGAGCATTTTAAGAAAGAAACACAGAATTCTGAGCCAAAAGTGAGTATTGTGAAAAAGGCAGAATTGCAAGAGGAAAATTTAAAATAGGAATTCTGAATTTATATTTAGCAAGTATGCATTTTTCCTCTATAATTCTGAGTTGCAAGTTACCTTTTTTAAGAGATTCAAAAATATTTAAAAAATCTTACCAATCCATTATCCAAACATTAGAACAGTAATTACATTAGAAAGTCAAGAGGGCAGAGCACCATATCTTTAGCACTAGACACAAAACGCATGTTACAGCGTAGCCAGGTTCAGCCCTTCTGGGGTTCCTGAAGAGGTTGCTAAACAAGCCCAGTCTACCCTTCCCATGGGCTCCTCCCTGTCAAAGTCCAGACCTCATGGAAGATGTCATCTGTCACTCTAAATGAGTGACACCTCATTCTTAAGATCAGGATCCTTCGAGCAGCCAATGACTCACCTACCACTAGGGTAGGTACGAGAGAGAAGAGGACAGCTTTTGCATGGGAGAGAAGATTATATGTGTGTGGAAAGACTGCACTTTTTATGCATGCAGGTACAATTACGTCAGGAAACATCAAGATCTTCTCCAAGTGAGGATGTGTCAACTTGTGCTTACAACAGTTAAAGGGATCGTTCACCTAAAAATAATTCTGTCATCATTTACTTGTCTTTATGATGTCCCTAACCTGTATGAATTTCTTTCTTCTGTGGAATTTAAAAGAAGATATTTTAAGTGCACTTTGTGGAACCTATCGCCTATTCTATTAAACAATTCAAAATGGTTTTCAGAAAACCTGTTTTGTGTTCCACAGAAGAAAGAATGTAATCCAGGTTTGGAATGACATTAATTGGAGGTAAACTTTCCCTTTAAGACATTTTCTGCAGTTTGTACCTCCTTTTGACTTACAACAATAAACATGCACTTGCTTTGCAATTGTCAGGAACAGGTACTTATTCTGCTACCCGCCTCCACCACAATCCATCATGAAGAGCAGATGAGTAGAAAAGAGACAGGAGTGATCAAATAAAAAATATTCATATTAAATGTTCTGATCTTAGAGATGAGTTGATGTGGAGCAATCTGGATTTAATAGCACTTGGAAGAACAATGGAAGATTGTGTTTTTTATGATTGTTTAAAACATTATTACCAATATTAATCTGGGTCAACAGATTTTGTCCATGCTAACAACATGACAGTTTTGTGTTTGTTTGGCCATGTCTACATGATTCCATGATTTTAATATATACCTTGACTGCTTTCAATAGCACTATCCATGCAATCGAAAATTGAAGCATTTTTACTTCTTGCACATTGTGTGTTTATGAACACAGGCTTCGGGGCAGACGTCTGTTGTCTCAAACTCATCGTCACAGCTGCACACAGATTGCAATGGTGCTGGAAGACTGAGCAAAGAATCACTGACTATTTTTGCCATCAAGGCTCAAAATAGACATCAAAAAGAAAAAAAAAAAAAAAACCCAGTGGCTGTGAAATATAGGGCCAGCTAAAAGCTGTGTTATGTACAAGCCCGAAAGGTTTAGAGCCTCATGAACAGTTTTCAAAAAATGAGGGGATTGAGAATAATTTTAAAACTATATATACAGTATTACTTATACTGTTGTATCTTGTCATCTTTGTGTGGTTGGTGATCACATAGCTAAAGTGGTTTTACATAATTCCCTGGAAATATGCACAGTTTATATGGAGTTTTATGTCACCATCAGTAAATCTGTTGTGAGAGTGAACCGGATTCCAACATTAAAACATTTTTAAGGGATTATTTCACTCGCTGCTCTGGGATTATGCGTCAGAGTGCACATTTTCATTGGTTAAATTTATACAAACAGCTAGGTCTGAGGTTAAAGATTTCAAAAGACAAAATAAAAGATAAAAGAAAATAAATGTCCATCTATTTTCTTGTTGGTTACCTCAAAAAGTGTCTTAAAATATGCTATCAGCAGTATAAAGCCTTTATTTTTAAGGGTATCACCTAATAGCTTAAATCAAAACTTTGAGTACATTTCTGTCACTAAACAGTCCCTAGACACACTTATCATCAAACTAAAATGCTGAGCACTTGTTCTAACTGCGAAAAATTTGTCAGTAATGCTTAATCTCTGTGTGCAAATCTGTTGAATCTCTATATAATCTCTCCATTCTTTGTCTATGATTTCTCAGTCAGACGCGAAACGCTCAAGCAGCCATGCATTTGTGCAGCTCTGTGGGCTCTTTGCTCCTCCTCCTTCTCATCAGCAGGTAAGAAACTCCTGGTGGCTCATTATGAACTCACTTTTGCTATTCCTACACTCATTACTGCCATATGGCTAGCTGAATATGAGTGCATCCTACACTGTTTATTGCTTTTGTGGCGTTCTCCCTTCATTTATTTGTGTCTCAAAAACTAGTAGAGTGTAGGATGTGCATTCACTTCAGTGGTGACTTTGTAAAGTGGATAAACACGGCGTTTCTCGACGCTCGCAGGAAAGCCGAGGCGGAAAACCCATTTCTGTCAACAAGTTCTCCCGGATGATAAGCTCTTGGAGTGACGTCTTTGCCCAGATGACAAGCCGGGTATAATTTAGGTTTCACTCTTTTGGCAGCAAATAAAAGACTATATGCCTTAAGTATTCATTCACACCAGATTATGTGGGCTTGGTGAAAGGTGTAGCTAAAGGAAGGATGGAATCCTAGCTAATCCATGTAGACTTTTGGGTGAGCCTGAATGAGACCGTCGGAGTCGATGTACAGGTTACGGATGGAAATAACAGCCCTTGTATCATGTCTCCTCTCTGTTTTGCCTGTTCGAGCTTATCTTTCCATGCAGCAGTACAGTAGCGGCAACGCTAACGCGATTACTGGTGACAGTGTAGACACAAGGCACGTCAATTTACTGGAACGGCCACCGCTCAGCCATGTTCAATGAGAGTTCAGGCAGATTCCATTTAATGAGATATGCATCTCATTCTTGATGCTGGTAGTCTGGTCTGACCTTTGAAATTTGATGGGTCAGGATGACCTGGTCAGAACAACTCAAAAGATCAAAGGAGGATGTTGAGGAAGTGTGCCAACATCAATTCACCTCACCATCTGCTTTCCCCCACCCCCTTCCTGTCCTCCTTTCCCCTCCAATCTTCAGTCTCTCTTTCTGGCAAGCTGGGAGACTTTAGTGGGTGTACATATAGATTGGCCAGGAATTCAGCTTCCATCACATAACAAACCACAACAACAAGAGCCATACCTCCTCTTTAGGTTCTTAGAGCTTAGAACATGAAGAAAAGGATGAAGGTTTAATCTTGCAAACAGACTTTTAATGTTGTTTGTCGAAACCTAAAACTATGGTTTGAGGTCCATGTATAGACCCAATAGTGTTTTGATGAATTTTTAAGACCAGTGTCATAAAAAATGTTCCTTGATCTTTTGAGATAAAAGAGCTTGAGGTACTGTGAAATCATACTGTAACTTTTAGAATCCAACCTACCTTTCAATCAAAAAACAAAAAAAACAAAAAAAAAACACTTTTTTTGAAACCTACCTGCAAAAACAGCTCAATGAAGGCTGTTTGGTGATTTGAAATTTGGCCGATGATGTAATGTAAGTTAGTTATTTGCAACCTCCATTTGTTGCAGTGATTATGTGTGATATCATATCTAGGGTAAGAAAAAATGGACTGTTAAGGGAACATTTCGTTTTATTATTTTGCAAACAGTGTTAATTTTGAATGTTCTTTTAAAATCCTGACCCTGAATCCTGAAATAAGGTAAAGTTTTCAGAAAGAAAACATTCCATAGATTATGTATAACTTAACCAACCTTTATGTGCTATAATGTTGAGAACATTAGTAAGACCATAATGGTATGTTTTACATACTTCCTATAACATCAGAATATTCCTGTACTCCATTAGATAAAGGTTAATCAGCTTTCACTGGGACAGTATCTTTTCATTAGGTACATTTTTCTACCTATTAGGTGTAACAAGCGCAGAGAGAGACACCTATATTCACCAGGCAAATTCTTATCTTGTCAGCTTGTCCCACTTTAATGAGTCCCTTCCCTACACGTCTCTCTCAGTGACGGTAATAGTTACACTTTTTTTCTAACAGGGCTGCAAATGAACCAAACCCACCCAAACTAACTTGAACATAAACACACATAACATCATTAAAACAAAAACCCAACTGTCTCGCTTAAATGACACAAAAATAAGTAAACTCTAAAGAAATACCCATAATGCACCCAGCACTGACTGCTTTTAAGACTTGCAATCGGTTCATTGGATAAACGCATTCCTCATTCCCAAGATGCTTTGCTCTATTCTACGTTACATATATAGATTGATAGATTATAGATTATAGATACTACATTGTTCCTTAAGGGGAATTCAAGAACAAACAAACAAAACAATTTGTTGGTTTTTTTATTTGTGACCATGAATGTTCTACAGGATATACCAACCATGACAAAGAAACAGAGCACAAGAAACTGATATAAATATTGGTTGGACATTCATTTGGAGGAGTTTGTGGGAGTATGAGTTCTCTTTTTGCGGAGAATCGAGTAACGTCAATAATTCTGATAAGCTTAGGTCGGTCGCGTTCATCCTTCGGTCGGCCCACCGGGAGACTCCGCCCCTGAGGTTTAAATATGTACCCTTTAAGTGCAAAAAAAGGTATCAAAATTGACCCTTCAGGTACAATCTTGAACCTTTTGAAAAGGTTCTGCCCCAGTGACAGCTTTTGTAGCTTTATTTCTAAAAGTGAAAAAAATTGCGTTTACTATTTACACAATATATTACAATATTTTGCATACATGACTGGTCAACCCAATTCAATCACTGTGTCTCTTGTTCCAAACTCACTCACTCTCTCTTGAACACCCATGTGTATTCTGGAAAAATAAGCCTGTAAAATGGAATCTGCCACTGGCCAAATTTGTTAGTGACTTTATGAAAAACAAGCTCAAAGTCGCTTATAGTAAGCGGACATGGCAGTAATGTTCGAGGGTTTAGGATTTGGGAAAAAAAAAAAAACCTGGCGTTCTTCATTTTACATGCCTGTTTAGTTTCAATATTCAGGGAGAGGCTGAAATGGGCGCGAAAAACTAAAATGTTATTTGGCACAAAGAAAATGTGCTAACATTATAATTGGAAAAAAATATTTATAATATGGCCCTTTTCAAATTTGTTTTAACGAAATCTCCACATGATTAAAGTTTTATTTTATAGGTCAGTTGGCGTAGTTCTATAGAAACAGATAAATATACTGTAGGACTGTTTTGCAGATGAGAGTCAATGCTGAATGATCTATTTTAAAAGCCATATTTAATGCATGAACCCGCAGTACAGTAAGCATTCGTTTCTTTGACGCACGCTTCTGGGCAAACCAGACTAGATCCAAACCACATGAGGAGATCAGAGTGGTGAAAATAATTAGGTCATCATCACTCTGAACTCACTAGTTTCAATAAACAAATTGCCCAGAATGCTTGCCTGCGTGTTTATTCAGTTTATTGCTGTTTAAAAACATTCAAACTTTCTGGGGTTGTTTAATATTTCAGTGCTGGACAAGGTCTCCCAGAATCTCTGAGAGAAAGAGAGAGTTTGCGATGTTGGGGCTCATGTCTCATATGACCACTGATGTGTGTAGACGGGGAGATGGAGTTGATACAAGCTTGAGAAACTGTCTCTGTGGACCAAAGCAGAAACAGTTGGGGAGACAGTCCTGCTGAGGAGAGCTTTTCCTCCATACACAACACGTCAGTCAGCTTAAACACCAGAGATGTGGCTAGATTTATTCTAAAGGTTGGATCAGGACTAAGAAAGAAAATGCATAAAGGTAAAAATAATTAAATAAATAAATATTTAATTCTAAAGCATCATTTCTAAATACAGTCTAATAATGACATCCTGGGTCTTGTACTGTATATGACTTTCTTCTTTCAGACAAACAAAGTTTTTTAAAAATTGATCCTGGCTCTTTCAAGCTTGGTAATGCTGGATGGTGACCATGATTTGGAAGCTCCATATTTCAGATTTATATATCTATGTGACCTATGACTTAGTTTTTAACGTTAAAAATAGAAATATAATAGATAAATAGAATAGAAGAGCCAGGATGCATTTTGAAAAAACTTCAGCTGTGTTCGTTCTGAAAGAAGTCATGTACACCTAGGATGGCTTGGGGGAGAGTAATTTCCGTAATTTGTTTATTTTTGGGTGAACTATTCCTTTAAATTGATTGTGTCTTTATTGACATTTTCTGCAAAATTAAATGTCATTTTATATGCCATTTTGTTTTATATTTAATTTAATGCATTTACATTAAACAGTACTGTTTATATTACTTGGCCAAAAAAAAAAAGATATCATCTTAATAAATCCTGATGCTAATTATTAAAACCAACTTGTAAAACCTATTTCCTCTAGGTTTGCTTCTAACATTTGTAACATACTTTTCACCCTATACGAGTTAAAGTCAAAATCTTGTCCAATTACAAATTGTAGCCTTTGCAGATGAACAGCTAATGGAAATCTTTATAAATGGCTCTATGAACTGTTATGACGGATCATTATAGGAGAGGGTACAGTATGTCTGTATGATTCACTCATGACTCCCTTGAGAACTGCATTTCAGTCCGATTCAGTGAACTGTATTCGATTCAATCTGACCATTAAATTTTGGAACATGATTCAATCTGTACATTAAAATATATGTTTTAAAAGAACGATTTGTTTTAGACATTGAAAAAAATAATAAGAATGTGGAAGCAAAATTTGCAAACACATCACCCTTTTTATTTTTCACACTCATTTTTAAAGCATGTAACAAATGAATGTATCAATACAGCGATAGCCTAATTGTCTATAAGAGTATGAAGGACGCTTATCAGCTGCCACAGTTAGCAGAAAAAAACTCTTTCCAGTATTCACAGACCAATAACCCAGCATTTCCTTACACATGACTGGACTTCAGCCTGAAGGGAGAGGCAAACAAAGTGTTGCCTTCTAACAGTTATAATGTCTAATGTTACTAAATATTCAACTCTTTTTATTTTCATTCAGTTCAGTTTAGAAGAAGATTTCAAAATTAACTGAAATAATTAATTATTTTACAGAATTACTAAGCCCAGAGGTAAAAGTCCATTTTGGTTTTCTTACTAGCCAGGCAATTGAAGCTGAAATGTGTCACCATTGCAAAAATATTGTAAAAAATAATGGCTGTTTGCCATTGGTCAGAATGTCACATAGTCCCACCCCCAATGTTACGTCATGGTTGAGCCATTGTTGCTGTGTCGGGTTCCTTTAACAAACAGAGCAATGTTGTGCTACATCACAGAGACACAGCGTAAATGACTTACTTTTAGCTGTCTCTGCTTATTAAGCTGAGATAGGAGAAAATATTGTAACAAAAAAATAAAAAAAATCGCACACTTCAGCCTTATCATAGGAGATGGAGTTAGACTTCATCTAGAAATCATCCTGAAAAACAGACATTCTGAAATGCTAGCTTGCCATTGAATATAGCGATACATCATCAAGTTTGCAGTGATGCAGATCATCAGATGTTTCTGAGAGGTGAAAAATGTTTTCCAACAGCTTTCCTTGTGTTTATAGGGGGTAATGCAGAGGCAGTGACCTGTGTGGTTCACTTATTGTTTTACTGAATTATATATATATATTTTTCGATTTTAGTAACAGTTTAATGAGAGCCAAAATAGAGCCGTCATGTCATTGACCTAGAGCTCTCCGTCTGTCTTCCAAACTCTCTCTGTGTCTCTCACACTCTCTCACCATCTGTCTCACTTCCTCTCTTTTGATCTTTCCCAGTAGTTTCTCTGTCTTGTTTCTTCATCTGGTGTGCATTATAGCATGCATAATTCTGTACATGAAGTATGGGTGAAAATGTCAAAAAAAAAGTCCCATACCTAGATATAGGTGAATGTGATTATTTCAGATGAGTGTTTTTTATTTGAGGCAAACCTGAATGTGAAACTGGACATTGTTATATTGAAGTCAATAGCCTGTACAGAATGGATGTATCCTAATATATTTTGGTTTTGTTGTTGCTTTAATTACCAGGTATATTTAGGGGTCATAATGTAGCCTAATATTTTTGAAAGAAATATAAATACGAAGACTGTGCTAATTTGATAAAATAAAAAAATAGAAATACAGTAAAAATAGTAACACTATTGTAAAATATTATTAAAATTTAACATTTAAAAAAAAAAAAAATATATATATATATATATATATATATTATAAAATCGTTTTCAGCAGCCATTACTCCAGTATTCAGTATAATTAAGATGCATTTTCTCTTTTTTTATTACTTTTATTTATTATTATGAAAACAGCTGTGCTGCTTATTATTTTTATGGTAGTCACATAGCCAGAATTTCAGACTGACGGCTGAATGTCTGGAGATTTTGGCTGCTTTAAATGGCCAAGAGGCTATTTGACTGACAGGAAAAACAACCAATCATGTTTCGTTTTGTGGCGACTCATGTTTAGCATGGACATATAAATACTTATATTTATATTGTATTATTTGTCTATGATGTTTAGCGGCAGGGAAATTTCCTGGATATATTCAAAAGAGGATATGCAGCGAAATTAAACGATTTCAATATTTTTGAAAATCCATAGTTTAGTTGAGACAGAAAATAATTGTGCCACAAGTTTGTCAAATCCGACGACTGTGTGTTCCAATATAATTTGTGATTGATCCAAATAGCATTCTGAAAGAGTATCAATTAATGTTAAAACATTGTGTTCATCAGTGACATGTTCAATATTACAAACCTACTTTGATTAGAAATCTGAAATGAATGTAGAATCTTAAATACTGCCTATTTATTTAATATCAGAGTGTTTTATTGCTTCATTGTATGTCCCTAAACCTTCTATTTATGTCCATTTTGAATCTCCGACATTCAATGTATACTCCTGACTGTATGTATTTATAGAAGAAGAATATTGCATAGGGTAATATCTGAGAGATACAGGCGGGACAGAAGAAATCTGCTGCAGTAAAAATCCACGTGTACCTCTGTCCTCCCGCTGCGCGTGGCCCACAGTACTTGTTTCTGTTCATTCTAGAATATTTATAAGGGTATTGTGTAGTGTCAACCAAGCAGTTTTTTTTTTCCTCAGACGTCTCTTGAAGTATTTCCAACATGTGCTGCTGTACTCTGTGGGGTTGTTACCCTGAAGCTGAATAATATCTGAAGCTCATGGGCCTTTTACTCTGTAGAAACAGAGGCTTCGCTCTGCGGGAAAGAACGTAGTCGCTCCTACCAGCTAAGAATGTTCAAATCGCACACGCCACAGTCGGCAGCAGTGCTTTAATGAGAGAAAAGATGAAGCCTAAAAATACAGTGTTTCAAATCTAGGTCATAAGTTATTGGCAATTAAGTCCACATGATGAAAACATGCCTCGACTCGGCGGAAGTAACATTGCTTTTTTGTTTTTCTGCACTGACTTGTGGAATATTGCCGTGCTTAATGTGTGCGTATTTGTGTGTTTTGTGTTGTGCTGTTTTTACAGGAGCATGGATGGCTCTGTCGCCAGCACAGAGGAGATCTTGCCTCCCACCATTCAGAAACTGATGAAGGGATACAACAAGTACCTTAGGCCATTCTTTGGCAGTACGACATTTACACAAACTATTATCTTGCATAAGTGGATTTTTATCTTCTATTAAAGTCCTATCATCATCAACAACTGCAATTAAAACAAATGTAAACTCAGTGGAAACGCTCCGGGCTTGAGTTGATGCAGTCCACTCTTGTAACGCATGTAAATTAAGAACCTTTTTCTGCTGTACTTCTCTGCTAGCAGTGATGTCACTCTGTAGTGAATGCAGTGTGTTTTTGTTGTGTTTTTTCTTCTTCAGATGGACCTGTTACTGTAGGAATGAGTCTGGATATCGCCAGCATAGACACCATATCAGAAATCAATATGGTATGATTCTCTTACAAAGCACAAGCATCAAAATATAATCAATCACAATCACTTAAATCACAAATATATATATATATATATATATATATATATATATATTGTAAATGTTTACTTTAAAGTGTATAAAACTAAGAAAGCATAGGGTGAATGACAATTTTTTAATTTAAATCTTAGGTGATGACAAAAATCTTAATTAAAGAAAATATACAAAATGTTGTTTATAATGAAAGTGCAAAGTTATTAGAAATGTGATTTTAGCAATTCATGTTGCTTTGATGCAGTGGCGGTTCTACACGGAGGCCTAGGGAGGTTGGTGCCTCTGTAGACATGTCCCTGTGCTGCCCAAATAAAAAAGTATGAATTTATTATGAGTTTACGCACGAGCGCCAAAAGTGGAACTAATGCGACGCATCGTTCTACACGGGTAAATTAGAGCCGCGTTTGTTGCCATTGAAACCTCGGGTTTTTTCGGGAAAACTCCTTTTTTCCCCTAACTGAAGCCTATTCAATCACGCAGTGATAACT